>CM052319.1:7332724-7800433 GCA_028455605.1 Lasioglossum malachurum | reverse complement strand
ACGAGATCACGTCGATGGCCTTCTATTTCTTACTCCAGCTAGAATACATTCAAGAGGGCGTATGAGAACACCGAAATATTCGGGTGACACCAACTCCCATGAGGCTGACAGTCTTTAATAGTATCTCGTCGGTGATAAGAGTCACTGACGAGATAGCTCCTATGCTATTCAGCGAGACCAGTATCCGGGCGCGGGGATAACGTGGAACTTACAGTGACCTGAAATACTACATCGCTAAAAGTTCTAAATAGTGCCAAAATAGTGCCAAAACATCGTCTGATATATGGCGGAGACTGTAAGATTTAATAATAATCGATATGATTTCGTGATAATCCGCCTTATCACCGATCCGTCGCGACTAGAACCTCCTCAGTGGTCTTCTTCACCGACGAAATGGCGTCGGTGGCCATCTGCTTCTCTGGCTGGAGCCAGAATATGTCCTAGAGGGCGTGAGAGAACGCCGAAAATTCGCGTCACATCAACTCACATCAACATCCGTAAGGCTGGCAGTGTCAGGTCTATTCCTATATCTCGTCTGTGATACTATCTCATTGTCAGACGAGAAAGCACAGACGAAATATAGGAATAGACCTGACACCTGCCGACACCTTATGGGACTTGGTGTCCACAGGAATCTGTAATACCCACACCTTAAAATGCCAATGATAAATACCAATAATTTTCTTTGAATTGTATCCATAAGTAGACCGATCACCAACGAGATACTATTAGACTGCCAGCCCCTGTGCTATTCAGTGATACCAATAAGCGGACGCGACTGGGCGCGGAGATAATGTGGAACTTACAGTGATCTGAAATACCGCATCGCTAAAAGCTCTAAATAGTGCCAAAATAGTGCCAAAACATCGTCTGAAATATGGCGGAGAATGTAACATTTAATAATAATCGATATGGTTTCGTGATAATTCGCCTTCTCACCGATCCGTCGCGACAAGAATCTCCTCAATGGTCTCCTTCACCGACGAAATGCCGTCGGTGGCCTTCTGCTTCTCTGGCTGGAGCCAGAATATGTCCTAGAGGGCGTAAGAAGACACCGAAAATTCGGGTTTCACGAACTCCCATAAGGCTGGACGAGATACTCGTCAAGTAGAAGAAGAATAATATAGCAGAATGCTCACATTACCCATTCTGAAATTAGATACTATCTCGTCGGTGTCGGAGGTTCGGCACTCTTTACCTAAATAGAACCAGAGATGACAGTATATGACAGTGTTCACACCCGGGGTGAATAATGAAGCAGCTTGAATAATGCATACATTTTATTCTGAAGGAAGGTGAAATTGAAAATGTTATGAAAGACAATAGGTATAGGAATAGAATTTATTGAAAATCAACATATTTATTAAATGTGCAGCTATTAGCTCGATATTATCCTCTATTCATAAGACACTAGAAGTTCTGACAAATAGAAGATAATACCGATTGCCCAGGTCGCACCATGAGGAGGTTGCTGCACAAGAGACCCGAAAGAGAGTCAGAACGAATGCAATATTCCTTCTGGCTCCCTTTCTTACAACGATGGACTTATACTAAATCGGAGAAGAAGTCTCCGATCCACAGGGGGCCAAACGCGAATCAGGCAGAGGGCTCTGATTCTTTCAAAGTGAGAAACAAGAGCGAACCAGAGCAGAAGGCTTACAGCAAAATGTGTCTTTGCACATTTTTCACTAGGTTTTGCGGTCGCACCATCAAGAATCATTTACAACTGTATTCTCTCGGCAAATTTCTATATTTTTTCGCTTACTTACCATTATCTCCTAATGAGAACTCATTATCTGTCTTTTCCACAGACGTAACTGTGCAGTTGTTTCAACAATGACCACGGTTGAACGACTTCATGTATATTCATTAATCTTTTTCTGTTTATGGAAAGGTGTAGTTGTTGCATAATTTAATTACTTCTCGGATCTGCTGCTTCCATGGAACGAGGGCCTACGTGAAAGTTCGAACGTACCAGAGAGCTACGGTGATCATTAAGGAGCCTGTTAATCGCGGCGATTAGTGCCTACCACCGATCATGCTCAGGGTTATCGTTTGTTTGTTTCTCGCCTGTTCTCCCATTTAGAATTTCGTTGATTTATTCGTATTAATCGTTCGTTCAATCCTAGTGAATAAAGACTTTTAACGATAAGGATTACAGCACGGCGCGGCGCTACTAGCAATACGCAAGACGACAAGTACATTACATATTATTACGATGAAAAATTAAAAAACTTAATTAACTTTAGATTCGCCCGACAAAGAACTTTGATCGGTGCTGGCAGGTGCGGCGTGCAATCAATAAAAGCATTGTCTACAGCGCACACAATCGGGACACTGATAAATTATCTATCAATCGATATGAACTCGTTATTAGTCACTTCAAATTAGTCGTAGCTACGAACCAGAAGAAGTTGAAACAAAAGAAAGCTTGATCCAATTTCAGACATTAACGCGACAGAAGGCATTATTAATAGAAAACAAAGTTTCTACTTAGAACAAGGCACCATTTTTCTTTACTCAATGGTCGCAGAGAAAACTTTATCATTTTCGATTATGTATGCAACAGGACCAACTGGCATAATTCAATGAAATCGAGTATATATCATATTTTCAAAAACTTTTTATTTTACAAATTTTTAAAAACTTTTTGTCGCCGAATCCTTACGTGGATCTTGCTAATATCAAATGCAAACGGCGGGTCACTCGTGACGTCAAGGGAAGGATGACTGAACCATCGGCTTTATAAATAGTGTCGAATTTTTGCCGTGTTATTTCGCAAGACGAGAATGTTGTACATACTGTTATTCCCCAAATTCGGTATACGGACTCTCCGAATACGTGGCGTTTACGTCATATTCGCGTAAAACCGTCTAAACTCACCCGAAACGATCGCGGAATCGTAATGAACCGCGAAAATATCTTTGCGCGCAACGCGGATGTTACGATTTATAACGAAGATTTGAAACTATACATAGAGTGTTTCCGGATTGAAATTTAAAGAAATACCATTAGGAATGTCTAATTGCTTGTTAATAATTTTAGCAGTAATGGTTCGACGTCAAGTAGACTGTCAATCTGAAACGAATAAATTCTTAAACCCTTGCATCTTAAATGAATTTTTCGATTCTTCTTAAGTGAAAAGTATTCTCCGTTTATAAAAAAAAATTGCGCTCGAACCCGCCCGTTTCATCGAAGAAAATATTTGTTCCGGAGGAATTTTTATGGGAAGAAACGTTACTCTTGGGAACTTCTTTAAAAGGTGTTCTCGTAGAATCGATATTTTACGGACTGTAATAAAAGCTTCATGGAAACAAATTATTCTGAAAGGTTTATTAAATATCGTTGCACAAGAGTATCCACACAAAAGCTGTACATGAACAGCATATTCAGAATCCGTATTCAATTCTACGCAGTTCGAGCTATTTTAACTTGAAAATTAAACATTTCTTGCGTGGATATGAAATTGTTATGATACCTCATATAATACTTATGGGGGTAGACTCGTTTCCAGGATTGCGAGGGTGCGGTTTGCGCCTTCTCATTTCCCGATAATGCAAAGATGAGGTTTTTCAGTATTCAAAAGCGCTAGATAAAAGAGCAATCTAGGCCGCGATCGCCCTCCAAAGTCCTATATTTACGTTTACAAGCCGTAATTTGCATTATTTAGCAGCATGTTCAGTGACTCCCACAAATGTTCGGACACTCTTTAAAAACCGATAACTTTTTTACAATTAAACTATACGATTCGAACTTTTTGGGGGAGCTAGAGCAATTAGTTTACTACAGGATGTACCATCTTAAACGTTTGTAGCTCATTGAGCAAAAAGATCTACAAAATAGATTTTTTAAATTTTCAATATATGCCCGCATAATAAAGTTGTAAGATGCAACTTGTAGTATTTCTTCTACAATTCCGATCAATTGCAATTTTTGGAAAAAATGTTTATCACATCCTGTAGTAAACTAATTCCTCTATAGCTCCCCAAAAAAGTTCAAATTGTATAGTACAATATGAAAGAAGTTATCGCCGTTTTAAGAGTGTCCGAATATTTGTGGGAGTCACTGTAGCTGTCGCAGCTGTATAAAAATAGCTACATGCTTCTGAATAATGCAAATTACGCTGCCGAATAATCCAAATCACGCCTCGTAAACATAAAAATAGGACTTTTATCCTTTTTCAATCCCGGAAAAACGAGTCTACCCCCTGAAGGGGGGTACACATTAAAATGTGTAGTGATCGATTAGATACCAACATATTTAATAATGTAAACAATATTGTGAATAATGGTACAACAATTTTTAGTGGTGACTCTAAGTGACCACTCGACTGTTAAGGGCCAATATCCGTTAGAATGCTTGACAGATCTTTTAACATCGACGAGCTGCCTCTTCCTGTTACCGGAAGATTGTTATATTTCACGAGTTCCTTGAAAACGAACACCCGTACTTCCAAGAACGTTTCTTCATTTGCTCTGGTCGCACCTAATAATGCGAGAACCTATCAGAAAAATTAACACTCCTCGGTTTAAACGACGAAGTGGATCACTGCGTGTCGAACCGCTTTCGCTTCGGATTCCGCGCGTGTAATTAGAAGCGGATCGAATATCAGAGAACCGACAATGAGGGTGTGTGCAGGGATTGCCTGTGTCGCCGTCGATCATTGCTCCGGTCGCCGCGTTTACGATCATTTTACGGCTACATGCTGAGAGAGAGAGGGGGAAAGAGAGAGCGAGATCGAGGACTTTAACAGCGAGCCGTTATCGACTGTCCGCTTCCGTGGGAGCGGCTTATCAGTAGGCCATTTGGCGGGGGGTTAAAAATAGAAGGCACGTTCGCGAGTAATATCACCGCGTCGGATGACCTCAGGTAGATCCAGAGATATTATCTGTTCAGTCAGCCCGAGATCATCGACGGATACTGCTCGGCGAACGTGGATGAGCAGGTCGCCTGTTAAAATCGCGTTAGGTCGTTCATCTTCGATTTTAGATGCGCTGATAGCTGGAGGCAACAATTCAATAAAACGGCGAATTAGAAACGGAACCTTGCTGTTTCAGCGTCAGATAGCTTTCTTGGGCCGATCGTTTTGTCTTCTGCACACGGTTTCGCTTTCACAAGCTTGCTTTTCATGGGAAAGGTGTCACTTTTCGACCTTTACACAGCTGTCGGTGATTAGTAGACTGCGGATCTTTATGTATTTATGAAAAAATTTGTTGGATGAAATATAAAACAGTAAAAGATTAGAAAAATTTAAAAACATTGTAAGATCGTTTTTAACGTAACAAAGTCATTAGGGAATAAATCAATTTTTGTTTTACTTTTGCTTCCCACAATCAATGCAAAACCTTTATTATTTCGCATAAAAATCCGCAGTCTAGTGATTAGCAAATTCAGACGTTTCTTGTTCGTCGTTTTATCGTGTTCGTTTGGTTCATCAAGAAAATAGCAGACAGCAGTGCGTATGCTTGTCTTTTTCATTCATCGATTTCTTTTCTTTTCTTTAAGTCGTTTGGTTATTCAGGTCCTGGTGCTTAAATTGCAACTGAATGCTATTTAATGAAATAAAAGTACGTTCAAACACAGAAAAATACTGCTAACAGCTGCAAATACTACATACTGAGTAAAAGGAGGTATTATTCATCGGACCGTCGAAAGGCGTGAAAATAAAATTCGAACGAGGATTAAGTGGCGATATCTCGATCAGGACTAATAATAGCTCTAGATAAAAGATCTCTCAAAGTTCTGACGATCGTATCGATGGGCAATTACATAATTCGACACATCGACTTTGTCCAAAAATAATTTTTTCGATCATTGTCACCACTAATCTAACACAAGGCCATACCAACGTTCTAAGCTTGTTAAGAAATTAGACCAGTGCGAAATCGGGAGTGAATACAAAAGTTTCACGTTATATGAAGATTTTCGGCTACGTGACCCTTGTGTCGCGTTCGATGCACAAAGATATTGATCCTATCGTAACTATTCGATTATCCCGGTTAATCGGTTCCAGTTTGCGATACTAACGTTATCTGGATCATAGTGTGAAAAGATGGATTTTTTTGTAGTCGCAGGGGAGAGGCTATTAATACAGAAAATGGACGACGGTGATAACAGCTCCGAGGTTATTCAATTTGAAGATAATCAGTGCTTTGTGCGTCATAATGAAATTTAGGCGTGTTCGTTACATGGAGCAGGAGACGTCTAGCAAAACTTCGCGATCCAAAGAACTTCGCAACAAAAAATGATTTGTTGCTATACTAGAATGTTTAATAATTTCAGTCTTATTAGAAGGTTGAAGGAGTAGGCTGTAGATCTTTATTTTAATAAATTGGGGGTAATATAATTGAAGGGGTGGATGGATAAAGGTGTCAAGTAACAAATTGTTTGTTTTCTGTAAAAGAGTTTTTAACAAAATATGTTATCCTTTTTTGACGAATGAAGATAATAACACAAATCAATTACAAATATATATATATAATGGTTAATCTCCAATACAAAAAAAGATAATTATTTGTTGACCTTCTGGTCCAATACAGGT
Source organism: Lasioglossum malachurum (assembly GCA_028455605.1). Taxonomy (NCBI): domain Eukaryota; kingdom Metazoa; phylum Arthropoda; class Insecta; order Hymenoptera; family Halictidae; genus Lasioglossum; species Lasioglossum malachurum. The sequence goes on along the minus strand of CM052319.1, from coordinate 7,793,892 downwards.
GAAGTACATTAGCTCCTTCTTCCATACAAATGACACCTTTATCCATCCACCCCTTCAATTGTAAATTCCGTTTACTCGTTTTCGCCATAAACACACAACATTCGCAGTCTATTAACGAAATAGCATTGAAGATCGTTAGGTTTTTACGACGTCTCTCGACGCGGACAAGTATAAAATTGTTTGCGGAACAATTTGCCTGCGCCATCTTGTCGGGTGCACTCGGCCCCGAGGCCTCGAGCGAACAACATCATCGCCAACTATGATTAATCTGCCTTGTATCTCGCGGAACATTATAATAAATAATTCTTGGAACACACCAGTCGATTTCAACAAAACAGCTTATCGGCGCCGGTATTCCCTTCCTGTTGTACTTGAGCTGCTCCAAATCGTTTTGGCAGCGCGTTTCGATAAAACGAAATAAACGGGGCAGGGGGAGGGCGACGATTTCCGCTCGGCGATCTCTATCGTTTTTGAAAATCGTATTTTTTTTCCTAATCTCGCGGATAAAAAGATCGAAAACAAGGCGGGGGCGATCTGCGGGCGGGATAATTTCGATTGTGAACGAGCTCGTTATCTGTCCGTGGTAAGCAGCGGCATTAAGTTCCTTTTTTTATATAGCCGCGAATGATAAATTGGCGAAATGTGAGAACAAGCGTGTCAAAGTTTGATGGATCGTTGGATTTATTTCGAGCGGTCTGTTATTTTTAGGAGCCGTGTTCCTGCGTCATTATTCAGATGATAGAGTACTTACGTGGAGCACGTACGAGCATTCAGGTCACACGCAACGCCGCCGATAATTAGTATCGCCTTCGCTCGTCGCTGATCTTCTGCGCTTTCCAAATTTAAGCTGTGCAGAAATTTAGGCAGTAAGGTTGAACTCTAGTGGTGAAACGCAATAAAATCGATTTATTGTATAGTTAGCTACATTTAACGCTTTGTTTCCTATAGATCTGATCTAGCATATGATCCATGCGAGAACAAATTGATATCTGCGCTGCCAAGGATGCAGAGAAGAGGGGCCTCGCACGATTCGAGCTGTCGCGGAAGGAATTAAGAGACAGGAAGGCCGCGAAATGCTTAATAGCGTGAAACATTTTAACCGGAATTAGCCATAATATACGCGGGCCGGCGAGATTATGGTAATACGGCTAGTTTTCACTCGGTGACGTTCAGAGTTAGCTCTCGAGGATAAAACAGAGGGAATATACAGTCGGGCAAATTCATCCGCGGTTTTCCAACCGTCGCGGATAACTCCGCGGTCCACAGTTCCGAACAACCACCCTCGAACCTGTTACGAAACTTCGGAGAACAAACATCCGTCGACGAAACGCGTACAACTCTGTACCTGTGCGATTCAGCGGAAAAATTGTTACGTAAACCAATGGAGAAACGAGAAATCTTTGTTCGATGCAACTGACTATGTGCGAGCGAATTGCAACAGTGATTCAGCCTGTCGCCAGATTAGCAGGGTTTTTATTGGAAAATTATTACATCTTAATCTCCGGTTCGCCTGGTCTCGTTACGTAACCTGTTGATTCCTTACAATTTTGACTACATTCGCTCGTTCATAAGAAAAGTGTGACACAACTCCAAATATATTTCTAAAAAAAGTATAATAATAAATATATAAATTGTGGTGTACTCTTTATAACTAATGTATCTAAATAACGACAAATTATTTAACATTTCTAAGTTGGAGATATACACTAAAAAAATTGGCAATTAAATTTATGAATGTAAAAAATATAATTATTCACCCTGCATGTTAATTTCGAGTCATAAAACTCTTTTTTTATATTATTCGAATCAATGAGAAAATCAATAATGATCTCAAAACATATTATAAGGGAAACCTATAACAAGGAAAATATACAGTAAAGTCTTGATCTAAGAAAAACCCTCGGGTCCGTGCTGTTTCTTAGATCGTACAGTTTTACTATTTCTTGTGGTCTCGCCTACAGCGTAACTTAAATCTAGCGTTCGGATTTAACGTGGAACAAGAAAATTGTTTTAAAAAATCGGCATATCTCTCCTCACGAACCCAAAAAAAAGCATTTTTAATTAGGATCGTAAGTTCCCGAAGCGTTTGTCTTGGAGTTGTCGTGCGTCTCGGTCTTTTAATTGGTAGATAATGGGTCTGTTTACGATCGAAGCTTAACGAGCAGCTAGCCCCACGCCGCGCCTCGAATCAACCGAAGTGAAGAACTGCCGATTTCGTCAGCCGATCGTAGTCCACCGTTCTTCGAACTCGTCGCAGTATTTTTTCTCCCCACGTGATCATTCTTCCTCCTATGACTCCGGTGTGACTCAACGGTTCTCTCTCCACGGTGGTCATCGTATTTGCCGTAACAATTTGACATTTCCTAGAAAACCGGCATACTCGCGACCATTCTTGTCCCACTGATACGCACGCTAGCGTAAACATGTGCAATGTGCAATCGGTGCTTCATAATGTTCGATTGCGTCCCGACACTCGAGTTTATGCGACGAGTAATTGATACGATGTTTTTCAGTACTTTCTTCTACAATTAGCACTTTATAATTACACTGTGAATTTTATGCGTTTCTTGCCACTAGAGATGAAAAGAAACTAACTCCTCGCTATATAATATATTACAGATTTTTATGCAAACCAGCCAGAAGGGCTACAAACGTAGGAGTTCAGATATACAGTGGACCACAAAAGTGTTCGTACATCCTTTAAAACAGAATAACTTTTTCATAATTGTACCAAACGTACAGAAGAAGCATTGGTTTACTAAATGATATGCAAAAAAGAATTTTCCAAAAATTATAATTTACAAGGTTACACGCAAAAATAAGAAAGGCATTTTTTTAAACTTTTTTATTTGGGCCCTTAAGATGAAAATTTAATAAATTATTATTATTATTTCATAAATGCTTAAAATATGCAGTCCATTTTTATGTTACCGCAATTAGCCCATTAATGGAAATGTAGGAATATAAACAACATAGATGTAACATTTCTTCTAGGCTATTATTAGATACAAGGAAATCCTACTAACAAGTTAAAGTTAGAAATATTTCGCAACGTCGTTCTTCGCAATTTATTAAGACTATTGAAGGAAGAAAGAAATTGCTGTCTATTGTTTATTGCTATTAACACGACAGACGATTTTCATTTCACATGAAGATCCGCAGTTTAGCAACGACTTTTGTCGAAGAATTCGAGGCTGTCGCGTATATTCTTTTACAATTCTCCGCGATCTTTCACATTACTCGAATTTCTAGGATTTCTAAATTCTCGGGGCTTCGGAGATCGCAAGATTCGTTAGGATCTCCAGGATCTCCAAGGTTTCCGAGACTTTCACAATTTTTTCCGATGATCTCAAGGCTTTCTGTACTCTGAATTTGTGGGACTTGTCTTGCATTCGACATTCCCGAAGATATGTATCTGCGTCCATTACTTCTATCTATTACAGAGCGAGTTACCTTGTAACAGGTACAGTCAAAATAATTGCATCATCTCGCGATTGAGCAATACACGAGCAATTTGAAGTTGTCGCGTTAGCTGAGTCAGCCTGAACAAGCCAGATTTTAAGAGTATGATGACGTAGTCCTGAAAATGACGTAATTAAACCAGAAATTACGTTGCAGCGTATCAAAGCAATCGGCAGCTTGCATTTTTACGAAAGCGAAGATAAAGTTCTAAGAAGATAACGTAACTCTGAAATTAATTACACCAAAGATGAAAATGTGTCCAAGCAATCGACATCTCGCATTAAGTTTTTACGAAAGGAAAAGCGTAGTTTTAGGAATGAGATAACGTAGCTCTGAAATTAATTTGACGAAAAATGAAAGTGCAGTGAATCGAAGCAATGGAATTAAATATTCACAAAAACCGAATTCATCTCAGAAGCAATAATTTTACGTAGAGACATGAATATTGCGGTCCTACCATGTTTCGAATATGTATCTGGAAGGGTCTCGGAATGATAGCCAGTTGACTCCTGAGCACACGTTGACATCCGTTGGCTTGCACGAAGCATCCTGCGGCACAAAATCGCAGAGATATCTGTTCGCCCGAGGTGCCTCGACATCAGTGTCCATTCAAGAGTCGCCATTAGACGTTCTTAGACGTCCCGGACTGGTTCCATAGCAGGTCGTCCATTCAACCGTGCCACGATTCAACTGATAAATCCGTGCAACCGAATTCCGGCAAAGAGTCGAAAACCCTCGATCATCCGAACGGGAACGCGAAATTACATAATTTAATTGGCGGGAATTATACGAGCTCGAAGATAGTAGGAAACTAATCAGATTTCACGCGGATTTTTATCTCGCTCGGTACTTTGCTTATCTCCGGAACGCATAACAGTCTGTTCATTAACTTTCCGTAACGATGTTTTCGTTCTACGAAGCTCACGGGAAGTCTTAAGTGCCCGCGTTCGAGAAAACTGCTGCGTTTGAGGGGGCTCGTCCTCCTCAAACATTGGTTAAATATGTTCCACTGTGTATTACGTTATCAGAAAATGCACTGGCGTATTCCGGATAGTCCGCTGAATCGTTCCGCGTTAGAGCTGTCGTATAGATTGCACGGATCGAAGCAGAAAAAAAAGATTGTTAATGTCGAAAACTCCGGTGAAAATTTCGGAACATTGGAGAAGGTGCAGAGAAATGACTTTCCAATTCAGTGGAGGGGATACTCGTTTTTCTTAGACCGTACAGTTCCCATTTTCTTAAATCAAAACACATTCTTGGTGTTCCACAGGGTGTTCCAAAATTCCTGCACATCCCGGAAATGGAAGGTTCCTATTTGAAGCAACATTTTCCTTTGCAAAAATGTTATCCGCGGCTTTGTTTAGGAGTTATTAACGAAAAACAAACGTCGGCCAATAGACAGTTGGCGCGCCGGGCCGACCTCCCATTTCCAGGATGTGCGGGAATTTTGGGACACCCTGTATAGCGTTAAGCTACAAATTAAACGCAGGAGGAATCGATTGCAAATGGTTCGCTGAACAGTGTACTGAATCTTGGGAATCGATGAGTCGAACACGGCCTGCGTGAACGAGTCAGAATCGTTTTTTAATGAATGATCAGAGACACCTACACTTACAGGAAGACGTTTCTCTCGAGGCCCGACACCGGTCTTCCTTGTCACGGTGACTTATGCTCGTTGGACCGTGTACTTCAATCCCGCTTCAGAACGTTTTATCATGCAAATTCCGAGCCGGCACGTTTTCATCGCTCACAATGCTCACGTACGTCGTCTAAATCAGTTGTTTGCGGCGCGGCTCGCGAGCCGTCCCCGTTTTCGCCGGGCTATCAACAATAACCGGCGCACCTGCCATTCCGGTGCCACCGATTAAACGCGTGTTTGCATAGAAATTGCAGCTATGTGCTCGACCGTCCCGCATGAAAAGTAGCCGGCGATCAACACGCTCGACTTCTTTCATCGAATTAACAACGACGACTGACCTACCCAACAAATATGCACGTTTCGGACCATTCACAGCATTGTTCAGCAATTTTACCAATCGAACTCCCCAACGCGTCTCTTCTGGCTATGTCAACCTTGTTATCGATCACTGTGGAGTTTAATGTCCTGGAAATGTATTTTTCAAAGCACTTCTTATCTGGGCATGTCAGCCTTCTTTTATTCGGCTCTCGCAGAACACCTGGCGATTCAAATGACGAAAAAAGCGTTCTTCAGATTTTTTCAAAAGACTTTTCTACTCTTTCAGTACGAGCGTTCAGCACCATTGTCGAGAACCATAGCTCTCGCGAAAGAAAAAGGAGTACAGTGTTAGTATAGTAGAATGTGTTGAACCAGTGGGGGACTTTCGAAGCGAAACAATGAAAAAGGAAGAGAGGATCAGAACGGATCGAGGAGAACGGGAAGAGGAACTTCGAGGAAGTCGGCTCCCAAAAGTCGCCTCGCTAATCTAAAGTTCGATGGGGGTAATTGCCGCAGCCATTAAGCTTCTTTAATGTTATTGTTACGTTTCGCGGCATGCACAATAGCGGCGCACACGCGAAATAAAAATAGACTCATCCCGTCTCGGTTAGTGCGGCCTTCGATGCATATTTGCTTACAAGGTGCGTCTTAAAAGCGCGGCAAACATTTAGCAGTCTATCCGCAAGCCGATTGCGTATCTCGTTTGGCGCGTGAATGCCTGCAACCGTGGCGCCATGTTATTTTTTTTTCAAATACCAGTCGCCCTACGTGTGTCCGAAACGATTAAAGAACCAATAAAAAGAACCATTAAAACCGGTACATCAATCTTGTCCGTATAATTTTCTTCTCGGAGATACAAGTTTCCTTAGGTAATTCCCTCGAAAACATCCAAATCCAAGATGGCGGACCGGTCTCGGACATAGGAGGCGTCGCGGAATCAGAAGAGCGCAATTTTTCTCGGAACTTCGTGCAAAACAATCACTTTTCTGTTTTGTAGTCTACTCTCAGCATTGCACGCTATTGTTTAACGGGAGATGACGCAAGTTCCATAAACTGTAAATACTTTTCTGAAGATAATTTCAATGCTAAAGTATAGCCTGCCAAAAATTATTAAATATCTTCTGACCTTGCTTGTACATTAGCAATCATTTTTTAATCGTAGATCTCTAGATTAAAACCTGACCAGGTCAGAAATCGTAATACAGTCGAAACCGTATTAAAAGAAACACAAATGTCATACCCAATGTACACGGCGATTCAAATATTTTCTTCGGGAAAAATGTACCAATTCTTTAGTAGAAGATTTCATCTACTGGAGAAAATACGAAAAATACTTTTAAAAATCCTCGTCCGCAATGAGTCGATCAATATGTGCGTGTCGGAGCGTAAAAGTTGAAGAGTAAAAGCGCGTCGCGAGCGAAGTTGCTTTCTCTTCGGACGAAAGTATACGGCTGGCAAATCAAATAAAGTCGCAAAGGGTAAACGGCGAGGAACAGGTCCGCGGAAGGTGAATTAGTCGAAAGGAGCTTCGGTGATCTCGGCCTGGATTCCGACTTTCCGTGGCACTCCTCGAATCGATGAACGTGTCCCAAAGAGACAAAAGCTCCGCGGTCCGTTATTGGCAGTTTTAAAGAGGCAGGACGGAGAGGGGAGAGCAGGAGAATTTCGTCGATTCTCGTTCGCGGAACGGGAACAAAGAGGTTTCACTTGTTTAGCAAAACACGCGTCCCTTGTTCGCCGGAGGCCTGGCGTTGAATTTCCGATAGACGGCGGCGCGGCGGCCGAGCAACGAATTAATGAAGCCCCACAGCCATTGTAACACAGCAACAACGAAATGTCTGCATTTTCTTCGTCTCTCGTCGAAGCCGTTCTGCCTATATTTAGCCGCTCGTCCGTTGTTTTGAAAAATATCGAAAGAGAGGGAAGAGAGCGCGAGAGAGCATTCCGGATGATAATGTGACTCGCGACGATACGAAATTTTAACACAACCGACCGGGAAACTCGTTTGCAAATCAATGCGGAGAGGATGCGCGCCGTGCAACATTATCGTCGGAGCTGAACGTTGCATAATTACCGGTCGGCCACTGAGACACCGTTTGTGGAACAAAGAACACGTTCTCTCGGTCATTCTCGGCAAATCTTTAAGCTCCGTACAGACCTGAACATTCCGCCGAACATTGCGCCGAATTGACGAACGGGACACGCATTTGTGTTTCTTTCATCCATTAATTAAAACTGATGGCACTATCATGTGCTATCGCATCGACACGGTCAGGTGGACTGTAGTAGAAGGCTTTTGTCTGCACATATAACTCCGCACAATCAAATTTTGCTAAAACTCTAACAGGTTATATCTCAATAACATTTCGTTTGCGACGTATGGCTCCATCAAACTTGTTCTATTCTCAATGAGCGGAAGGTGTAGATGTAAAAACGAGCTTCAACAACAATTATCCTTGGTATAAATAATTCTCTGGCAAGTTGCTTTTACAAATGTCCATCGATCCAGAGGTGTAGATTTATCCCTAGGACGGGTGACCATTACTTTTTATACATCCTGTTCAAATAAAAGTTTTTAGGAATTATTTGCAAAGGCTGGAACTGAACGGCAAATTATTTCTTGTGTCAGTAAATTGAATATATTAATCAACCATAAGAGAAAGAGCAGTGAAGGTGTTAAGGGGGTAAATTGAAGCTGTTAATGGGACTGAAGCCGCAGAGTTAGCTTCTTTAACCTCTTGAGTGCCCGAGAAGTGCTAATCAAATGGGATTGGTGGAAATGCAGCATAAGAAAAAGCTATTTTAAGAAGGTGGAGAAATTATTTCTGTTAGCGAACTACAAAAGATCGAGCTGTGAAGGTGTTGAAAAGGTGAACTGGGTCTGTTTGGAGTTTTCGGTAGGTCGACGGTCCTCGTTCGACCGATGACTCGCAGCGAGCTCGAGTGCACGTCGATCCAGATGACTCTTCCCCCGGTGAATGACGCGCTTCTTTCATAATTCTTCCTTTACTAGGCGTTTCACGAGTGTCACGTGTTGGGGCTAACTTATGTGACACTTGACACAGTGCTACCGGCGATAACGAGCCACCTGGAACGAGACTAACGAGCATCTCACATTTCGTATGATGTATTCTGCCGTTACCAACATCGCGCGCGAACGATACGCCGATGCTAGATGAGTCAGTGCACCGCGAAACATTATTAAACCTGTATCTATACATAAATACATTCCCAGACTCCTCTGTATACCTGTACCGCGAATAAGTAATCAACGGCGCTCCTCTAATTAGCCGATTAACGCCGGATTAACCGAGTGACGCGGCCGTCCCGTGTCACCATTGATCTTGCGCGATTCTTCGAGAGCGTTTCACGTTTACGTGTGCGCGCCTCGTCATCACGCCCAATACTGAGAATTCTCAAACCTCTTTTCCACGTGAAAAGAGCCGAGAGTGAATCGCGGAACGAGTATGACGCTGTGTCACCCTGCTCCTCTATTAATACAGTCCTTTGTCAGCCGAAACGATTAACCGTCTTCGTACTTTTTATGCATTGCGCTGCCAAAGTGCTTGATTGCAAGCTCTTGATATGCAATTATTGATTTAGCAACACAAGATCAATCGTCCCACGCGATTTACGCTCCAGATCCATAATTGGGCAAGGAGTTAATACGCTAATACCGAACGCCCGGATTAAATGAATCCCCAATAAAATATTTAAGAGATCGTCTGGCCGGGTCATGGGATCGGATCGTCGTAATCCTGTCACGTTCGATCATCCACATTGCGAAACATCAAGCCTCGAATTGCTCTGCGGGTTTGCAAAGTTTTTCAAAGGCCATAAAACTGGACCACGTTTGATGAATCGGATCTTTATTTCCGCAGCCGGCGTAATGATCCCTGTCGCCGTTCGAGGGATCACCGTATCAGAGGGAATTAAATAAGACGGCGGAATGTAACCGCTCAGGAATGTAAATTATGTCAGCGTGAGATGTTCACCAACGCGAGCACACCGGCGAGATAATGAATTATAGAGGAGCGAAAGTTAGTCGAGGCATCGTCGAGAGCACCGGCTTCACAAACCCTCAAACTTAATTCGCGACGAAAACGAGACTCTACAGACGGAACTCGCGTTTTTCCCTTGTATGGGCTTGCATTAGGCTTTTGTCGAAACTGACGTGTGTGCTTCGTCAGTCTTGCAAATTTAGGGAAAAGTCTTCGGACAGTTTTCATTGTTGTAAGAGTGTCATAGTATTTTTCTGAAAGACAGATACTTCGAATTAATTGCTGTCTCGATTAAGAAATTATTTGTTTCTCAGGCACACGTGTCGGAAAGGTCTTATTCAGAATTCATCTTCTTTACCGAAGGCGACATTTCCCACTCGAAGTGCGATGAAAAGGGCGAAAAAATAATTGTACATGGAATTTTAAGTAGTCGCTGGAAAGGGAAGACTGCGATTTCATGAAAGAACAAATTTTTTTAGTGTCAGTAGAGATGTTTAAATTTGAAAAATTTTTTAAGAGAGAACGTGTAATTTTCTTCCACTTGTTGGTCAATGCATTTGATAAAAATAAACCCAAGCCCTCGAAAATAGAAGCAGTAAACTTTCAAACGAGTCTAAGTGGATCGTTGTACGATAATTTCAATAAAAAAAGTCTGGAGTCGGTCAGTTGACCGGTGGTGGTAGGTTTAGTGTTAACCAGGTGGTACAAAGAGAAAAGTAAAGAACAGGCTAGGCGTGGCGCTAGCCCGGAATACGACGCAGCTTAGGAGATGTGCAGAAAGCGAGGTCTTACGCTGTGCTCTCTCAGGCAATCGAAGAGAGAGAGAGGAAAGGGCCAAAGAGGTCCTAGACGTGCGGTTTTTTAGCGAGTATTCGAGCCCCACACTACCCCCCTTGGGGGGAGGGGTGTACGCAAAGGTATTTTTTCCGCGCGTCTTTAAAGAAAAAGAAAAAGGTGGTACTACACAGCAACAATGTTACATACAGAAATAAAGAAACAAAAGGAATAACATATTTTCCTTTGACCATGTTTCAACCGCTCGTACCACGACTTCGGAAACACTCCGCGTGTCACTCACGTTTTTTGTAAAAGTAAACAAATGCAGGTACTCCCCTAGAGAAAGAGCGTAAACTAGCGGGACGGGAACGGGGAAAGAAGCCCGACCATTCGGATTGCCGTTGCGTTCCTCGTTCCCGTCCCGCTAGTTTACACTCTTTCTCTGTAGTTCAACTTACATTTCTGGGATAGTCAGGAGAAGATGCACGCTGATGCTGCATTTACTCGTCTCGTTGGATCGAGTGCACTGTCGGTTAGACTTGCGAGTTTGATGCATTTAAAAATGAGTATGTAGTTCTCAGATTCCAACAGAAACGCAATTAGAATGAAATTCGCAGCAGTTTTTCGGTGACCAATGGCAAACAGTCGATCCATCGTTGATCGTCGCCGGATCGGCAATTCGTCCCGCGGCGGGATGCACGTGCGACGTGCATATAGCCGACGTGACGCGATTGGCGGGCGTCGTTGCGCGTCGCGACGCGTCGGCCTCGAGCCGCAGACGAGAGTGCTCCTCGCTCTCTCGGCGCCGCTTTGCGAGAAAGCGAGAGACCAAGAGAACCAAAGATAGAGAGAGAAAGAGAGACTGGGGGACAGAGAGAGACAGAGAGAGAGAGAGAGAGAGAGAGAGAGGGAGAGAGAGAGAGAGAGAGAAGGAGGGCACAAGGAGAGAACAGGCCGTCCCGCGACGGGCGGCTCGGTGGTGGGGTGTCAGCCGCGGCTTATCTGGCGACTTTATGTATATTACGATGCCCAAGGCAGGAACACGAGCAGTTCACTGCTGGCTAACTGGTCGGAGAAGTCGGCGAAGCCGAGTCCTGAGCCTGGCGGCCCCCCAAACGACCCCCTCCCTCGACACATCGAGAGAAACGTGTTCGCGCGAGTGTGCCCGAGTTCGGTTTACCTGGAGTTACCTGTTCAGTTGCGATCGACACCCAAAGTTACGCACGTGCTACCAGCCGTGACCTCGACGAACCTCTCCAATTACGTCGTCGCTCCTCCCGGGACAGCACGGGATCATCATCCACCGATCCATGCGAGCTGCTCCGAAAAACGACAACCAGCTCTCGTCAACATACCAACACTGATCCAGTTCTCCGTGTCGCCGACTCTTCGTGATCGATACGATCCAGGATGATCGTCCTCGCGTGGTCACTGTTCGTGCTGGTGTCGTTGCTCGTCACCAGCAACCAGGCCTTCCTCGCTGCTCCTCTTCCAGGTAGAAAATGCGATCATTTATTCTTCTTCCTCTTGGAACTGTTTGCACTTATGTTGTTGTCCTGTTCGCGACCCGTGGATCGTATTTCCGCGCGAAGGTCGCCGGTGATCTTTCTAGATTGTTGCTTTTTAGCCTTTTGATTACGCGTGTTATAAGTGCGGATAATCTCGCGATGGGTCGAGTTTGAAAACTGGAAATCGTGGTATCTGGGGAGTTTAAGAGATCTTGTGACCGATAGATCTTTATCCGCAAGTCACCCGTGATCGTATGTTGACGTTTCTAAATCTGTGTTTTTCAAATCCCGGTCCGTATGTTCGAAGAATACTAAATTGGAAATCCTAGGAGTTCGTATGATCGATGGATCGCTGTTTCGCGCGTGAAAGTCGTCGGTGATCGTCCGTTGACGTTTTTGAATCAGTTTTTGTCATCTCTCAATCCGTGTAGTCGAAGGATAAGAATAATGTAGCGATAGATCGAGCTTGCAAAATCAAAATTGGGAGATCTGAAAAAAGAATGTTCCAAGAAGTCTCGAGATCGATAAAAACCGCGAACCTTGGAGGAGATCCGTGGAAGATCGGAGTATAGTATGCTCACGTGCGAAGGTTGAGAGTGCGTGTGTGTATCGGAGGATTGTTTTGCCACTACTAAATCAGCGAATGTCAAGTTCGCGGCCTTCCTCTATGTTGACTGATTCGAGTGAAGATTTACGATCGTCATTGTACACATAGACTTCCCCGCGCGTCGAACCAGAAAATATTTGACTCGTTTTACGGCCCATCGGAAAACGGACGTGTGTGATAGACAAAATATAAAATGTAACGTAACAGGCCGTTGTTTAGAAAATCGAAGGTGACCCTGCGAGTGCCGAGAAGAGAACTTATTCCTCGCGCTCGGGTTTATAGATCGTTCCAGGGTTGAATTATTGAAGCCAGGAAGTTATACGCGAACTTGTACGATGGCAAAAGTTGTTGTCGGAGTGATTGAACGGGACAGTAGCCGCTCTAGAATGTGTCAAAGTGTGTGGTGACATAGTGTGGTGTCGACTGAACTATAACGGAACGTGTACGACCCACGGTTTGCTCGACCGAGATCGCGTGTCGTCGATTCGAGATTACGTGTTTTTCAACGAGACCAGAAATATGTCTTGCGACGTAATTTGGAAGATTTTCTTTTGGAGTGACCACCATTTCCTTGACTATTTTACAGTACTTTATAAAAATAACAAAAATGAATTTATACTTTTTCGCCATTTGTTTCAGTAATTATTGTATACCCATAGAATAATTCCTTATTAATGCGTCTTTACAATCTCGATAATCGTAAACTCAAAATAGTATACAGAAATATGTATACAGAATCATATACAGGATCTCAAAGAGAAGATATATGTAGTTCAAGTTGGCTGTGGTTAGGGTCGATTTCAAAATTTTGCTTAAGTTAACAATATTTGCTGTCCGTCGTAGTTAAAGGTCTGAAGAATAAGGTTTCGGTATTGTTTTTTTTTCTACATAGTTGTTTTTCAAGTATTTTAACCTTCGCAAGGTAAGGCGACAAATGAATTTCATAAAATAGTCTCGTTTTTAATTGGGATAAAGAATAACACAGGATAAAAAGTAAACAAACAGATTTAATTTTATTCGTGTAAAAGTTGTTTTCAAACATCTGTAGCTGAAGCTCTGAGACCCCACATTACCTTGCGACGGTTAAGTATAGGAAAAAGTTGTTTAAAATTATGAAATCTAACATATTTAAATAAATTTCGTCTAAATCGAAGATGAGGTCCGCTTTGTAAATAATTACCAATTGTTTATTACATATAATGTATTATACGTTATCGTGATAATATATTTTATGCCCAATGACTTACTTCACTGTTCATAAACACCGGCAAAAATTGGGAATTTTATTGGGAAAAATTGGGGATAACATTTTAAACCGACCAGTGCAGAAGTTTCAATCGAAAGACGATCGAGAACACGTCGATTGCTGCACTCGTCGTATTGATCCGACGGTGTTTCGTTGCCACGAAAATATACAGAAGATCGTAACTTTTTAATTGCCCAGATAAAATGGACGCCAGCGGTCGCGTTCTCGTCTCAAATATCGAGCAGCGGAAAAAATTGGTGCGGTTTTACAAGTTCGGGCTTCTTCGAGGCACCCGATCTTTGCTGGAACATTATTTTATGCAACAACGTAATCGCCGCTTGTATATATTTATTTGCGAGGTTGCATTGGCGTAGAATTATTTTTTTATTCGCTAGGAATTCTTTTTTTTAAACGTTAGATGAGTTACACTTGGACAAAAAAAGCTTAATATTTGCGAGGTCTGTGGACTGTGTGACGGACGTGGTGACGTTTCCAGTGTGTTTGAGACATCTTTTATTAATCTTAATAATATTTAATACAATAGTTTCATTTGTGTGGTTTTAACACGTTGAGCAACACATCACTTGTGTATGAAGGACACAATTTTTACTGAAATTTATTCAAGTGAACTTCGTCGGGATCTACGCATTATCATAGAATATTAAAAACTTATTTGAGGTGCTACAATTGTGTGTAGAATGAAAGATGATTATCGATTAGGCTACAGGGAAAAGTAGAGTCAACGTACGCGGAAACAGCGATCCAAATCAATGAATGAACTTCAACAGACGCGTCGGAGACGATTCGTAAAAGCATGTTCGTGACTCGCCCGAAAACGGGCAATTATACTTTGCTCCCCGAGATCGTGTAATCACGTGGGACGGTTTTATCAGCGACGTGACGTGCCGCCGTTTAAAATAATTGAAACATCGAGTGGTTCGAGGACTTTGTCATTGACCCGCAAAAAATGTCTATCGCGTACAACACCACTCGAGGAAAAAATCTCTTCTTCAGCAATCGCTCTTTTTCCGCTTATAGAGTCGTGTTTATTCAAGATCTTTTTTAACGTTAATTAATGTGAACGGCTCTTATCGAGGAAAAAATTTATTTATTCAAGGCACTGGCGTTATATATGAAATTATGCTAATGGGAGAGGAGTAGAAAGCAAAAAGAGGCGTGATATTTATTCGTATAGTTACCTGCTGATAGATTAAGTAAAATCAAAATTGCTGAAATCAACGTTCTTACAGAAAATTACACAATTTATTTTGAATAAAATACACAAATTATTTGTGTAAACACTATATATAAAATTGTGCATATATAACACTATATATTTGTGTAAACACGATATAATTTGAACTGTATTTAGTGGTTTAATTGGCGGTATGTAGTGCTCCATCGGCCGCGAGGTCCGTTGTTCTGTTCTTTTCTACGGTCGGTGAGGTCACACTAATGAACAATACTGAGCGCATAAGACCGCACGACCAAAGTGAAAACTTCTATAGCGATTGCACACCTGTCTGTTTCTCGCTCGCTCGGCTGAACTCGGCTCCCCCGACTATAGCGTTTCAGCTCGGAGCGTGACGGATCAGACTCATTTACTACACGGTGCACCTAATGAAGTCTTCGCTTAAAAAAATAGTAGCCCCACACAATGTATGTCGGAGCACGGACTTGAGGATTCGGCTTATTGTTAACCCGTTGCCCTACGATTTATTTTAAGGTTTCAGTGATTAGAACTTTCTTTGTAGTTCATAATTTCCTAAAAAAGGAGAAAATTGATACACCTACATGTTCTTCAATAACTATACATTAACAAAACCAAAATAGAATTTTATCTCGGTTTAAAGGAGATTAATAACATACATATTTATTAGACTGTGTTGAGAATCTTCATCACGAGTCTGACACGATATAGTAAGGCAAGGGGTTAATGATTCAAAAATTGTGTTTACTGTGTTGCGATTCGATTACAAATGCATGAACAATTTAACGACCGATATCAGGATTTACGCGAGAGTGTTGTGAACAGTTTCGCAGCAGGTGTCGCGTTGCGTCGTACCAAAAATTAATACTGACCTGGTATAATTGCAAAACTTCGAGGGTCGACCCATCCGTCACGTTTCGAGCCAGTCGGCTCGAAAAGTACGGTGTCTCGGGTGGCAGCTTATTGTAGCTTCGTCTTGAACTTCTGCCTCTCCGCGGATGTTTCAATGACAAAATGGAAAATTTCTTATGCAAAAGGCATTAACAAACTGTCGGCAAGACGTGAAATACGATCGCGCAAACTAACCGGGTTGCTGTTAAAATACGTCCGAAGGCGAATGAAACACTGTCACGCAAAAAGGTGGCAGGACCTCTCGAACGAACTTTGAGTTTTTCCAGTACTGTTGCATACCATAATATATTCCACTCGTAAATTGCCACCATCGAAAACCCGCAGCAGTCTATTTTATAGAGAGAATTAAGACGGTACCATATATATTATCAACACTTTGAGTGCCAACCCATCAACTTCAGAAATTCTATCAAATCAAAGTAATTCATTTAATGAAATAAACATGGAAAAATTAAGATGCATGATACTGAGTGCTCTTTCAACCTCTCTGCTTTTTGCGTTACACTGCATATATTACCATGTAAATTAAACGAAAAAGAAGAAACAAGAACAATGAACAAGCAAATACTTTATAATTCACTCAGAGCTAAGCTATTTTACCAGATGTTGTGTTGCTGAAGAAGTTGCATACGCAATTTGTTCATAAACCCTCGCACATATAACATCCAGTCAGGCTCGTGACGAGCATTGTAAACAGAACCTACTAAATATTTATGCCATTCACTACTTCTAAATCGAAATAAAATTCCGTTCTTCTGCTATCAATATTTAACACTTCGACTGTCACATCAGTGCCCATAAAAGTCGACAGCCTCAGTCGACAAAATTCAAAACAACTTATTCGATAATATCTGAATATATATTTCTGTCTAATGTCGGTCACCTTCAAAGCGATTAAATTTTTACAAGAATTTAACAATCAACAACAATAACATAGATTATTGTTTATTTCAAAAGGGAACATGATTTTTCAGGCAGTTACCACAATGAGAGAAAAAGCTGTTTTAAACCAAAGTTAATCAACATTTAGCGGTCTACAAATTTCAATACAAAAAGATTCTTGAAAAATGTTTATTCTATAAAAAATTAAGGTCGCCTTTAATTTTTAAAGATCAATATATCAATATATCAATACATATATTGTTATAAAATCTTAACGAACTGCTGCTAACTCGGCCATCCGGACCACTGCGAGTCGATAGGAATTAATGCAACGTTCGGTTTTATAAGCGCTGTTCGTGGGACCCAAACTGCGAAAATAGCATCGGTAGACGCGTGTTTGTTTTGCGAGCCGGGTTGGCCCCGCGAATGCGAGGAAAGTGGCCGAAACGGTTCCCGCGTGCTCTTTCATAAAAGTTCAGATAAAAATAGAGCGGCAAGAAGCGAGGCGGATCTCGGAACGTGTTCATTTCGAATCTGCACGGGTGTACGGCTGGTTTTAACTCGTGCCGACTGGTGGTGGTCGCTCGCGAACTATGAATTTCGTTTGAACCGGTGCCACGCGAAATGTGTCAACAAAACACGCAGGGACGCATGTGTGCGAGAAAAATAGTCGACTCGCGTCTTCCGCCAGCTCGACATTCGCACTTCTCCGTACTTTGAATCGCGAACCAGTTTATCGGTGTTTTGGAAGTTGGTTTCTCGCTCGGTTATTTACGAACAGCGTAATCGAGAACTAATTAAGCGGACGGCTCCGTTTTCTTTTTCGATAAGAGAACGCTATTGTCCGCGATCCTTGTAAATCTTCCAACGGTCCAAATCCGGAATGTCGGTCCTCGACCTTTGCCCTAGGAACAGTCGAACATAGAACAGGGAGATTCTCTCTTAGCGGGTGATTTACCACGATTGCTCGAGACGGCCAATCCCGGCTTGCTAGATCGCTGGGCGATGTCGTTTGAAGATCAAGATGGATTACAGGACGCCTGCCGATTACTCGAGCACGCGATATTGAGTCGGTCCGGGAATAACATCCGGCGCAAACGTCCAGAGTTGAATAAACAATGATTAGAGAACGGCGAACGGATCGATTTTTCCTGATATTCGCGGTTCCGCGCGAAATTGAATACCGAGCCGAATAAACGGTAATCTGGGATCCGGCTAAATTAACGCGACTGGCTGACACGTTCGCTACCGGCATGTCTTTCGCTGCTCACCGTCATTATTAAAGTGTTTTATAAAATGCAACACGTAACTCCGAGCGAATTCCGAGATTGTGACCGTCACGTATCTGTGACAGTGGTAACGAACGTGTTAACACGTTGGATAACCGCGTCAATCATATGAGAGTGACACAATTTATCGCTGCCTTTAAAGATTCATTTTGCTCGCAATGCAGTTGCTTGAACCGGACTTTACAATGACAAAATTATACTTTGGGGGGTGATTGTTCGGAGCAGCAGACAACGTGTTAAAGAATCACCGAGTTGGGGAGAATTGACGAAGTCTCGTAGTGGAAGCCTAAATGCATGTAACGATGTAACACACGTAGCATGTAGCGTAACAGAAACAATAAATATCGAAGTTTCCGACCTGTTGCGGATACGAGGCTGCAAATTATTATCGGCTTGTCCTGGAAACTGTCGTTTCCACGGGAAGGAATAAGGTGTACCACTTTGTGGATACTCGGTGGTCGCCATCTTCTTTGCGCTCCTTCGGAAGTTACGCTCGTTCTTGTCTCGGCGGACCGAGACGCGCGACTCGAACGAGGTTCGAGCAGAAATTATACCAGAACGAGTCGTATGGTTCCACGAAACGATCGTAGTATCCACGAAATCATTAGTTCATTCTCGACCCCAACCGCTCCATTTTTCAGTACTGTATTATTAGTTCATTATTGTTCATACGTAAACACACAAGTAAATCATGCACAAAGGAAATATCGTAGGCGAAAATATCTGTTAGTTTCGTAGTTGGAACAGCTTCAAACGGTTAACTGTATTGACCATTCAGTTGAAAAACAGAATACTCTTCTGGAAGCTACAGATCGCCGATTTCGCTTTATCGGTACCGATTAGACCACCGGAGAAAAAACGAGCACTTTATTTTAAAAACGGAGGAATACATCGTATATTGTCATAGGCTTTCACGTTCTCGAGAGATTATTCCAACGTAAAGTGTGTAGCAACGAGACAGCAGCGATCGGGAGATAACCGAGCGCGGAACGCGGTATCTGTACGCAGCACAGAGAGAAAGAGAGAGATCGGCGAGCTCGATCGACTCCAGAACAAGTAACAAAGAGACCCCGGGCCAGAGTTCAGCCTTTTCAAAACCACCATGAGAAACACTCGTGGAAACAACATGTGTACACACTCGTAGCCGATCGTAATCGGTCGACGACGACGACGGAACGATACGCCGACCAAATTGAACCGTATTTTTCACGGACTCGCAAACGCCAATCGGAACCATCCTACATACACCATCGTATCGAGGACAGCTCTCATTCGAAAACACAATCACGTAATCTTGATTCGAACGACGCGAATTCGCCGTGACAAGAACTATAGTTCGTTCCGCGGCGTTACATCGAGATGATCATTTTTAACGGGACCCTCTGTCCAGTTAGCTGTACCGTTCGCGCCGCGAATCCGAACCGAGACGCGGTCGAGCGATCTGCTAGATCCGCTAGATCCCCCTTGGATACACTTCGAAATCTCGACGACGAAACCACCGAGCGCGATTTTACCGTTCGAAATTCGATAGCGTCATGTATACATAGGAAACAGTTCGTTCAGAATGATGACCTTGACAACATATGTGGGGTTCGAATGAATTAACATTCGGTTAAAGAGTACTCTGTATCCTGACCATTATTTGGAACACAGATGGTTTGCAGGCGAGCGGCGGTGGCCTGCAGAACCGTGTCCCAAATCTTCGCGGAGAAACGTTAGGTTTATTATCCTGGTATAGATCGTAGGGAGGAAAGAAAGCGACGAGAGCCCTTGACGAAGGGGGAATGAGCAGATCAAACAGTAGGGTGTACATAGAACAGCGTGGCAATTTAAAACCCCTCAATTTTAAATTTTATTATAAAATTATTAATTTACACTTAAATTACCGAATTGATTTTTACCAAAACTTTCCAATTCCCACACATATTTCAAGGTCATCAAAATCGGTGGGGTGTATCCTTTTCTGTACAATTACTAAAATTTTAATGAATCTACACAGGGGCTGGCAAAGCTACATATGGGAGTATAATTGAATTA
Organism: Lasioglossum malachurum; assembly: GCA_028455605.1. NCBI lineage: Eukaryota > Metazoa > Arthropoda > Insecta > Hymenoptera > Halictidae > Lasioglossum > Lasioglossum malachurum. Next base: position 7,774,004 of record CM052319.1, on the reverse strand, counting down.
TACGATGTTAAAGCAGGTTCTGAAATAAAAGAAAAAAAAAACACTTGAGATCGCGAAGGGTTAACTGTTATGGTTTCAGAATGTTGCTAAACACCTCGATCGATGGCACCGATGCGGTGCGCTCGCCGAAAATGTGCCGTGGAGGATTTTCTCGATGAGGAGAGACGCTCGACCGTCGAGTCGGTGTAAAAAGGGCCACTGGCAGGCTGCCAATAGGGCTGACAGAAAACGACAGGCTCGTTAACGGATAACCGGCGACAATTAAGGCAAACGAATCGATCGCGCCCCGGGTATTTAACTTCGGTCAAGCCGAAGTGGCGCGGGTGTAATTAACGGGCGAAATCAAATTCATTGCGCCCTCGTCCCGTTTCCGCCGTCGCGGCGCGGCTCGTTCATTTTTCTTTTTATGCCCCCTTTCTTTCCCTTCTTTCTTCTGCTTTCTTTCTCCTTCTCTCTTTCGCCTTCCTGGCTAACCAAGTGTATCATTCAGGATACGTTGAACCCTGAAATTCGCCGAAATTTTTTTTGTCCGTGTCACAGTTCCTCTGCACAGAGTGTCCCCGAAATCGTCGAAGTCGAGCATAAGCTATAAAAGGTAATTATACAGAAAAGGATACACCCCACCGATTTTCATGACCTCGAAATATGTTGTCAAGGTACTCATTCCGAACAACCTTTCCTATATATATACCTTTCGTATATACAAACTGCAACGTGGGACATCTAAAGAAATTCTACCATGATACGACGAAAATAAACCCAAACCTAACCTAGACCTAACTCAAACCAGACGAAAGAGCACGAGAACTACATATTTTTAGCGCGACGAGCTTTTATCATAACCGGAGAGTGAACCCTTTTCTGTATAATTACCCTATGAAACAACGGTCCGATCAACGAATGCTTCTTAACAGTTTCGTTACCAGCATTCGTTTTGCCATCAGATTCCCTGGGCCCTGTCATCGATCATGCAAACTGACGCATGATCAACCGTGTCTGGGTACGTTATCTGAAGAGAAAAGAGACCAAGGAAACTGGGCTACAATGTGTGCGATCGTGCGCGTATCCTTTCTTCGCGAAAGACGCCGCCTTGCCGCAGTCGCCAATTACGGAGTTTATTCAATTGTTGCGGGAAAGTCGTCGTCGCTTAGATCCTCGAATGTGAGTTTCCCAGCGAATTTCGCGAACTGTTATATTCTTATCCTGGATCAGGGATTTTTCGAAGATGAGCGAAATTATACTTTTTCTTTTTGGGAGGAGATTTAAACGATTGCTGAGTCCGGGGAATTGAGGGCGCAGTAGGTACTGATTGAAATAGTTGATTCTAACGGAGGTTATAACTATGTAACTCCGTTAATCATTTCCGACGATCGTGCTGCGGAAAATTGTAATCAACGAGTGCAGAAAGTAGAACAATTTGCGGTAGAATCGACAGCTACGTTTCGCGACCTCTGTAGTATGAAGTGTGTTCTATATTCGGAATGAAATAAGTGACGCGAACGACATGAATTATTTTTGATCCGTTTTATTTGGATATGTGTGGGGATTTTTAATTAGCGTAGAGATCTACAGTCTAGATATGAAGCAAACTTTAAAATTGCATGAAGTAACTACAACTCAAATAATTTATGTATTACTTCAATCTAAATATGTAAAACTAGATTTGAACAGTCCTCCAGAACGTAGCAAGCGTAAAATTCGAGCAAAAACCGCCTCGAGGTCGCAGTTTACGAGCCTTGGCGCTGACTTATTACGTCATTCATACAAAAAAAAAAAAAGGAATCACGATGACCACCGTATTTGCATACTCTAGGAATCTTCTGGACACTTGAGACCCGGTACGGGGCCCGCGTTTACTCAGAATTCCACAAAGACTTCGACGAGAATCGACAATTTTGCGTGACGAATTTCCCGTAACCTCTCTCGTTTCTTTTTATGCGGGTACTCGGATCATTCTACGCGTGTTTTCCCGTAAAATCCTCGGCGCGTGTTCGCCGTGCGTTGTTCCGCTGATTCAGAGGCAGCTGCAACAGCTGGATAAATTGCGAGATGCATTCGCATTTCGCGTACGTCGGAACCGTTCACTGCGGACGCAGTCGTGCTGAGAAACTCGTCGACACGAGCCTCACGTTGCAAGATAATGAATTTCATACACATAAAACACGCCATGATCCGCCTCTACAACATGTTTCGCTATTATGGCCTCGTGATCGACGGTAGAAAGAGAGGATATTCGTTTTTCTTAGATGTACAGACTGATTTTTTTTTTTATTTGATTGATACACAAAAATGTAGGAACCAGTAGAGAGAAAGACAAAGTCACCATTTATCCAGGATTCATGGTTAAACCAGACTCGAAGCATACAACATAATTAATCAACACTGTCGATAGCTTCAAATATATTTCCTTCTAAAAATACACGACGGGTCAGGTTAAGTGCAAGTGTAAATCAGGCTGCTCTAACCCCTAATGTAAACACGTTAAATTGATACTAAACAAGAACGTATTATAAAAACTGCAGAACAACATTTTCTCCTTCTGAAGCTTCGCATCAGAACGGTCATGGGCACACTCTCGGAGCAACATATCGTGAAATAATTATTGAAAGTGCATTCCACATGGAGACACTGTTCAAAACAAGCTTTGTAATAATTCAGTACGACGCGACGCGACGATGAAATGAATTATTTCGATGTATTAAACATTCGCGGAGAGCAAAGGACATATTTTTTAATTATAGAAATGGACCGAGGGAGCAATTAGCCTATTTATTCTTAATGAGTAGGTTAATCGTTCGCGTGTTGATCCTCGGATACACAGGGACACCTAACGAAACGCAAGGAACGCACTCTCGAATTCGCGCGTACACAATTATCGTTATTAGACTGAACAATTGCGGCTCATTATTACCGTCGACAATTACCCAACGTCTGCGGCGGAAGTTATTCGCGACTCGACCTAATAATATTCGTTCCGTGGAAAAAAAAAATCGGCCAGCAATTCGACTTCGTTAACCGACCAATTAAGACGGCCGACAGAGGCTGCAGAGGCGCGCAAACATCGGCGCCCTGTTATTTCGATCAATAGAGCGAATTCTGCTTCCGATGCAACAAATTATAAAAGCTGGCTCTCCTCTATCTTTTGCTGGTCGATCGCCCCAGAGGAGCGGCGAGGCTCTCCTTTACCTCTACTTTACACGTGTACTTACTGCTACATTGAGTTTGTTGGGATCTCTGAGTCAAAATAGTCCAAGACGTCAGCGTCGGAGGGTCAAGAAACACAAGTCTGTCAAAGAATACGGGTCCCATGAATGCTAACAGTGTCCGGTAATCGCATAAGTACCGAAGCGACGCGCTTTCACGGTATGCGATTATTCAGAAGAGATTGCCATTCGTGCATCCGACTCTCTGTCTTTCTCTTACGGTGTTGGTTCGCGCGATTCCCGTTCTGTTATCCGCCTTTAAATCACCAGATTTAATTGGTGTCCCAGTTCGGGAACGTTATCCTAATCCGTTCGCTAAATTTCTACTCGACCGGTTCAGTAACCTGGCCGAGAGACAGCCTCGCCGACTTTCCATGGCATGGATCCACGAAGCGTATGGACTATGGACGGTTTATATTCTGCATGGGCCGCTTATGGCCGCGCGGAGGGGCCCAGGGAACCGTTACCATCCTGGACACCGGTTATATTCGCGACCGGAGACCCGTTCCAGCAAAAATATCCCCGGCGAATATAAAGTTGGACCCATGCTATAGTCATCGTCTAGCAATCCCCAACGATTTCGAGAACTGCTCTTTGCATACTGCTAGCAACTAGCTGACATTTGCGAATTCGAATGAAGCCCTCTGTAACCACATTTTTAGCAAACTTAACACGATTGCTTAACGTTATTCGAACAAGTTTAAATGGTCACAATTTCATAAAAACCAGACCAATGCTGTGTGCATAAGACTGTGTGATTGCACGCCTGTCTGTTTCTCGTTCCCTCGGCTGAACTCGCCTCCCTCGAGTTTATCCGAATAGCGTTTCACCTCGGAGCGTGACGGATCAGACTCATTCGAAGAATCTTTCACTTAAAATAAATATTGTTGTATTTGGGAGAGTCTACAGGATCGTTCTCTGTAACGAGAATTTTACGGTCTCCTCAAAATGAAATTTCCGAAAAATCGAGCGGGGAGTAGAAAGAAAGAATTTTCGAGTATGTGTTCAGTGCATAAAAATCTGTGAAAATCGTCGACTAGTTTATAAGTTTGTTGGTTGATTAGCTACCACGACCAGTTAGAAACGCAAGACTGTGTTTGAAGAACGTTGGCCAGTATTATTGCACAATAGGCGTTATGCCGCACGGTTCGATACGTCCTATGCGGTGAATCGAACCAGTCGAGATCTCCCACCGACACGCTTGACTTTGAAACGGAAGCCCTTCTTCTGCCTTCTTCTTCTTCTTCTTCTTCGTCTGTTATACGGTAGGTACATACAACGTCGACCGAACCGCAGACAGTCTCGTCTCTGTTCGTGTCCACGCACGAACAATGGCCAGCACACTCTCGAGCCAGGTAACAATACTTCCGATAATAATACACGACGATCGTGAAAGTTGGTCTGCAGCCAAGTTCTTCGCGGGCTGAACTCTCAGCCCGAAGAACAAAAGAGTTTGTTCGAAGGTCTCGACGTCGCGTTGCGTCGCTAGCGAGAGCTTCACGATAGTCGATAGTCGATAGCCGTTGATGGAACTACTCTCGAATTCCCGGTACAATTTTCATTGGTCCGCAAACGATACTCTGTATGGCCGAACCTGGATCGTCTCCTGAAATATCAATTCGCTAAGGCAATTCGAAGAAACAAGATCATACAGCGCAATAATCAAAGCGAAGCATTGATCCAGTAAAATCATAGTTGGAAAAGTGGGGTGTATGCAGGCGATCACACCATCCAGTTATGAGATATGCATATTCATAAAATACGGGGAAACATATTACATATATTCATAATAACATTTCAATTTTATTTTTACGAAGAGAAAATTTTTTCTGATTTTTTTTTACTAACGTACGAAAATTTTCTGATTACTCTCTCAATCTTTTTTCACTTCTCACTTCTTCCTGTTGAGGGTTCTGACAAATTGGCAATTAAATAACGGCGTTCTTTAATTCTTCTTTAGCTTTCTGTACTCTATACTTGATTCGTGTCACGCTCGTGATTGTTGTAAATCAATCGAGCTCGCAGTCTATTTGTCGTCTTGGATGCAAAATAACATTCCTCGATGCATATTAGACGAATCGTTTCAAAGGGAGAATTTAGGTATCTTTGTTCAATCTGGTTGTACAGATTTGTCGATGCTAAACGATCATCAAGCTTTATCGTATCTTCAATCACAAACTGTATCCTTGTGATTCGAGACTAAATAAAAATGCGTGGAACAGAAGGAGAACTGGAAAACGTGTTTGATTTATGTGCCATAATCTGTGGACGCGTCTGTCCATGGCGCACCGTTTCTACTTATCACTCTGCAGATACAGAAGGTAAGGTTCCTGGTTATAACATAGCCATGAAGCGGTTCGCTGACACCTAGAGCTCTAGACATTGTCAGCAATGACAGTACCGATTACCGAAAACGCGCGGCCGATTGCATAACACGCAATAGATGACCGTGTTCTTCTAAATTAAATGGCAGAACATCGTGAGACAGCGTAATTGCTTCGGTTACGCTTGCGATCCTGCTATCATTCATGGTCTCGAACGCGAGATTCTAATCGGATCGGCCGGCTGAATGCGAGAGCCCTGCGGGTTGGTTGGCTGTTTGCCGAGAGTTTTGTTATAGAATGCCTTATATTTACGTAAGAAAGCACAGCAGCGTTCTATCAGTCTCTAAAAATATTCTCTTGCCAAGATAGAAGACCCTCCTTGCTACAATTATTCGCATTTTACTTCGCCATTTATTCTGAACATGATTGCTCAGACTGTTTACTAGTTTGGTGGTTCCTTGGCTTCGTCGATTTTAAGTCTACACCCTCGAATTGTTGTTGCTGTTATTTTTAACTGTATGCACTGTCTCGGGACTTTAAATTAACACATTGTTGACCGGATGCAATGACAGACGACTGTTCCGACTGGCAAAGGAAAGATACCGAATGAAATCTCTCGTAATAGATTGCGAACCTTTATGCATTTATGATGAAAATGAGCGACTTGAAATATCGAAGATACTAAAAGAACCGAAGTGTGTCGATACGTTACTCATAACTGGACTGCGTAGGCCCTTAACTAAAATTAATAGGTATATAGGCTATAGGGAAGAAAATAAATTTCTAATTCTCTCCAGTTTGTTGCGATTCAGGTAAGAAATTTTTATTTTGCATAAAGATCCGCAGTCTACTCATAACCAACTAAAATTGTTAAAGAAAGATAGAGACTCCTAAGTAGCTCTTGGTCCTCATAACAGATACAGAAAATTATTATTTTGCATAAAGTCTATTCATAATATTCGAAAGATCAGAGACGTCAACTGATGTCATCTGTATACTACAAAACATTCGCGAAGAAAAAAACGCGGATTGGTGGTTGGATCTGTGCTGAACAATCGGTAATAAGAGGACTCATCTTGCGAAAATCTGCCCGAAGTTCCGGGGCCCCTGACCGATATTCTTCACTCCTGCATTTATCCGTCGAAAACACATTATCTTTAATTGAGAACCGATAAACCGTTTCGGGATCATATCAGCCCGATACATCGACATTATCGACGCGCTGCCCCGTCCAAAACGATTTCGCATTATCGGGGTACCCCCTCCGATTTCAGATACCGATCGCCGATTTTATTATTCGCCGTGATAAACGATCGTGACGCTTCGGACAAAAAGAAACGAAACGTTCGACAAATATTCTACAAAATTTATCATTCCTTTCTATCTCGGAACGATCTTAATCCGTGTCCGTCGCCGACCATAATTAACAAAACGTTTTAATTTCAACAAGTGGACAATTAACCGTTCGTTAGGATCGTTCTGGATCTTCGTACATTCTTATAAGAATATAGAGAAAATACTGTTGTGTGATGTTTCTAACAAAAAGAATAGCTCAACAAATATTCTGCGAACTTGTTTTAATCCAATCCATTGATCAATTGAACATTAGAAACATTGTGTACCTTTATACAATTGCATCTTATAAACATGTTCAGGTTTCCAGTCACAATTGATTAATTGCGAGAGTCACGAATTCATTTGCACACCTAACACATTATTTTCTAATCGAACAATTCCCTCTCGATTTCCTGTAGACGATAAAGCGAAAACAACTTCGAAAAGTCATTTGAAGCTGTCTAATGAATGAGACGCACAGTTGAAAATAATTATGCGTTAAGAGGTTAAGATCATCGACGCAATTTGTTCAACGTCTCCACGTCGTTAGCGATGCGTTCAGCTCGAGATGATGAAGCGATTCGTCCAGGAATAGAAATGGAAAACAATTTTTCAAGGGAATCGAGCAGGACGCGTCGCGATTAGCGAACAATTGGTTGCGCAACTTTATTCTTGTACACGAGATCGAGCCATCTAAGAAAAAATAGATGATCGATTCTATCGGATCCGTAGCCACGAACCTCTTCATCTTCGTCGCGATAATTAAATGTAGCGGCACGATCGAACGCATGCGAAATATGTATGTACTTCGAACTATACCTCTTCTGTGTTTATGTATATGTAGATTGGTTCGTCTTCTCGGACGAATTGCATAAGAGATCCTCTTTGTTCGAACGGTTTTGCGTAATGATCTCGGTAACGATCGCGTGAAGTTCTCGCGGAAGGAAACGGGGGAGGATGATCAATTTTCCGTGATCGTGGAAAAATCTTGGATCCCCGGCAATTTCACGGTTTTGTTAGCCATCTCGATTCCTGCTTCCTCTTTGATCAATTTGCTTAATCACCACGTTATTCGAAATTTCGTTGCTCTGAACAATTGAATAGCAAAATTCGTACGACTCTCCTCTATTTGAAAGCCTTGGTGCAAACGCCAGGTATGTCTGGATTTTGTAAATTGCTCAGTTCGTACTTAAAGCAATCAGGAATACAGTAAAATGCAGTAAAGTCTTGATCTAAGAAAAGGGTGCCTTGTCCGAACCTGTCGCGACAAAACAAAAGTGCCTCTTATGTTTGGATTGTTTGTACACGAACAACAAATTTATTAAGACGAGATCAGAAATTAATTTATACACCACATAATGCCATCAATAGGAAAATGAGGATCGACGTGGATGTTTAATTAGCATTTTAAGAGACTCCTAAAATAGTGTCCACGTATTCTGGAGCATCCTGTACTTGCGTAGACCAGTTCCGGACCACTTTGTTTCGCTCGCGTGCTCGTCGATTCGAGACAGGGGAAGAGTTTGATCAGGCCGTTAGGGCGTATTTAATATTACCCGTGTAGGAAAGTATAGGCGCAAAAAAGTTTGAAAACAAGGACCATAGTCAGATGACGGCCGGTGTATCTATTTCCCGGAGCAGGCTGGAACGAGAAGACTTTTAAGCACACTTCCGTTTCGTAGTTGCGAACTTTCGGAAGGCGAAATAACTTTATCAAGGAGATACGGGGCCGAGTAATACAAGGGGCGTCGGTGTTCCGTAACAAATGTATTAAGAAGTAGGTTATTCTCGTAGGGAAATCACGAGTGATAGGAAAATAGCGTATCGTTATGCCGCATAAATAATTCCAGTAAGATACTACCTGCCGTGCGAAGTGTACAAGCTGTTTCCTTGTAAATAGAATCATTGATCGTCATTGAAGACTTTTTCCACAAATTCTATAAAGAGACAAATGCGATCGAGGTTGAAAATTTCATGCGCCTTCGGCAGCGCGATTCGTATTTACACGCACTGTCCTTTCCACGTCCGACACGATCGGCGACGTCACCAAAAAATAGTAGGATACACGATCTAAGAAACCGCGCGCGACCCGAGGGTTTTTCTTAGATCAAGGCTTTACTGATTCCACTTTGTCAGCCCTGAATCATTTAACGATGCGTTATACAAGGAAATGTTATTCCTCTTTTTCGACTCGTTTCTGCATGCAGACTCGACACGATGTTAAGAAAAGTCTTGAGTCAAATAACTAGACTGCGGATCTCTATGCAAAATAAAAAATGTTCGCATTGATTGCAAGACACAGAAGTCAAATCAAAAGTGTATTTTTCTTTTAATTATTCTATTAAGCTGAAACTAACACATTGATGTCCTTAAATATTTTTAAAATATATTATACATTATAAAATCCTCAGTCTACTAATAACTAATAAGAAGCAGCTCGCAGTCAGAGATCATAAAATCGATCAACCCTTTACCTTATCAATTCATAAAGACGTTGAACATAGCAGAACTTATTTACGTTACGACTGAATATATTGGAAAACCGTGTCTAGCACGAGTCTGGAACGGAGAGAGCTGGTATTATTATTCGTCTTCTTATTTGGAGTAACGGTAATGAACGTCATCGTACAACCTCGAATGGCAGTACGAATTTCGTTTCTACCTGTCTCGAAGCATTAGCCGCGCCACGACAAATTGCTCGTTACCGTCTACTCGACTCGCGACCCACAGTCGTCGAGAGGAACGATCCTTATACACGGAGTTGGCCAATGTTTAATGCAATCGATAATCAAGGATAGCATTCGAAATGTTTGATTATCAACCGGCGCGACGACGAATGATCACGTTTCCCGATGCATACACGACGTTCACTAAAATAAAAATTTAATCAGCGATCGAGATTACTAATTGAATCATTATAAGATTGTATCCATAATAATCAATTAACATCTTCGAACCGTTGATTAATTCTTTATCGCCGTAGACTGTAGAAAACAAATCAAATTAAAGATTATTCGGCAGATTATAACGGCTGTCTTTGCTTGTAAACAGCGATTTCTTTAAATAACTAAAAACAGTTCGGATATTTTCAAAAGTAAGAAATCGTTTCTGATAGCTCTCGATGTTGTTGTAATTTATCATTTCATATACGAGGATTCGGATCGTGAAATTGGGAAGGCCAATTTGCATCTAAGATATCGAGCAATATCGCGAATCCTCGCCAATTTGTCGTTCTCCGTAATATCTGCAATCTGAAGTGAGCATAATCGTATTCCCAGAGGTCATCCCGTAATTACGATACCTCGGATGAAGCACGTGAACGTGTGTGCAGCGAAGAACTCTCTTAGATTTGTTCTATATTTATTGAAAAATTCGTATCGATCAATTCTAGGAAAAACGCTCTTTCGCTTCCCCGGTGCAAAATCGTTCTATTTTACTTGATTGCTATGAAATAGCGATTCGAACAGGACTCTATTCCGCTCCACGTTTCGGTCCGTCAATTCCATTTATTTTTTTGGTCACTCTGTCCCATTATTGTGGAACGTTGCACAGTAGGGCATTTGGCCCGAAAAATCGGAAAAAACTATTCTAGCGTTATTTGTGGGCTTGAGGTCATAATATAGTAGGTCGTTAAATTCGTCTCATCGTCAGCTATGATATTATGTACGCAAAAATACATTTTAACAAAAAAGTTCACCGTAACTAAATATTCGAATATATTCTAAATACCACGATACGTAATCCTTCACTTCAAAAAATATGCTTATTAGAGCATCTATTTTCCACTCCATAACTAAACTCAATAGCAATGATCAATTTTGACCTCAAATGACACCGAATTTTCTCAACATTGTTATTTTTCACTGATTCTACAAGAGCATATTCTTAACTATAATTTACTGACAGATAATCATGAATTCTTGAAATTTCATATTTCAAGTTTCTGCGACCCCACTGTGCGTTGTTCTACTTATCTGACTCGCTGTTCCCTTTCCAACATTTCTTCTCCTTTCCGAATTATTTATTAAAATTATATAATTATCACTTTTCAATTAAAATATGCCCCACTCGATTCAAGAATCGTTTGTCATGTTTCGGAGCCTAACAATTCGTACGTGTCCCGTTCTTGCTCCATTTTCAGGGGAGACTGAGTACGGAAAAATCCTGCGGCAACTTTGCCGGTCGAGGAAAGTATCGACGTTGGCACAATAAAAGTTACATAAGCCCCACCTTAGTCTATCACGAAAAATCGAATCTGTTCTATTTTTATTAGCCTGCATCGAGTACGTGAGAAACACCGGTCTCACTGCCCAGTGCAACAGCAAAACATTAACACTTTGAGTGCCACGTCTGCCAAAAAATGGGAGACGGAATTATTTGTCCATATTTGTAAACCAACTTTAGATTAATAATGTACCGACTGTAGCAAATTTATTGTGAAGTCATTCTTCAACTTCTCGATTCTTACTTCGTTCAATTAAATTACTTTGATTTTATAGAATTCTTGAGACTGCTGGGTACGCGCTGAACGTGTTAAACTGTTAAAAGATTGTTAAAGATCTATTTCGATATTTTGCATGTAAATAGACAGCGCAGATACGTGGCAAAGAGAGCGAAGTGTCAGTGGCTCAAGCCGTCAGCCGGTGTTTGCGCACGACAAGATAAAGACAACGAACTCGTTAGCAAATTAGGGTGAAACTGGCGCCGATGAGACAGTCGGATTCCGAATGTGAGCGATATACTGCAGGCAAACATCGGCGAATCGTTTCAGCGTGATCCGATGCCGACCAATCACTGTCTAATCCATGCTAAACTACCACTTCAAAATGAAACTCGCCTTTATCTCGAGTGAGTCTTGTAACTCGTGACATTCCGTCGTTCCCACCTAGGAGAGTACTATAATCGTTACTTAATTCAGAAAATTTCAATGTTTCGTTATCTCGGTCTAAATCTCGAACACATCGGTGGTTAATCTTCCACTCGTTCGAGATAACGAGTTTGATTAATTGTATTTATTCGGTTTTCTTCGGAAACGCAGCGTGACCGATCCCCGAGCCAACGTGGACAATAAATCTTTGTTGTTTTTGTCGGAAGTCACGAGAGTTTGCGGTGGCGTACGTTTGAAAAGATATTGCTGATTTGATTCTCGATCGGGTTTAACCATCCGACTGGGCGTCCTTTCGATTGTGAACACTTAGAATGGCGTAACGCGAAACAAATAAAGTTAGAATAACAAAAATCATAACGTAATTGAAACAGACGAATTGAACGAATTTTGCTGTGTAAGAGTTCGATCATTTTATTCAATTTGCAATGAAGTCAGAGTAGTTTTGTCGAGTTTCTACATTTCCACTTGCTATTAATAGCGTGATTTGAGCCGCTTTGAAAGGCGATTGCGAACAAGAATAGTCAATTGACTCCCCGGTTACCGGGTGAAGGGTTAAAGATGGCTTGGGATTTTATAACCAATATCGGTGCATTTATGCATTGTTTATTGATTGGTATGGTTTGCTCTTGTTGCAGTTCACGGTGTGTCGAGTTACGACGTGACCGACGCCCAGAAACGTCTGGAGAACGACGAGATGATTCAGAAAAATAAGAACGGCGACCGTACAGACGAGTCGACGCCCGGCGATCGGTCGGAGGACGACAAGACCGTTTATGTCATCGAGTTCGAATCGGAATCTAGCGAAAAGGAGGAGAATCTGCAGAGCAAAGGAAGAGACGGACCTGCTGGTAAGATCGTTTTCCATCCATTGTCATATTCATCACCTCAAAAAATCACACGAAAACAAACTAATTCGGTTGAGAACCGAAAACTGCAGTGTCGAACTTTGTCAGTGACCATGATCAGGTTATCATATTGTGATTACAGTAAAGTCTTGATGTAAGAAATAAAACAGACGAATACTGTGCGCATAAGACCGCACGACCGAAGTGAAAACTTGAATAACGTTGCACCTCGAAGCGTGACGCATCAGATTCATTCACTGCCCAGCAATTGCGTATGCGAAACTATATACGTAGAATTTATTTTGTAAAAACATGTAGGGCACCTTATCGTACATACCACTCCATCTGCACACCATTTCTGAAGCTAACTATGGCAACAATAATTACCATCGCGTTGAATAAATTCATAGAAAATAGATTAACATTTTGAGAAATAATTAGCTGGTCGTATACTGTTAAAAATATATTAAAAAATTATTATTCTTTTAACGATAATATTGTTTAATATTCAAACCGCGAAGGATCATTTTATCCGGCGGTATTACAGTCCCTGTACGGTCGTCTAGATCAATTACGACTAATTACGACCAATTATGGGAAGCATCCCAGCTAAAATTGAAATGCAATTTAATGCACGAGCCATGAAACGTCAGAATGTATTACTACAGTCTGTTTCGCGTAGGAGGAAAACGTACGCTCAACGATCATTCTGTTCAGTATACTTCCTGATGCAATTACCGGGACAGATGATCCTCCAATTATATTAAACATTACGCAACCATTACCATATTATACAATACATTACAGGACGATTCTAAATCAGTAGCTCGGGAAAAATTCATTACACATACGCACAGTGGTATGTAAAGTTGAATGATCAACGCTATCGGTCACATCCACCGGTTCACGAATCGCTATAGCGAAGAGGAAAGCCCCTAGCATCGAACCAGTCGGTTATTGTTCGTTATTTATAGTTTCGGAGCGGTTGGTTAACTCTCGTTGAGCTCATTAACAGGATTCGTTCTTCGATCACACATCGACGAGGCTTAATTTACATAAGAGTGCACGTACGGGTGGCTCGCGATTGAGCTAAATCAATTCCGGGATTGCCTCGGCGCAAATCACCGGGAAATTTATGATCACAGCTAATGAAACACGTCATCTAGCCGAGTCCAACCTCTTGCGAACTTATGCAACAATTTGTACTTATTGTTCCGGGGCAACCTCTCCGACCTAGAAATCAACAGCACCATGACCGAGTATGTCAAACGAAAATGAAATTCATCCGAAGCATCATCCCAAAAAGTGAACCTAACAACGTAACAACCTAATTACTTAACGAGCTAACATCTTAACGAATGATATACGAAACACTCAATTTTCTAAGAAACTTTGAACCCTTTCGCTGCCAATCGACATGTTTATTACACTGGTCAATATGAATATTACTAGTAGTTTAATTACCGTAGAACTGGGGAGCTTGCAATGTCGCCTAATATTTCTAAAATTGCTCAGAAAAATAGCGAAAGGGTTCTAAACCAATTCTCCAGAAATTTATTAACGCGAGCTTATCCTTCATAGGCCGGTTTCTGTTTGTTTCAGTGGACGGTGACGATGAGAATCCTCTAGATCCTTGGTCGATCGTGTGGTACATCGGTTCGTTCGGCGGTCTGGTTGCGTTCTTCCTGATAGTGAGCTGCTCGGAGTGGTGTTGCCGTCGCGGAGGTCGTCCTTTGACAGTGCCATACGCCCAGCGAGCTGAGGTGATGAACGGCAGCCAGGTGGTGACCGAGACGCCTCCTCCCCCTTATCACCTGTTCGCGCCTCCACCGTACGACTCTGTGAATTACGGGGAGATTGTGGATAAGACGTCCGGGGAGAAGCTGGACATCTACGTGATCTCGGTGCCGATCCACAGGCCGGTGGTCCAGGTGCCAGCCTAGAATCCAGCCCAAGGACGTCCTAGCCACGGCGAGGACTTTGACGAATCGCTGCCACGAACGCGACACAGACAGTGTCGATGCACCTGTTGACAGTCGTTCACTGAGCCGCGTGTGAACGAGTTGTTTCAAATGATAAGGAGGGGCTGACTACCTTGAAGAGGTCCCTTGAAGCGGGGTGGCTCGAAGTAGCATTCTTTCTTTGACAATCGTCTCTCCCTTCGGCCAAGAATAACAGTCATAAGATTATTCGAGAGGAGAATCATGACGGTCGCGGACCAGGGAGCAAAACGAGACGAGCACCGAAGGTGTTTTACAAAAACACTCGGGAGACGTCGGGTTTAGAACCCGACCGATTTTAGCGGACTTAACGAGAGAATGATCGGGGTTCTTGATAGATCGATCGAGCAGCGTTGTTTTAGCGAAAGGACCAACCACTCGCAGGAAGACAGTGACAGACGAGACGATACACGCGAAGGAGTTAGAGTAGGAGGATCTGTTTAGGGTAGCGAACGATTTTCCCAGAACGATGGAAAGTAGGAGCGAGGAGCAATAGTCTAGAGTCGTGTTAGAGCGATTTAGAACGACTTAGCATTTTTCGAGAGACCCGGAATTCTGAACCGGTCTAACGAGTGATCATTAGACTGCGGGTTTCATGCATTTATGAGACAAATGGGTAGGAGAAAATTGTGAAAAGATTAGAAGAAGATATCATTAGAGAGGACGGAGACAATTATTATTTTGCATGAAGATCCGTAATCTAGTGACCACGACAAGGACATTATCCTGAAACGGATTGAATTCGAGATTGAAATGTTTCGAGAAACTGTAGAGACCGTAAGACGTTATTCTCGTTCACCAACGGAACGAACAATATAGATACCGTTTGTATTCCTTCGTTGCTGACGTGTCCGAAATGTATTCTACTAGAGACGTTAATGCTTTATCTGTCGACAACCGAATTCAATTAGCTCCTGAAGCACCTTGTCACGTCTAGAAGAAGCTTCGAAGTTTTCTTCCGAGTATTCGGTTGACCAGAAAGTACTTCTCCAAATTTATCGCAGCAACCTAGGTACCTAGTTAAACTAGCCTTTAGCTGAGCGGTCGCTTGATTGCTGTGTCCCATAAATTTGCAAAAGGTATTGAATAATCGGTGATGCGTCGTGCAAACACGAGATTACAGGTCGTTGCGAGGAGAATCGTTTTATCTAGAGCGTACCAAGCCGAACGCAATCCAGTCGTAAAGACGTTCGGCAAATAGGAGCTCTTAACGGGCTTAGCAACCGCGGAGAAGATTCAGTGTATCCTCGATTCCCACGTTGTCGTGCATCAACGTGGAGCATCGTCGAGGGACCAGCTGCGATCTACAGGAGTCATTGGATTTCTTTTGAACGACTTACTCGTCCTATCACTGCCCTGCCACACGTGAATTACGAACATTTCGCCATACATACATTCTTCTCTAGCCACTAGTTTTACGAAAGCGAGCAAGCAGCACACAAACGTTCAACCTCGAACAGGGATCTAGCTTCGAGGATCTCGCGCTGGTCGCATGATCAATTTATTCTGGCATATCTTTGGCCGTAGCACGACTGATACCGTCAAATTTATAGTTTCATAGGAAAGACGCGTAGAATGTCGCGGCGATCACAGGTGATAGACGAAAATAAATAAATCACAAGAATGACAAACTTTATGAACGAAACAAGAGAAACTTGTGTGAAACACGCAACATTCAACGCGTTGGATTTAGCCCTTGCACAGCTATGAAAGCTAATGACTGGGTTGGTCGCGGACCCATGCTGGACATCGTATCTGTCTTTATCATTTCTCCCGACTAGATGACAAATTTTCTGCATTTAGAACGAGAAAATTGTCAATAGATTCGAATAATTTCGAAAATTGCTTATTTGTCTTATTCCGTTGTCGCTAGTGGATAGCCAAACTGATCACTATGTTCGCTACGGTCTCCAGTGACCCAGCCACCGTTATGCAAGGGCTGAAACCGTCGCAACGATGAATTACTCCTATTTCGTAATTCGCTTAATTCGAACGGGCATGTGTATGCGCGCGAGCGCGAAGTTGAAATTTAATCGTCGGTATTGCCGGCCACGGTTAACCTCAATCACGATCGCTTCGAGCCCGGCAATTGCGAGCAACTATACATAGAGCAAACAAAACGAAATTCAGCCGAAAGAGGTCGCGAAGACAACACTGGATCGCCAACGCGTCCCTTGAGAAATAAACTTGATCATTTGTGGACCATGGATCCTTATGCGAGTACATAGATTATAAAAATAAGGCAAAGGATATATCGTTCGTAAACTGGAAAATTTCTTGTGGCCAAAAATAAAGTAATGATACTACCGATGTGCCACAAGCGCATAAAGATCCGTAGTCTAATAGCTTGCCAAGAGATGTTTGTCTTACGCTCTCGTTAAAATGTGTATTTCATTTCCAACGATTTAAAACGCGCTGGTACGTGGTGTTTTTCTATAAAATGTTAGGCGTCTTGCATTCCGAGCACATAATCGAATCGTAAGAGCTGTGTCGCTCGTTTATTTGATGTGCGACATCGCGATTGTGTTTGGATTAATTAAACAAACGAGCGGCAAGATCATTTAAACACGTGTCGCTCTTCGAGTGGAAAATAACATGTACGGAGTGACTCGAAATGGAACGATTGAACCGATCGATTCTTTATTGGAAATCGACGAACGTATCGTTGTGATTTATTTTCGTGTGTAGATTCCGCGAAAATAGTGTTTGAAAATTCAAAGATCGCGTGAATGCGCACGCACGTGCACGTCCGAGCGCGAGTCCCACTGAACCCGACGCGGGATTTTTAAACAAGAGTATCTTCGGAAACGAAACTACGAACGAAAGAAATCGGTTTTCCTTGTTATTAAACAATTTTTCGAATAAAGAATGGTCACGGATCGCATCGCGAATTTTGAGACATTCTGTATTTATGTCAGGCACACGGTGCGCGAGCTGGAATTCGCGAAAAGAAACGATATTTTATTTTTAAACCCGAGATACTTCGCTGTTCGGTTTTCATTTAGGTAGAACGTTGCGTAGATTCTAAATATTTAATTGAACGAAATATTTGAAATATTTTGCAAAAAAAATGATATTCGACAAATTCGGCGGGAAAAAGGGGGTGAGAAATGCTCGAGACAAGTTTGTGTATTACGTGATCGCGAACGAAGTAAAATCTGCGAATCTAGTTTATTTATATTACTGCATTGATCTCCACCACTTAGATTTAACAAATGATTAGTGTTCAAGTGTAAAGGAAGTGAGAGTGAGAGAGAGAGAGATTCGTGTGCGTGAGAGAATTGTGCGTTGAATGATAGAGAGATTTACCATAAGATTAAGTACAACGTCAATTATTCTTATTATGATAATTGTTATCGTCATTATTTGTCACTAGTGAAGTTATTGTCACCGAATTATGGTCGTGACACGTCACGATGGATTCGCTCTCATTAAGACTTGCGGAGTCGCAGCGTCATCGCTATTTATTTTTTATACTTTTATACATACCGTTTATACGTGTTTGAATCGTCTCTACGTTACCAATAAAATTTCTTTTCTCACAAAACTATTATGTCGTCTCTCTACATTATAAATTATTCTAACCTGTTTCTTTTAAACAAGATAAATATACACTCGTAATCATGATAGCTGTCTAGCCCACACCTACGTTGCAAATTTAAAGTAATACGAGTGGCGTGGACAATTTTTATGTGACAGAAAAAGATATTGTTTAAACTTACCTCAATTCTTAGAAGCACTTGAATAATAATTTACTAACAACAGAGAGGATATCTCTGCTAACAATTATATACACTTCGCAACAAACTGAATATGAAACCAGAAAGGATATCCTTGATCACGGTGCTGTATGTACAATGCACCCTATCCTTGCTGATGAAACTTTAAACTCATAATCAGGGTTACCAATACATAAAAAAATGGTGTCGAGCGATCATATGTTCGAAGTTCGATGAAGTTCGAATGAAGTTCGAACAGTCCCGACAACTTGACGGTCACAATTAGGTCTGACAATATTTGTAACCGGTCGCATTTATAATTCTTTTTGGTTTTATTGTTTCTTTAAAAATTTGATTGTTATCAGATTCAGAATGATGTCGAAAAATGGTATCGCTCGGGCTGCTTGTGAATCAGTGTTCGTCGTATACAGCGAATATTAATCACAAACAATAACCTTGTAACTTTCCGAAATATAACCTAATCATGGACTATTTAAGTGAGATAATAGCTCTCGGAATTGACAGTGTTATCATCAGTATCTGTTTGAAACAGTTTTTCTCTTGCAAAAAGGCAATCCTTGCAGTCAAGGTAAGCAAGATTTTTTGTTATTGCACTTGCTTCTGGTGGAGCCCCATGCAAATTTAATAGTTTGCAAAATCTAACCTCGCCACACGATGAGCGTAGAATTTATTACACGAAATGCTAGTATATATATAGCAGCGTGTGTAGTGTTTAAACATACCTCAAAACGTTCAGTTTCTCCGCAGGATGCAGAGATTCACGAGGTTGGTCCACAGTTGGAGAGCCTTCTCGACAAACAACCTGATAACAAAATAGGCTATATAGCAATCAGAGGCATCGTTGCACCTTTAGGAAAACCTTTGACTAGTATCAACGATACAAAGATAACTGGTGTTGTACAGAAGCTCAAAATTAAAGAACATGTTGTGGCCAGATCTACTGCTGGTTTCTGGTACGTTACATTTCTTTTAAACATAGTACAAAGAGAAATGTATTCTTCCAAAGTTATAAACGATACATTTCTTTTTATTACCTTTAGGTCAGATCAAGAGCACACTGTTCACAAAGTATGTAATACTGTACCATTTGCCTTGAAACACGGCACTAAAACTGTAGAAGTATTAGAACCATTGTCTGCTGATATTTTAGACTTGGATGTAGTATCAAATACTTTTGAACCTACTGTACCATCATTTGCAGACCACTTATGGGGTTTCTTCACAGGTTGGAAATATATGATACATTGTTATTGATATGATACTGTTCTATACGATATTTCCGAAACGTTCAAATTTCATGTCAATTTTAGGTATACGCAAACGTGGTTTGCAGTCTACTGAAGAACTGCTACGCGATGGTACACTGATCACAGGTATAGGTGAACTGTCAAAGAGTAAATCGAATGCTCTTTCGTTGCAACCTCCAACGAATGGAATGCCATTTTATTTAACGAGCATGTCGATTACTTCATTGCTTAAAAAATTGGACGATCGAAAGAGAACATACAGGTGCGCTCGATTGCTTTCCTCCACTATCTTGTAGCGCAACCAATTGCGAGGCGTTAATATTATCGATCACGTTCTGTTTCAGATTTTTAAGTTTCATGTTTGGCGCAGTCGGTTTATTGATCGGCGGAATAGTACTTCGGCGTTATTGGAAAGACAGAACGGAGCAAAGATTGGCAGAAGAATTGAGGCAGTCTCTTTCCGCATCTCGGAGAGAAAGAAGGCAAAGAGTGAGAGACACTGATCTCAGAGACGATCAATTGTGCGTTGTTTGCCGTACAAATCCGCTTGAAATTATTCTTCTTCCATGTGGACATGTCTGCTTATGTGAGGATTGTTCCGACGACATTACTAGTGATTGTCCTGTCTGTAGATCTCCGATCATGCAGAAAGCTGCTGCCTATATAATTTAAGATGAATGTACGAATAAAATTGTTAAAGTTTACTCCGAAGGTCTTTAAGTGGTAAAGAGTGGCTATAAAAATGAATCTAGCGCTTGTAATAGCTTCACGTAATTACAAGATTGTTGTAAACAGAAATCTGAAAATATAAGATATATTTTGGTTTATTATACATGCGAGTACATCATATATGAAAATGTCAAAACTCTAAAGCCGTTTGATTTTCTTTTTCAGTGTTGTTTTTGGTACTGTCCGCGGTTTCGTTGAACGAATCCATGACGCGTTTAATCTTATTGGTTTTTCCAATGCCAAGTTTCGGTAGTCCTCTATTTAAACCTTCCAACATAATGCAAGCTTTACATATTTCTTGACTTGAAACAAATCCGCAACGAGAACACATCCTTCGTTCCGGCATTTTAACAGTACCTTTTACTTCTAATGTTTCCCCTGTTGCAGAATACATTAGTTCATGCGTTAGGTATCAATGAAAATTTCAATATAAAGATTACAGCACAATTTCATTTACCAGAATGTATAATATCCAAAATGGACGAGGACCTAATCTTCTCTAAATCCTTCAGGAATGTTCTCGCATGACCCCTGTATGCATTTGGTGCAAATATACACTCAGTTGAGAAGTATACTAAACGTTTGAAATACGCATACATTACGATCTCCTTCTCGTAGGCGTACTTGAGTGGCTTGCATCGTTTTATGCAATCTGCTCCCGCCTGTATTGCAAAACATAATCTTGTTATTATATGAAGTTAGAACATTTAAAACAAGTCACTTGTATACAAATTGCATAAATACTTCAAAATAAACTCTTACAGTAATGACTGAAGTGCATCTTTGTAGCCTTGCAATGTCCCCACGTAAAATATTCATGATAACTGTCTCTGCTATGTCATCTGCATTATGACCTGTTGCAATGCAGTCTACTCCTAACAGAGCGGCACCTCTATCTAATGCCTGTCTTCGAAAGACGCCGCAAAAGGTGCAATTATTCTTTTTTCCTATCTGAAGTAAAATGAGCATTAGTTAAGTACAGTTGACCACATATAAAAACTAAATGAATATTCATACTTCTGCTACAATTTCATCCATAGTCCATCCATACAACTCTTTGTAAGATAATATTTTTAATGGCAACCCATAATCATTTTTATTTTGTTGAACTGTTTTTAAACTATCGTCCCTGTATCCTAAAAATGAAAAGCTTGTCATGTTAAGTTTTGCAACAATATAATATTGCTGCATAGTATACCGGTAATTCCTTCATCGATGGACAAAAGAAACAGTTCAATTCCATAATTGTATCTCTCGTTCAATGTTTTTAACACGTATGCTAGAACAGTTGAATCTTTTCCTCCCGATGCTCCAATAGCAACTTTGTCACCCGATTTAAATAATTTTCCTACTGTGATAGTATGATGAATTTCAGACTCAAAGGCCACAAAAAAACATACTCTGCATAACGCATGTCCAGTTTTAGGCCTCTGTAATTGAATGCATTATTTCTTTGAATTCCTAATTGATCTTGAAAGTATCGATAGGAAAAACAATTAACTTACTTTGAGAGTAGCGTCTTTCCCACAATTTCTTGAACACGGAATCGGCATTTTGATAGAAAAATTCTAACGTCACTGTGTCTCGAATATTACGATTATATCGTTGCAATATTTCACGATCCGACCACGTGATTAAATTGTCACACAGGTTACAAATGTCAGTAATAAAAATAGTCGGTTTAAAGGAAAATTTAGTTAAATTAAATGCATTTTTTATTTTACGATAGATGTATGATCTACACAAAAAGACTGTGAAATATTTTTAATCACTTCGATATATTCACAGCTCACGTACAATACATTTTTCGCAAAAATTAATCTTCCGGCTTCTCCGGGGGTGGGCCACAAGGTTGCAACATCTTTTCCATAAGATTAAATCGTACACGCGCTTTTGCTTCGTTTTCGGCAATTGCGAAGAAATTTAATAAATCATAGTGTCCCATGTATGAACTGCAAGAATCACGGTGTTGATTCACAAGCCATTCGAACTTTGTTGTGTCGGCGTGGCCTGTGCCAATGTATTTTGATTGCAAATGCTCTAATTGACTGTGAATATTATAACGTTCTCCCATACTTCAATTTTCTCGGCCGACAAACACGAAAACACTAAATATAAATATACGATTTTTCAAGTATGCTCAAAGTTCAGTCTTCCTTGTTTTTGCAGTCACTTGCAGATTAAAAAATTACGTTTCGACTCGAATTTGTACTCAGAGTGCGTCTAAATATATAGATCAAGTTCGTAATGCAGCGTTTTCATGAAAGAATGCTGTTCGCTCATTCGCTCTGTACCGAATCAAATACATTGTAATATGTTTGTAAAATGTATAGAAATATAATAGCCCTGTAAATGAAATGAAAAATTAATGAAACGCATTGAGTACACATTAAACAAATCATTTATTTATACAACAATTAGACTATTTTTATCTGTGCGCAGTAGATATTTTTTAATCGGATATTGTATTCTTCTGACTGTATACCTATATTAGTTATAATTAATATTAAAACATCAATACGTCGATACATAAAAATATAATACGAAAATAATAATTATAAAGGCTTGTTCTTCTAAAATGTTCTAAGTACGACAGCAAATATTATTGCGAACCCTTCACGTTTCGAATTGTATTCAGAACAATTTTCTTCATTGATAAACATTTAATTACAAGTGCATTTCTATTTATAAATAGGTACAAAGTGTAAATCAGTGTAAATTTAGTTCAACCAATCGTATCGAGTAGAAGGAGTCTCAAGATCATCCACAATTTCGGTTTCTCTCCAGCAAGACCGAAAGAGCGCAGCACTTGTCGCTTGTTACGTCAGACAATAATGACGTGCTAATGGTTAATGGCTTCTACTTACTGAGCTACCTTTATGAGAAAGCCAAATACAATCCAAAGAAAACTCATGATATATGATGCATCGGCTAGTAAATCTATAAAAATATGATTGCCTGAACATTGAATTGTCACGATCTATTTAACGTAATATGTTGTGAGAGACTGCATACGGAGCAACGAACGTAACCATTACACTCATCGCTACGTTGGACCACAGACTTAAGATCAGACTAAATAGTCTGTGGTTGGATCCAGCCCGATGCAAAGGAACCCAACATTCGGCGTGATATCGCAAGACTTACATTGCACGTGAGTACCAACGTTCGTCGTCGACGCAGAAATCCGTCGGGAACGCTAAGCAACTTTCTATTGCAAAAACTGGGCAACTCCCTTGCCACCTAGTCGTTCATAATGGCGGCTACGCGCTAGGTCGACCGAGAAATTCTTTTCAACGAAACGTTTCCTCGATCGACAAGTCATACGTTAACGTCGGATGAATTCTCTCGCGTGTATCCCGAAAATATCGCGATTCGCCGTGGTTCCCCGTTCTTTTTTCGGTTTCTTAACGAATCCGTGTTATTCGAAAGTATTGTTACGTCGACTAAACTATACATGTGTGAGTTCGTGTGTCTCCTTTTCATGTGTGATTGTTATGTGCGTGTGTTATATCCATGACGATCAGTATCAAAGTATTGAGAGAGAACAGAAATTATTATTTTACCCGAAAACTTTTTATACTACTTAATATTAAGTATCTCGATGTAGTGAGTATAAACATAATATTAAGAAAATTATACATATTCAAGAAATCGAGGTTGATTGCAAATCAATCCTGCTGATTGTTTGTGGGCATTTAAACAAATGTGATTCCATTGTTTATAGAGTATTTTTGTGTTCTTTATGTAAGTAACATGTAAACAACAATAATTATTCTTATATATTGTAACATTCTAACTTTTTATTCTTACAAGGGAAAAGTACGTAGAAATAAGTTGTGGACTCGCAGAGAATATGAATAACATTTAAAGCTTATAATTATATAATTACTAGATTTAATAATTATTATATATGTACACTGAAATATTTGTACACTTCAGTAGGTGACATGCCTGGCAGTCGTGATATCGAACGAGCAGAACGTAATGGAAGATTTCGATCGCGTAGGAGAGACAGCACAGGCAGTGATATAAACCGACACAACTTCGAGGCCTCCGACAAGAAGCACAGACGGCATGGAAAAAGTAAGAGTTCTGGAAAAAAGAAGAAAAAGAGGTCCCGAGACAAATCTATAGAGAATGTACCAACCGTAGCCTCTTCCATAGTTAAGCCTTTGGTTGAATACTCGGACGTGAGTAGCGAAGACTTGTCCGAGCCGGAAGCAGGGGAGATTCAGTCGGAGGACAGTAGAGGTAATAGCTACACGGACGGAGAAGTACCTGAAACAGTTTTACAGAGGCGTTATTATGGCGGGAGTCCCGTGCGAGCTCTGGGAGCATCGCCAATTAGTCTTTCACCATCTCCACCGGTCCAGCACAGGCATTCCAGCAGACATTATTCACCTAACGAGCAGCAACCTTCAGCGATGCATGGTGGCACTCCTGAGTATGAAGAGGAGTCCAGGCGCTACGCGAGAAGGAAAGAGAAGAAACATAAACGAGAAAAGAAGAAGAAACGAAGCCTTAGTCCCTCGTCTAGTTCTGGCAAGAAGAAGAAGCGAAAGTCCAAGAGACATTCTCATAGTATGAGCCCACATCGCATACCGGACGAAATTATCATAAGCCCGGAACACGAGAAACCAGTTGGAAATTGGTCCGAGTCTCCTCCTCTACCGCTAAAGGATAGCACCTCGCCGATATCACCGGCGACACCCCAAGAGTTGAGGGAGTTCAGCGATGTTGAACTAGTACTGTCCAGACAACCTCGAAACGTAACACCACCACCTCTTCCCCCGAGACCAACAGAGTCTCCACATACCCCTTTGTTGCCGCCAAGAACTACAACGCCGGAGAACAACAAAGCAAACTTGTCTACGATAAAACATACGCCGGAAAGACAGAAACATAGTCCTAATATTCACGCTCGACGCAACAGCATTAGCCCGGGGCCGATGATCAGCGCGAGTCGTAGGAGACCTCATAGTCCCAGTCCGCCATCGAGACGAAGAGACCATAGTCCAGCAAGGAGAAGAGATTTTAGTCCCAGCCCCATGGTGCACAGACTCAGGCACAGTCCTAGTCCTTCGAGGAGGCGGGAATTCAGTCCGAGTCCTGTTGGTCATCGACGCAGAGGAGATCCCGTTAGCTCACCACCCTCGAGTAAACGTAGAAGACGGGATGAACCTGATCGACGACACAGACACCATGAGAAAGACAGGAGGGATAAAAGAAAATCAAGATCGACTAGAAGTCCCACTGGGAGCAGGTATTGTAGATACAGGATGTGAATATCTCGCTTGTTATTAATGACTTTATAATTAACACGAGTCGCTGTTCTAGGTTGCATTTACCACTTTCCCGTTCCCGATCTCGAAGTCCTGGAAGATGGCGGAAGATGCAGTCGCGATCGAGGTCGCGTTCCCGTCGACGAAGTCGAACCCCGAAGAAGTCTCGTTCTCCCAGCAAGTCTCACAAGTCTGTGAGGAAGCACAAGTCGAAAAGCCCTCGTCCCTCGAGGATACCCTCTCCTTCGCCGCATAGACCCAGGCCGAGGAGTCCGTCTAGCATCACCGCGAGAAACCTCCGAGTACAAGCGAAGATCAGTGAGACCAGTCTGTTCGCCGAACTGGTGAAAGACAGGAACATGCGGGAACTGGCCTTCAAGAAGCTACAAGCGGCTAAAGAGAAAGCCGTGAACCAAGACGAGGTTCAGATCATAGAGGGCACCGACGACAAAGAAGGCAGCAACGCGTCCTCCGAGAATAAGGCCTCCTCCACCGACAACAAAGACAAATACGTAAATCATAAAGACCAAGCGAAGGGGGCGAATGAAAGCATGAAATCTGTTGACGTTGTGGATATTCCTGTTCCGGGATCGGACGATAGTGGAATTGCGGGAAAAACACCCCCGTTGCCCATGGCAGTACAGTCTGTCAGTGCATCGAACTTAATGCCCGGAGGTAATCAGCCTCCAACTGTTGTATATACTTCACCTACAACCGCTGCGTCTAACAGTTGTCCAGTGACCGTTACAAGTAGCCCGAACTTCCCGACCGTTACCAATGTACAAGCACCCCCGTTGCCACAGTCTGATCCCGCGAACGTGCCCTGTATACCGCAACCGTCTATGTCAGTGCCTATCCCCGTACCAGTACCTGTGCTACCAAACATGTCCATACCGCCGCCACCGATACCAATTCCCGTACCGGCGCCCAACACGGCCATGTCGAAGTTCAATCCTCCCAATAACTTGGTTCCTCTTAAGTCTGTAGATCCCCCTAAACCCCCTATCGTGGCATTCAAGACGAAAAGTCTGTCACGGTTACCATTACCGCCTGGAATTAATCAGAATGATTTGGAGAGTATAGACTCGCCGCCGAGTAGGTCTCCGAGTCCACCTAGCAAGGCGCAAATGAAGTTCCCCGCATCCACTCCGAAACCACCGCAGAAGAAGAGTATCAAAGACTTGCCTATGCCTCCAGGTATATTAATGAACTTTACATGACAGAGTTGGGCATTATTTGAATAATTTGTTATTCGACCATAGCTCTTCGAGGCGGTCGAGGATTGAAATACTTTGTTGTTCTACCGATCTAACCGATTTATTCTAGGGCTCTTACTATAAGAATGTCAAGGTAACCAGATTGCTCATTATACTTGAATATCCGGATAGTAAGAACCCTAGTTTATTCGTTATTCGAAACTATTTTTGCCCAACTCTGTTACACGGTGCTGTGTCGATGCGAATAACACTGTTCTACGAATTCGAACACTTCCAGACCTATAACTGCGAGTTAACATTCCTGATGCGAGCTGCATACGAACACGTGTGCGTGTATCAGGAATGTTCACACTAGAGGTTGCAAGTCTAACGTTGAACAGTGTAACTATCGACCGATATAATTAACGTGTATGGTTGATTTGCAGTAGTTCCTGGGTCTGAAGACCTGAGCGGAGAAGATGATCCGAACGCAACACCACCCCGCACGAAGGTCGAACGTGTCCCCCCAAAGCCTAAGCTGAAGAGACCAAAAATTCTGAAACGTAGAAGCTCGAGAAATTGCCACACGCCTATGTCGGCTTCCGGTGGCAAAGATTGGGGAGAACGATGTGTTGACGTGTTCGAAGTCATAGCGCAGATCGGAGAGGGTACCTATGGCCAGGTGTACAAGGCTCAAGACAAACGAGCTAGCGTGCTTGTAGCACTGAAGAAAGTACGCCTGGAAAACGAAAAAGAAGGGTTCCCGATCACAGCGGTGCGCGAGATCAAAATCCTGCGACAGCTGAATCACAAGAATATTGTAAACTTAAGGGAAATAGTCACGGACAAACAGGATGCCTTAGACTTCAGAAAGGTACATCAGACTTGTTTGATGACTATACAATTTTACAGCTTTGTTTGACACTAGGTTTAATATTTTTAATTTACGATTATCTAGATTATAAAGCCATCCATGAGGAATTTATTTCTTTGGGTATATATTATAAAACAAATAGCTAAAAATTTGGATAGACACGTTTTCGTTACTTTGTTAACGTAATGTAATATAGTTATTTTTAGCGCCCCGTAAACGTAGTGTTAACAATATTCTATTAGAGAATTGAAGAACTTTCTTTCCTCTAGGAGGTTTTGAACGACAAAGTAGTTGTAATCGCTGTAACTGTAAAATACACCATAGTGTGAGGGATTAAATGCATTGTTGCTTTTATAGGATAAAGGGTCGTTCTACCTCGTGTTCGAGTACATGGACCACGATTTGATGGGTCTTCTAGAGTCCGGGATGGTGGACTTCAATGAGATGAACAACGCAAGCATAATGAAGCAATTGTTAGACGGTTTAAACTACTGCCACAGTAAAAACTTTTTACACAGAGACATAAAGTGTTCAAACATATTGATGAACAATAAGTACGTAATTCGCGTAATCGGCGCAATTTCAATGAAACGTTAATCGCTAACGAATGATCGTGTAATTTTTGCAGAGGGGAAGTGAAATTAGCTGACTTTGGACTTGCAAGACTTTACAATGCCGAAGATAGACAGCGACCTTATACAAACAAAGTAATCACTTTGTGGTATAGACCGCCTGAATTGCTGTTAGGCGAGGAACGTTATGGACCTGCAATAGACGTGTGGAGTTGTGGTTGTATTTTAGGAGAATTATTTTCTAAGAAACCGCTGTTCCAGGTACGAAAATTTGATACTAAATGAACGTCATAGAATAATAACTACATTTGAAACGAATCGTTATCTTTTCTTCTCTATAGGCGAACATAGAGATGATGCAATTGGAGATGATTTCCAGAGTCTGTGGCACACCGACTCCTGCCGTTTGGCCTTCTGTGATAAAATTGCCGTTGTGGCACACACTCAAGCCAAAAAAGTCCCATAGAAGACGCTTACGGGAAGATTTCTCGTTCATGCCGGCAACAGCCTTGGATCTGTTAGACAAAATGTTAGAATTAGATCCCGAGAAACGAATAACGGCTGCCGATGCGCTTAAAAGTGCTTGGCTGAAAAATGTTCAACCTGAGCAGTATGTTTTCTTTTTTCAATTTCACTATATTTCTAACGAGAATACTACTACGCGTAAATTAAAAAGTACAAAGAGATGTAGTATTGCAAATTCGCGTAGCCCTCGATAGAGGATGTATCGATATATATGATTTCTTCGTAATTTCCTAAATTGCATGCGATCTTCCCATTCATGAAATCTACATTTATGGTATGACAAATTAGGATGCCGGCACCGCAACTTCCTACTTGGCAAGATTGCCATGAGCTATGGAGCAAAAAGCGAAGACGCCAGTTGCGAGAACAACAAGAGAGCTCCACAGGAAAGATACCTCTTCTACCTCTTCCGAATAAAGGAGGTCCCCATAAGGCTATCGAAGATCTATCAGATGTCGGGGGGTGAGTAGTCGTAGAGAGACATATTCGCACAAAACTGGGACGCGATCCAGTACTGACCAGATTACTAATTGCTTACACACGTAGATGGCTGTGTACTGCAGTTGTGCTTAGCATTTATTTATTTTTTGTTTCCTTAGCAGAGTGCGTTGTTTTTGGAAATATTATTTGAAAACGAATGGAGACGTAATCATTGTAGTAATCATACTTCCCATCGTCCGTTTGCATGTGACTCTTTGTCTCTCTCTTTTTCAATAATGAATAAAATTAAGTTAATTTTAATTTGATTCGCAGTCGTTCAAACACGACGATGGCTATAGTGCAGAACAATGGAATATTATAAGTACAAAAGACAAAACAGAAAGAAAGAATGTACAACGTCGTTCTCTGTTCAATGAATTTCACTATGACTCATTTCTTTAAACACACGCCAGAATATAATATATCAGCGTACCAGAGTGAACACAGAAAATTTACGGCGATATTGTCATACCAATCATATGTTATAGACAATAATTTACTTTTTTATGTGGCTGCATATTCAAACGTATTGCTAGAACAATATACATACGTGTATATCGGTGACTGGAAGAAGTTATATGATGCTGCCCATTAGAACACTATAATACTAGTTTTTTAAATTAATATCGGATATTGTTTGATTGGATGGATACTGTGTGTAGGCATTTATGTGAGATGCACCTTGCGATCCAGATATTTAATTGATTGCCTTAAGAAGTGATCACACGAGCTTAAAGATTATAACATATTTTTTGTCTGATATTTTCCTGATCAGAAGCAATGACCTTAAATATGTATGCATATATTTATCGCCTTGTGAATAGGGTGAACATGCATATATTGAAAAATATTTGTGTATGTGAAAGAGTGCACGTATATATGATTTTATTTTGAAATTCGTACATGCATTTAAGATGATTTACATATATGTGCATATAATTAACGATATATAACTGTACGAATGATATCCAGTTCACAAGTCATCGGATTTTTGCAATAGTAAAATTTAGAATTACATCGTTAAAAAGTTACATAAATTATGCAATTGCGTTGCAAATGTTGTTATTTCGATTATTTTTTATATATATATATATACATATATAAATATATAAAAATCGAATTATATTACACAATTATCTAATCTTTTAAAATTATTTAAAAATTTGTGGCGTCCATTTAGGTTGATTATTTTAAACGAAAATAAAATAATTAGATAAGATTACTGTATGAACTTGAACAATTACTGCAGTTTATATTTTCTTTCGAGCAAAAAAGTGTCCGATGATTTATGAATACTACTGTACATACATCTAAAACATATTCACAATCGGATGATTGTCGTTTTAAAAAGAAGAGAAGAAATGTGCAGTGAGTTGTTGTACGATTGAGAATGCAAAGTGGTCGAAGCTACGGAAATTTTATTTGTTAACGATTTTATTGAACTATCAAATTAAAATGCTGGTCATGAAGCGCATGAAATGATGATGATGGAGAAAATAAATGAGGGAAGCAATGTGAATATTTCGACTACCCTGTATAATGTTTAAAAGTCTTGGAGTGTAAATAGGTCGAATGGGACACAAAGAAGAAGCTCACGGAGATACGAAGACATGGAATGCGAGGAGCCGAGACTAAAATATGAATGTGTTCCGCAAATAGTAACGTCACGGCCATCCTCCCATCGACAGTTCATTTTATTTACGTTAAATTCAGTTTAATTTAACATTCACACATTTTTCTAGACTAGATGTATTTTTAATTGGTTCCGCAAACTGTGTTATAGTTCGTTATTTCTGTATGTAGATAGTTTAAACGTAAGTTTTCAATATACGAATGGCAGTTTTTTCTATATCTGTTCGATATTTTTCATGTTTTTCTGCATGTTGTACTTTTGTATCAGCGCCATTCTTATAATGAAATCCGGACAAATTTAGACGAAAAACATAATGTATTATCATCGCAATGTAAAATAATATTGAAGTACTGTAATATAAAATATTTACCGAAATGTCCAGAGGCATCCCGCCTCATACATTTTTTGTGGACAATGAATTTCCAATGTTATTAAAATATTTTATCGTTTAATTTGTTTAGCCCCTGCCAATGTATCTACACTTTTTTAATTTACGAATTTAAGTACCGATAATCCTTTCGGAGAATCATATCTGACTATGAACACTGGGACCTTGGGGAATTAATTAAAGTACCGATGCACGCTGTGCTTTCTTTCAAAATTATTATGAAGTATATGTTACTTTCCTACTTATTCCACAATAAGTTCGATGAATATTTTACATATAATTATATATATATACATATATATATGTTTGTTATTTCTCTGTAGAATATGTCAAATAATAAACAACATGTTCATGTTACAGCAACACTATTGCACACACAGTGAAATAGATAAGATAAGTAGAAGCGTATTACGCTTTTTCAATTGAATCTGTTATATGAGAATTATCCTGATAACAATAGTACGTACTTGAACAAATTCACGCAGTTACGCGTATCTTTGATTTTAAATTAATTCTGCCTTTACCTTAACTTAATTTGAAATTTCACATTAACTGAAATTAGATAAAGGATGTAATTAACAAGCAATATACTAATTATAGTTGCCGAATGAAAATTCCCTAAGTTTTAGTAAATTGTAACAATTTTTTTCAAATGTATAACAAAGCTTATTTCAAATGTTTTGATACTGAAATTAATGTAATATTAAGTATATCTTCTGGTCTCGATAAGGGAAGTAAAATATAATGGATAATAATGAAAAGGTGGTACTTTCTGGCAGAGTAGTAACTTTAAGTGTTATTATTAAAAAAAATTTGTTACAAAATTGTTTAATTTTTTAATCAATTTCAAATGTGTAAATCTTTTTTATTCTTTCATGTATAGTTAAAAAACGTGCTAATTATCATTGCGTAATGGTACATATATCGTTTCCCTTATTTATGTGTATCACTCACGCTACCTATAAATAATATATGCAGAAGTTGATTACATATAATTCTAGATATACAGAAAAATATTCGTAAATTCTATTGTGGAATTTGGAGAAAGCAACATATGATGCAGTAAAAAAAAAGCAAGGCAAAAATAATTATAAGCGAACACAAATTGGAAAGATATCTAATGAGAAAAACATTATGTTTCAGGAAATAATATTATTGTGGCTGAATGATAGAGGGCTAATTTTATAGCACTTATAAGAATATAAAATAGGTAATGAATGTTTCAAATCTGTCTAATACATGTACCTTATACCCAGGGTATCCAGTTTAATAATTCACATCAGAGTTGGTTTTGTGTATCATATAACAAATTCATTTGCTTGGGCTTTCTGACTAAAAAATAAAGTGCTTTACAATTTTCTACAGAAGGGTTGAAAGATATATACATACCAAACTCAGGGCTTCTTACGTTGAATCCCTTAATATTTTTTGATCTCTCATGAAATTCTTTATCATACTGTTTCACTCATTGAGGTCTAAATGATAAGTATACACAATGAATTGTGAAAAATAAAATTATAAATTATAAATAAAAGTTGATATGCTGTGCCTATTAAATTGCATGTACATCCATATGAAAAATACTGGTTTTACTAGTCTTGCTTTTCGAATATGCACATTTACAAGACACGTTACCGTTTGCATGGGCTTTATTAATCATCGAATAAGTGTTGTTATTAGGGTATTTGTTCATCGCCATTCATAATATTAATGCATTTGTGATATTCGGTTAATTATGTAATATTTTATACAATCTTAATATAATTATTGATATTATTTTAATTCTAAATAGAATAGCATGATCTCAGAAAACCTATAATTTAACATTGTTATTTTGAAATACAACATACTTCAACAATAGAATATAAGTCATTGATCTTATATTACTTATCGTATGAAAATGTTTGTTAAAATTTATAACCTTTGCAGTGGCAAATTATCATGTTTATAATATTTGTTACAAAGCATAAATACTAATTATCTGTGTTTTCAATATAAATAATGTGTGTTCTGCATTTAATGAATTCCAGTCAGATCTGCCCTTAATAATCAGCATAATGTTGTTCGACTTGATTTCAGGTCTTCCAAACGTTTAAAAATGGAAGCAGGCTACAATTCCCATCCAAATCGACTTGGTGCGGAATCTCATTACGGGGGAGATAATTTGTTTAATCAGAGTGGGCCGTTCATGGTTTCACCTACATCGTATTATTATGCCAGTCCTCCACCTGTTAAACCACGACTCAAGGGAGATCCAAGCTCTCATTTGAATGAACTGTGCGCCGAAGATAGTCTTGCTCGAAAATTAAGTATTCTCACAAATGCCTTAAATCAGGGGAAACCAATTCGTGTTGATGATCTCATGTCGCTTCGATCGGACAACGAGGTAAATGATTGCTGTCAGTTTTTATTCAATTATTTTGCTCCTTATATTTTTTTTATATATAATACTATAAAATACTATAAAAAAGAAAATACGTATATATGTTCTTGTTCAGAAAAAGAGGAATTTTCGTTTCACAGTTTTAATATGACGTGATATCATGTTTTCGCAGAGTGACCCTAAAGTAGTACAGTTGTTAGGAGAATTGCATACTGAACTACGGCTCGCAGCAAACTCAAGACCAAGTGGACAACTAGAATCTCATCTTCCTGTACTGAATCCACCGTCTTTAGGTAAATTTAATTGTTTACAGTTTTGATTCTGTCTGCGTAACGCACTATAATTGCAAATACTATTTTTCAGATATGAATACTTCCCAGTCAGGAAATTTTGATGCGCATGCAGTTTATGCTGGTGATGATGCGATGAGCTCTGGGAGGTGGTCACAATTGGCTACAGCTGGTGTTCGCAGTGCATTATTGGCGCTTATGTCGCGCTATGGTTTGGAAACATACAATCCTTCCCCTGCTATCACCCGACCCCCAGGTAAACCGGCATCCAACCTGATGCAGAACCTTTTCCTGCCCTCGACTTCCTCTCAGTCAGCATTCAGCTCATAATAATTTGTATATATATGGACTCATTGCAGCGTTCAAAAACAATGTTTTGTATAAAGAGTCGGCAGAAGGTCTAAATTACTATTTTTTAAATTAACTAGGCAAGGAAGTACAACCGCATCCGAGTTGTTAATAGACTCTGCTACCTATTCGTATCTGTAAGTGCACAGTCGGTGTATAACTTGTATATAATTGATATATCATTAATATCAGACCAGTTACTTAATACGGTACTTGTATCTTTAATAATACGAATGACGCTCTTTATAGTGCACACACACACACATGCGACAAACGAGATAAGAGAGCTTTAAAATGTTTTCATTTTATTGTTTCTTCGAACGTAGATTTATTCTTTGCCATTAAGAAATATTTTATATATATATATATATTATTATTAATAATATATATATACAAAAAATATATATATTAATGTACATACACGAGGTCACGTGTAAAATGTATGTGCATTTTAAAAAAATGTTACACGAAATTTATCCATGCAGACATTTTTATCTCTATCTCTATTACTCTTCTTTCAGTTTAAATGTAGTTCCTTTTAACCATTTTGTTGTTACATATAGAGATTTATGTCGTGCGATAAATTTACACTGAATGAGTTCATGAGACAAAAAGACACTGAAAGAGAAATGGAATTGCTCCATAGAAATTCAAAGGTCGGATGCATTCTGAACATTTACTGCATAAGACTTATATTCTTTTTTTATGTAAGATGTTAAATGTTTATTTATTATGCAAATATTTACAGGATGTAATGTACATAACATGATCGAGATATAATAAAGAAACAAAAGTACATGAATGTAGGAGAATTCTTTCAGATCGGGATAACGTTTTTATTAGCAAAAGAAATTGTTCGAATTAGTTCAGTCTAAGCTTGGAATAATATGTTACATTGGTTCGGTTTTTTTTTTTGGTTAGGTATTTACAAAATTACGTAAATTAGGAACATACGTGCGTGTTGAGGGGAAATTTAAACAGGAAACATTTGTTAACATCTCAAAAAAAAGGCAACGTCGACGAAACCAAAAAATTAACACGATTTTCACGAACGTTTTTCAGATTGACGCGGTTCCCCAAGAAAATGTGTACACTGTGAAAGTGAGGTTAGGACGTGTGCTTCTTTGCCGGCGAGATGTATACAATCTGTGACGTTATTATGGCGGATCGTACTGTATATGATTCGAAAGGAGACAACGCGACCGTGCTTCCTCCGGTGAAAAGTGATATCAAGAGTACGACATTGTGGGAATGAATAATAAATTTTTTTCCTTTATTGAATTTGTTCGTTTCTATGTTCAGTGTGATAACTGGTATGCACAATAAAAATATGCAGCACATTAATTAACGCCAAAGTGAAAAATACTGGCGAGGTGTCGAATTCGAAAAAAACAAATAACCTAACCTCGTCTACTTTACCGATGGCTACCTCAGACGTTCTACAATTTCGTTATTGTATAGAGAACGAAGTCGCACGAAATGCTACCAAGAATTTCGCCGGAATGCTTGGGAAAGTGTTCGAACAATATAAAAGTAAGTATACATAATTGTTGTTGTTGTTCTATTAGTAGCATACGTCAGATGTAAATATCAATAATAATTAAATAGACTGCAGATCTTTATGCGATCTTCGATTTTCATAGATAATTTTCTAAAAATCCGAACAAAGGAATAATTTATTTAGTCTAAAATATTTATGTTGAAAATAAATGTTTTCAATTATTCTTGATGTAAACGTTCTTTCTTATAAATCTAGGTGCCATAAATTCGTAAAGATCTGCAGTTTAATTATCACAAATTAAGTAACAATTCATTGTGTTTTGCTTTCTTCTTAATTTATTTCTATTTTATATATAGGATGCACTAGAATCTGTGAGTATAACTTCTTTGGTGGATTCAGTATAATAAAATAAAACAAATTCACACAAACATTTGCTATTCCGTGCCTCAATAATTTTTTCGACAAACCGAGTTCTTTGCTTAACTGTTTATAAATAATGTTTGATACATTGTGTATGACCTATTTATGTAGTTATAAATACACTATTGTGTAAACACATTCTTATAGTGTTTTTAGGTTGATTCAGTATATTCTTATTAGTTTCAGAGGCAACTGAATCCATTGGTGAACTTATACCCAAGCGATTCATTACATTTGAGTTATGAGTTATTCTTATGCTTTCAGAGTTATGGACACACTATTTAAAGTTGCAAAAATATTGTGAGAATGCTGGTATGAAAATTCCATTTCATTTGTTTGATCCAACAAGTGACAATAATGATATGTGAGTTTAGTATTTGAGTACTCCACATTTGTAAAATAAGTATTGTAATTTCTTCTGTTCACATTTTAGTGTAATACTGTCGCAAGCAGCTGAAAGTCGTACAGATCTGTCTAATGAACATGCAAGTCAAAAGTCATCCAACCATTCAAAATCCTCATCTCTGTACAAAAGTCTTTCAACTATGTGTACTTTGGGTAACGTGCTGACTGAAAATGAAACAGTTCTAGCCGATGATAAGTTTGTTGATAAAAAGCAAATAGTAGTGAATGAATTACCACGTAGTCCAGAACTCATAAAAAGACGTAAGTCTAAGAAGAACCATTTCACACCGGGCCCTGCCATTGTGGATGATTCGGATGAGACTAACGTGTTTGTACCTGTTAGAGAAAAAATTACAATTTTAGCGAATAGTTCCGATGAAAATCTTTCTGAAACATCTGTAGAAAACGACGAGAATCAGTTTCCAAGTATGTTGAACAATAATGATCAAATAGAATGTACACCGCTGTGTAAATTACCAAAAAAATTGGGAATCAGTCAACTATATAATGTCGACACCACACTATTGCAAAATGGAAAGAAATTGAAACAGTCGAGACTCGCATTCTTTCCAACTTCAGAAAGCAAAGAGATCATAGACCAGAAAAGCCACAAAGAATTAACTTCACTGGTGCTACCTCACAATTCTGGCTACAGAAAAGACGTAGATGAAGAAATAATTGAAGATAGTCCCACTAAATGTATAAAATCGGTATCACGAATGAAAAGCTTTAAACCAAGAAAAAAAAGTCCTGCAAAACTTGGAGAAGATAGTTGTAGAAAAGATTTGTTTGGCAAATTTCGTGACAAAAAAATTGCGAGTCTCAGTCAACATTTACCTGTACATACATCTACGCAAAAGGATGAACTGTATCCAATAAGGAAACTAAAAACATTTAGTACTTCAGATAACGGACGTATCGGAAGCAATAATGATATTTTACCTTCTTGTGTATCACCGATACATGCTGATATTGAACCAAAATTAAAAACTGAGAATGTTGATACTAGTAGTGCGAGCCAAGCACAGAAAAGAAAATTGTCAAAATTGGCTGACGAGACATGTGGCTACAATTCTTCGTGTAATGATGAAACATTCTGCCTTTTAGGTGAAAAACTTAAAGGGAAATCAACTTCTATAGTTAGTAGCATAGAAAAAAATAAAGATGAACTGTCCAAAAATGTGTCTCACGACTTTCCACCCGTGAAGAAGAGTCTCATGCATAGTTTTGATATGTAAGTGTCTGTTGCGCTAGTACACACTTTTATAAATTTATTATTACTAAAATTATCTAACGCAATTATGCTTTGTAGGGTACCCGAGAAAGAGGATGTATTTACTGGTAAAACAAAAAATAAAATAGAAAGAGCGAAGATGGCTGGCACTACTTGCTGGGAATGTGAAAAGGTAACATCTATAATTTTCATTATAGAGATAATATAGTTATCGCAAATGTTAACAAATGTGATTTTTTCTTTGTTAATGCTACACACAGGCATTGAATAGTAAGTTGTCGTTATTTCACAATTGTTGATATTATATTGAAAAAAATACAAAAGGTTCCATTTAAAAAATAAGAAAAATCTGTTAACTTTTCATAAATTTTCTTATACATTTAAACAATTTTTTAATTGTTCTTTTTAGTATTATGGTAACCTTGGACTCTCCGATAAAGAAATGAAAGCAAGACAGAAGCTGTGTTCTCGTCATAGGGTTCAGTACAATGAAAAACCAAGTACTCCCGCAGGTAACAATGTTAATTCTAATTTTAGTGACGATATGTAACGTGACAAATGTTTAAAAATATCAATTATTTCCAGGGTTTTGGGATCCTCTGTTTCCTGATACATATTCGTCCACGTACCAAGACGACTGAAAATTGTACATTCGTATGGTATGCATATAAACAACAGTGCCATATCATAAATAATTTTTAAGTGTAAACAGTATTTTTGTAACGCTTTATATTTATAATATTTATTGTTCACCTGTGCTGTGGTAAAGTATATGTTCACACATTGTAGATTTATGAAAGATTTTATGAACATGTAAGATTCGCGCACAAGGGAAAATAAATTTGAAAGAATAATTGCATACTCGCCGTGAATTGTGTTGATTTGAACATAGAGTGATTTATTATATTATAACACATATAGTATTACATTTTGAGTAACATAGTATAGATTTATATAACTATATTATTTCATTTCACATAGACTTATCCCTCTGCATAAAAATATAGAATCTGTTATATGAATCTGTGCTAAAAAAGACCAACGAAACTCATTTTATCTTTTGGTCAAGCAAACTTTCGCATCACGTTCACAGTGTACTGAGCTCATGTCGGAAACTCATGGATACATATACAAAATGAAGAAACATTAACAATTCGTACGTTTAATTTCTCGAATTGTTCAAATTGGAAGCAGTGTAGAATTATACGGTGTCTTGTCTCGAATCCTTTCTTTGTTGTAGCCGATTACTTTAAATTTAATGTATCATTTGTTCTACCGATAGGAATTTTTGTGACTTCGTGAATGTTCGTTTTGATAAAAATCAAGAGTAACAACGCCGTAACGAAGAGTACGAAGAACATATTAATTGACAGTAATCGTACTGCACAACGAGAAGGAAGGAACCTTCAAGGTAGCCTGTTCATCCTGCGGGAGGCTGGATCTGCAGGATCAACAGGACCGCGATTTTGTTAAAACAAGTATAGCGTTATCATTTACAACCTGTTATATCGACACGATAACTCGTGCAAACACGTACGCTTATAATTTTCTTTTACATACCACTTAAACATTATCATCACGATACAATGATTAAACATTTCATTCGATGAGCCTGTTGGACACTTCCACATGACATTTAGTACATTAACATTATTTTACGTGGTCGTACATTGATTCATATTTCACACCGACAAAATATTTTTCTTATAATTTCCCGCCGACATGATAGAAGCACTTAATCGTAAACTTCCGTGAATATTGTGCAGCTCGATCGGTCTTTCCCGTACGCGTAGAAAACAGATTGACAAATAGCGTTTAATGCTCGTCTTCCTTTACATATAACGGTAAATATTCGAATATTTAACAATAGTATAAAAATTCGAACTTCGATCTCTAAAACTTTGTTCTCAGTACTCGCGTCTTTTAACAGAAAAATCGTCTATTTTCTTTCAATCAAGTTTCGCAATTAGGAATAAAAGCTTCTCAATGAAAGAGAAATACGTATCGAACTGTTAACAGGATACAACTCAACGAATATGAACTTTCACGCCCTGTACGCTTGACATAGAATTGACTGAGCAGATAGAACTATGTAACGTTAATTACTTTGCAATATATTTCAATACTCTGTTTAAAGCTATTGTAAAGCACGTTAGTGAAGTTGTCTATGAGAGGAAGCAACGTAACTTTCGCTGAAGTAATATTCTCGTCGAGATCAAGAGCAATATAAAGTACGTAAAGACTGAGCTACATAATATGGGATAAGCATTCGTCTTTGCAAAATAATTCTTTGGAAATTCGAGTTAGGATTTCACTACGAGGTTCGCCTGTAGAGACGATCTTACGCGGATACGTGCAGTACAAATGATTCCATCGTTAGCCAATATTTAGAATTCCAACAGCTGCATAGCTCAGTCTTTCGAATCCGTATGCTTGTACTTAAATGTCCAAGTAGGCCGTAGTAAAATTAGACTCGCAAAAATTTGACAGACTGATACTGCTCCCTGAAGTATCTGTTCGATCATATTAGTTTTGTACGTATCATTATTATCACACCTTGCGTATAATCAGCGAAATTTTAAAATCAGAATCTATTGACGTTCTCTGATCTTCGAATGAATACCTGTCTGGAGATTCCCAAAAATCGGATCGTATCGTTCTAAAACGTGTCAGAAGCGTCTCAAAGAAGTAACTTACAGAAAATGATAGATTAACAGTGACTCTAGACTCTTAGATGATTGACTATAAATGTTTGGCCATTTTTATCTTTTTGATATAGACTGCAATTAATACTTTTCAGTTGCTCGCCGCGACTGCAATTTCAGGATCCTGTTCGAATCTCACTGGCCCTCCTTCGTGGAAGTATTGTTTACTGGGGGAGGAGATTTCTCGGCAGGGACTGCGGGTAAAGCCTTGAGGATAGCGTGTACTTCTTCCGCCACGGCCATTAGAACGAACTCGAATTGTTGTTTCGTAGCAACCATGTCGGGTCGTTGGTCTCTAATATGTTCTAGAGTAGACGCAATATCGATTTCCTTGCCTCCTTTCATCATACGGTTCAAAACCATGTCGATCAAACAGTAGGTTCCGGTACGACCAACGCCATCACTGTGAATCAATGGCACATGGTATAATCTTTTTGCATTGGATTCGTAAAAATCTGGGTTATTTATCGTCTGACGAACCACTTTCTAAATTGCAATTCCTAAAACTTGCACTTAGGCCGGTATTTTGGATTTTATCTTTAAAAAGTTTATTTCAGAATGGTTGTCACGATATCATGACCTTACATTTAACGAGGTCGCTTACCTGCAGTGTACAACTATGGGACAAGACCTGCCTTTGTACGACTTGTTGATTTTCCTGCAACGTACACGATATTAATAGTGTTAATCAATTACAGTATCGTTTGACTCAGGTACTCACCGACGAAACTCTAGGAGAGCTTTGGTGGAGTACGGAACGCCGTTTTCAGGCCAAGATAAGAAGTGGAATTGCGTAACCGTTCGTGTCTCGCCTGTGCGCACGTTCTTCAGGTAGAAAGAGCGCACCAGATAATCGTCGCACCAGAAATGCTCGGACACAAGGTGTACTTCGTATATGTGATACAATTCTGATCCTTCCTCTGGCCAGTACCGATGACACATAGCAACCCCATCTTCGGTTAGCCTAGTCAGCATCACTATCACAACGCTGCCTTGTTCCCATACCAGTTGCCAGAAATCTGCTGATGTGTGTGGTAAAGGGCCTTGCGTGGCAATGTAGGCCGGGTTCCTTGGGTCGTGATCCACCTGAAAATTTCCCGTGAACTCGAATCATCATCACACAACGTTATCGATCATTGAAACAGCTAGTCGTATGGTCCATCCGAAAGCATTCTTGTGCATGGCTTGGGAGTCTTTCCGTTATGCGGGTAGTCTAACGTTTGCACAGTGAATTAATCACTATCGATGTTTAGGCAAGAGTCGAACGACTTGATGTGATTTCAGCTATTGCATACAATAGTGTACGTTTCGTGTACACCTAAAATTAATAAAATGCGGATGTAAATCCATGTACAACCTCGATACGTAAATGTTGTTGCAGAATAGTATAGAAGTGCTATTTAGAAACAGACTTCTTCTAGATCAGTGCAAAGGTTCGCCCTCGATTTCGTATTAAAATAGAACAAGAAATCGAACACGAACGTTCGCACGGACCAAACACAATTTAAATCCACATTTTACGCGCGTTGTATATATAATATTTCCAGTGAGTACACCTCTTGCCTATTGACCTATAGTCACTCAGGCAAGGCGTCATCAAAGCGTCGTGTACTTCGTCATGCCTGAATTTACAATAATGTTGCAGCA
The DNA here is from genome assembly GCA_028455605.1 of Lasioglossum malachurum. Classification (NCBI taxonomy): domain Eukaryota; kingdom Metazoa; phylum Arthropoda; class Insecta; order Hymenoptera; family Halictidae; genus Lasioglossum; species Lasioglossum malachurum. The sequence continues at coordinate 7,731,807 of CM052319.1, read as the reverse complement.
ATGCAAGAATATGTCTACCAAAAGCGTTTTCGTGGGAAGCATTGCCGCATCATCAAAAACCACATGCTTGTCGCGTGACTTACCGATTTCTATTTTTGGTTCCGTTACGATAAAAACGACGTATAAAATTATTACATGTCGACGTAGACTATGATAGAAGCATCTATTCCAAGTCAGCGTTTTCCGGAAAGGAAATTCTGACCGTCGGCCAAAGAACGGTACTTACAATCGTGGAGGCGTTTATATAGTCCGAATTGTTGGCGTTAGCGAGGTCGTTTAGTATAACCCTGGTGTGATCGTAGGGGAGCGGTGTGCCAGGACGATTGCACTTCGCGTTTTCCTCGCTCTTCGCAATTTCGGTAGACCCAGGATAGTGAACCCGCAATACTTCCCATTCTTGATTCAGACGATCTTTGTTCTTTAGATGGTCTTCCATGTAACTCTGAAAAACCATACATAATTTACGATGCCACTCACGTTATACCAGAATAACTTTTTTTTTTTTTTTTATAAATGGACCGAGTTTTTGAAAGATTCAACTTTGAAAAGAAATGACATTTCCAACTTACAAGAACCATCTTTCCAGTTGATATGTCCATATTAGAGGAAGCTGGCTCGTCTCCCCACGAAGATGTGCTAGATCGATTTGATGGTAAATTATTGGATTCGCTTTCGAGAGAGATTTTTGCAGTAAAAGGTGAGTCCAGTTTATGGGTGGGCAGCTTCGCCTGCATTCGGGCTCGGCACAAGTCCTGATAGTCCTTAGAAGCTTCTGGGTCAGGGGTAGCTAATCCAGCGAGCTTAGCGCGAGATTTCGCATGCCGACGAGCGATTAATAACGTAACTACTGCAGCTGCACCGGCAGCTGCAACCCCTGCAGCCACTAGTGCACCAAACACGCTTGAATTCATCTCAGGTGCCCTGACTACTTCCAGCGTCGCAGGGAGCTTGACCTACAAACAATTGATCTTCGTTATTTCCGACGTAATCTTGTGCCTTGAATTATTGAAACATTATGCCCTAAATAGACCGGATTTTTATGCAAAATAAAAATGTTCGAAGTCGATTATAAACAACAGAAATTGGATAAAAATGAAATTTTTCTTTTAATAATTTTTCTCTAGTTTTCAATAATCTTTTCATCGTTTTGTATTTCACCAATTCATTTTTGTTATGAATGCATAAAATCCGTAGTCTAGCCATAAATAATTTCTAATTAAATAGAGTACAGGCAAAACGTTTGAGTCGCTCTTGATAGTTAACGAGATAATGGAATTTGTTTTAAGATGAACCTTGTCACCTATGCCTGCACGCGTCACCTCAACACCCAACGACTCCGTTAGATTGCCTCGTATGTCATCTGAAAGTACAATTTGATTCGTTAACACTGGGTCTATCCAAATTGTTAGACATTCTAAAATAATATATGTCCAAAGAGAAATAATCCTCATGGACGTATCTTTACACATTCTCAGTAATTTAGATTTATAAATTTCGTCTGTAGCGGAAGTACCTATTTTATTAACGACATCCGTAGCGTTGTAATTTTTATTATTCTTGACGACTTGAAACGTCACTTCTGCACGACCAACACGAATATCCTTTAGCGTTCCCGGCGCCAGTCCCAATAGCTTCCCCACCTGTAAATTCGACAATTGTTTCATTTGTATATTCATGGGGATGTTGTTCATACGGTTAAAAAGTTTGAGCGGACCTCTTTGACAACATGTTCACCTTCTGACCATTTGTGAAAAGGCTGTACGAACTCCACGTACACGTGATCTAAATCGACATTGTGATAGGTTGTCGAAGAACTCTCTTCCGACTGTCCGATCACCACCTCTTTCTTCACGAGGGGTCCAAATAACTCTTCATCCTGGAACGTATCCTAAATGCATAAAATCCGTAATCTAATTAATTATTGACTGCCCAAAGAAAAGCTGAAGTGCTACTTACATCTTGCTCCGTTTCATTTGAATCAGAACGATTGTCCTTCTCCTCGCCTGAAAATAAATGTACAATTGAGAAATATTAGTGCACGTTGCAAACACGTTGTCTATAACTAGGAGTGATCAGTCTTTGAGCGTCTCGAATACTATCGAAGCGACATACTCGATTGTAGCTGATTTTTGAATGCGTAGTTGTTCGTCGAGAATGGCGGTCCGGGTTTCTTCACGTCTAAACGTTCCCTTCTCTTGAACCCAGCCAATTCTCGTCTCCAGAGGTACTCGTTCAGGTCGTTATCGAACAGAGTGTCGTAAGCATTTTCTGCAAAAACCATTCGAATGAATTTTCAACTACCATAAGAAGGTCCGCCTACTCCAACAACTCCACGAGTCATTCAAACCTTTACCTTCCGCATCAGAATCCGTTTTATCATTATTAGGCTGCATAATACCACCCTCGGTGTATATAGCGTTCTCCAATGAAGCTGTATCCTTTCTCGGTAGCTCGATCTCTTCGTTAATATCCTCGTAATCTTCGCCATCGTAATCATTGTTTTTCGAGTTGCGCTTCACATTTTCCAACAGAAATTCATCCTTGTCCGAAAACTGTGAGAATGTCCTAGGAATCTTGTACTTCTTGGAAAAAGCCTTCCAATACTCATCGTCGAGATCATCGTCCGTTTCTTTTTTATTGTAATAAGATTTGTTGATTAAAAATTCCAATTCCTCAGCGGGTATGGTATCAGTGGTGCTTAGATCTTGCTGATTAGGGTAAGCCTTTGCGTCTTCGCCTAGAGCGTATTTTATAGATTCGATGGGGTTGTCATTGTAATTTCTTACGTTGTACGGTTGTCGCCTGGTTCGGTACAGCTTCTCGTTCACTTCTTCGAAGCTTTTCTTCCGGATCGTATTTCCACGGTCCTCGTAGTTCTCCTCGTTGATAAAGGGCACGTATTCCTTGTAAGAGCTCGAGGCGTACCTCGGCTCGTACAGCCTAGGAAACTCCCTGGTCTCATCTTTGTAGGAGGATCGCGGATATTCTTCGTTATAGAGCGTGCCTCGAGCATATTGTTCGCGGGTTCCCGGCGGGTAGAATAACTCATTAGCGTACTCGCTTCGGGAATTTCCGTCGTTCGGCGTAAACTTCACTATGGCTATCGCAGGTACCTTCGAACAAAATTCGGTAATTCATCCGATTACGGATATTCCTAATTTCCTAATAGATTAGCCTAATTGTTAATTGTACTACTTACTCTAGTCTGGTCGATCCGGTTATCGTCCTCGAAACGCGCGATCTGCTTCAAACGCTGACACTGTTCGAAATCGTTATTTTCCCTGAAAAGCGCAACACTTGTACCAATGTGTACCAGCTAATTTGATCATTCTGTTAATGACCGGGTATCCGCTTTCAATTTCTTTTTTTCTTTAATAATTTTGTTGACAGACGGGGCAAAATGTTTATTTTTGATACTATAAAGTTTTTCAACATCCTTGAATATCGTACAAACTGTTGGATGTTGACACAAGCGATCGTAGAGAGAATAAACTTTACTGCCGAAGGCGACTCGAGTCTGTGGTACTTTTGCTATAGTGTTAATGAAAAAAATTGTACCGTACCGGTGGCGCAGATTGTGCAAAGATGTTAGCATGATGCATTGCGTGTACGGGTGCGACCATTTGTAGCCGTCGATCTGCAGCCTCTCTAATTGTTGTCTTAGCAGTTCCAGTTCGTCGATATTGAAGTCATACCTGTTTCGAAACAGAAATGAACAGTGTCCATGATAAAGTAGTTCTATTTCGGAATCGTATACACAAGGAACGACCCACTTCCAATCGTAGAACTTTACTACTTTCCGGTCGAGTAGTAGTAAGACCGCTTTATGGTCAGATAGTGAAGCTAAACGAGTGCTGGTCGCGAGAAGTTACGTCAATTATGACCCTCTTGATACACTTGCTCATTTGAACCTGTTAAATTCAATGGAGGTGCAGAGTGTCAAGAAATTGACGTCAACATTCCTCGCAAAATTGACCTTGACCTTGAAAATCCAGGACACAAAAAAGCAAATATTCTTTTTTGTTCAATCGTGTCCTACAGCTCATGAGGACCAACTTTCTGAAAGAAACCATGGGTCGCAACTCGATAGTTCTTTTAAAAAATGATGTTGAACTTCCTATAATTTTTGCGACCTCTTTGTTCTGTGTTCTCTCGCTGTGCAAGCGAGATACCTGTCTGATTAAAATCCATTGGTTTCTCCAAATTTATTAATCAGTTTAGACGAGCACTTACTGGTAATAGTCCTCCGCGCTCAGGTCGCCATACAATGGTAGACACCTGCCGAATGCCAAATCTGAAATGGCGAGTTAGCGGTCATTCTACAATTTTCAGAAACTTGTGCAAATTAACACTTTGTCTATCGGGGACCATTTAATAATCTCCTGAAAATCATTGTAGGCCTCCTAACCCACGGATTAATCAATTCTTCTTGGGATTGTTAGTTAGATGACAATTGCTAACAAGGATAGATCACCGTGGTGGGGTCGTCGATATTAATTAAACTTTTTCTGGAGAATGTTCCTATTTGTAAAACCCAAGGTGACCACGATTTTTTTTGTTTTCTCTTGTTCCAAACCTTTTTTGGCAGACGGCTGCAAGTGGGTGAAAAATCATGCGTCGCGTTAGAGGTACATATAACTAGTATATGTTATGTATAACTTTATTTTTTTAATGTATAACCAGTTGCACTATTGACAACCGCAGCAAAAATAAATAAATAGCAAGATTGGAAAGAATATCAAGATGTTTTCTGGATATTATAATTAAATGTTTATAGATATTCTTGCTCTAAATTCATCAGAAAAAGTTGAATTAAAATCGACGACCCTACCACTGTGACCACTCCTTGTGAGCTTGTCTCAGAACCTTCTTTTGATGGTATAGTCATTAAACAATGTATTCCCAGACTTCCGATAGACAAAGTGTTAAAAGATTAATGAAAATGTCACCGTTGTAACAGGTTTCAGTTCGTGGGTTGCAGAGGTTCTTGCTAAACAAGCACCCTGAAATATAAAGTTTACATTAATTAAACACCTATCGCGCTTCAGCCTTCGTACATCGTTCAATCAGTTTTATTTATTCAATTGACAGAAAACAGTCTTTTTACTCGATTATAATTAGACTACGGATTTTATGCATTTATAACAAAAATGAGTATATGTAAACAGAAGAATTTTACTATGCTGTTACATTAAAAAAGAAAATAACTTTCTATTTCGCTTCAGTTTGTTCGAATTCAGGTAAACCAAACTTGTATTTTTCAAAAAGATCCGCAGTCTAATTATAGTCCTTGTGAAACGATAGTATGAACTCTATAATTGAGAACAGGGAACAGGGGACGAGGGTTGGAATGATTTTTTCGCAAGTTCGGTGCGTCGAGTTTGTCACGTTTGAACTTTCAGAGAGACCATCGGAAGCCTCGAGGACTCTAAAGCGCGATTGATCGAGCCAGAAATCAATCTTCCACGCTTTCACCTTTATCCAATTGAAAACGAAATCGCGTTCCGGGACGAGAATGCCCGGTCGTTCCTTTTGTTCCTGGCGGATTGACGTAAACTCTCCTGCGTCATAATCATCCGGCCAGCTACGCCGTGCTATGTTTGCCGTGGTTCTGCGATATATCGAACTAATTAGAGTGGCGAGCGTCCGACGTCGCTTTCATTTCGCAGCAGCGTTTGATCCTCGCCAAGAACTCGAACAATAATAACACTCGGAAAACGGAAAGTTTAGGCCACTTTCCACGACGAAACGCTGATAACGCTGCGGCTGCGGAACGTCCGCGTCACACCACGTTATTCAATGTACGATAATATTTATTTCATTTTCACACGAACGAATCTTCCCATAGTCTTCATATAGTTTCAAATAAAACAGGAATTCGCAAAAAGATCTGATACGTTTAATCGTGTGAGTAGCAAACTGTGATACTAAACATTTGATATTCTTAAGTTAATTTTTGTCACAAATGCATAAAATCCGCAGTCTAGCGACTAGATGAAGAAGTGTTTAAATATATTTGTATTCCTGTTCAATTATTCCATAATTTGTTCTGTTGGAACAAACAACATTAAACACTTTAAAGACATGTTGAATCCGAAAAAGTTCTACGTTACGTTTGCGTTCCATCCGGCCAAACGCGATATTATTCCGATGGACCTCCATGTTTGTTGAATCGGTTTTTATGAGTTCCGAATCGAAACAACGGAAACGCTTGCCGAGAATTGTTTACAAAACGTTTCCCTGCGCATCATGCCGGGAACGGCCCGGCATTTGCATCTCACAGAGCCGCGTAAATGATTTTACTTGGAAACGAATCTGTAATTTCCTCTTCTGATAAAATCTTGTTACTCTTGAGATGCTGTAACTGCCAGCCGGTGTTCCATTTCCCTTAACCTTCGCTGCAGAGTAGAACATTACGGAGAATGTCACCGTGCGATCACGTAGGGGCGCTTCTCGCGTTTCACGCAAATGGCAAACCTGCAGAACACTCGCGATCTCCTTCCGTTACATCTTTTTGCATTGTTCGCTTTCACTTACACGTTACTCTCCCTCCGATTCAACGAAACTCATTTTCCACGGCCCAAATTACCAATTTCCCATAAGCTATATTTTTATATTCCATCGCGAGAGGTACGATCGTTCCATGGAAGATATTTTCCGGACAATTTGTTTTGACAGCGACCCACGCCGAGCAGAATTGTTTGAAAAAATAACATTGGAAAGGAAGCGCCGAGAGGATACGAGGAAAATTCAGTCTTCCCCGTGCTTCACATTTGCTGCGGAACCAAATTTTTCGTTGCAGACCACAATTTTGCAGGAGTGGACACGGTAATGCGGCGATAAAGCGCCTCTGCGTCCGACCGTAAACGATTACACGTCCGCAAAATTGAAATAGCTAATGCGGCCGGTGCGTTGTCGTTGTAACCTTCAATTTACATCGAATTATCACGGGAAACGAATTTCACCGTCGCGCTGCCCACGTTTACAAATATCGCAGCGAGTGGAAATGGCACGTGATAGCCAGACACGCTAGGAGAATGTCGTTCGAGTGCAGGCGTACGGAACTGTTCCCGGCGCAGTTTGTTCTCAAACTAAACTCTCCACTAAAAAGTTCAGTCCACGCCGAACTTGCGAACACCAAGGATATTCTAGAAATCATTTCAACATGGCGAAAGAACGGGTGAAAGCAGTTACATAGCATGCATCTCATTTAGTTAACACTGTCTTAATGAGACAGTTAAAGACAATTTATACCCCGACGTTCTTCCTCTGTCCATCTTTCGTTAATGTTTGTGGATTATTTTAATTCATCGTCGATTAATTCAGTATTAGAATCAAACTAATTTTTATTTCGTAGCGCGGTGTGGTATATAAAAAATAATTTGTTTAAAGAAGAATTTGGGGAAGGAGACGCGTCTTCTAGTAAGAGATGTTACTCGTGTACTGTGTACAAATTTGTTGTGCCACGATACGTTTCCTCGTCCCTTTACCACGCTGACTTGAAACTTTAAACATAGTGCAGAACTGGATGACAATGCAATATTAAAAAAACAAATCTATAAAAAAACTGTGCGTCCAGGAGAAAATAAAAATTTTAATATTAACCGTCACACCTCGCTCGTAGTACGTCATCACGTTCAGCGATCCCCACTCCGCGCGCCAGGAGGGTTCCGTTCATTCAGTTCCATTTCGGACAATTTCGGAGTCACACCCTCATTCTATCTCGCGTATTTCCATATCTTGGGTTTCTATATCTTACTATTTCATACCAGTATTACTGTATCTTGCGTTCCATTTAAAAAAAGACTAAAAAGTATAAAATAAAGAAATATATAAAAAAAAACTTTTTGAAAACACCACGTTTATATTCAAATGCACTAAAACGGAGAAAATAATTTTTTTAGACATTAGTGACTATAAATAAAAGCGTGGAGCGCCAACGAAGATTACGACAATATAGTTTAGCGGCCGACGCTTTTATTTATAATCACTAATGTCTAAAAAAATTATTTTCTCCTTTTTAGTGCATTTTAATATAAGCGTGGTTTTTAAAAAGTTCTTTTTTATATAATTTTAATAATGACCCAATGAGAAATGATCGTTTTCAGACGGAGCGAAGTCGGGAACGGAGAAAGAGAAGAACTGTTTTGTATAGTGCGGGGCGAATAAAAGCGGGATCAGGAGGAGAATCGACGACAAGGGATCCTCAAGAAGGCAAACTGGGTAGGTGGATTGAGAGATCCCGGGCAGAAGGGAGGAACCGAAGCGGGTTTGCAAAGGTGGTGGTCGCGTGGGATGCACAGCTCGATGAAACGCGTGGGCGGTGATCAAACGAAGCGTGTGTCGCCCTGTTTCCCACACCGGGAGGAACCTCGAAATTTTCAAGGCCGTCGCAGATTACGGCAATCTCGATCCCGTTTCAACCGCAAGATCTCCGAGCCTTGGTTTATCGATATTCGCGAATCTGTACGTGAAATATGCAACGTTGAACTTCCAATCCGTTTCGAACTCGTAAAACAGTTATGCCACCCACACAGTGACGGAAGACGGCGAATAATTACCGTAATGGCTCGTACCTTGTTCTAACTGGTTTACTGTGAACATTTTTATTTCCTCCATTTTCAACCCTTCACGAGGAAAAAATTCCGGGAAGCGAGTAACGCTTCGAAGAAAATGTAAAATATTATAACGTTGGAAATAATTATTTATATGGGATATGGCTCGAAGTTTTATTATTACGTAAGTATACCATAATTACCTGCGATCATTGCGTTGCTTTAAAATTTTTAATTAGGATTGAAAATGGTTTATATGTAATTTTGCAAGTAATTACGATTAATAATATTTTTATTTTATTCTGACTTGATGGAGTAATCTAGTCTGTCGGCAACAGCGAAGCTGAAGAATGTAGTCAGATTTTTATTGTCTCCGGAACAACGCATTTCGCTCAAACTAGACGACGACGTAGAAAAATATCGACAGGATGAAAAAGCATTTTGTTTCCACGTGCGACGCAAGGATAGAAGGGTGAGAGCGAATCGATAGTGACTCGAAATTTTCAATGGCCACGTCGACCTGAAGAATGGAGGAGTTATCGAAAGGACGATTGTTTCTCGGAGGAGGGTGCACGGAAGCAATTTTTTCCCGGATCTCGCGCGGCTCGAAAAGTCACTGCAACCAACTAATTGCATTCGAGGTGGATGCGATTCAAGTGTCGAATAGAAACCGGAGGATTAACGAAGTTTAACAGAGACTTCACCTTTTACATTTTTACGTTCGCTGGTATACGGTGGGTGGCGCTATTTTTCATTCAAACCTGAAACCCAATTACTACGACGGGGAAGAGAAGGGTATTGTGTTTCGCTCGATGCCCTTGAAAACCCTGAGTGTTCCTGTCATCCTTTTTTCACCGAGTTTTTCTTCAGTTCCTACAGGTTTTCTCTCTTAAGCTTTGTCCACACTGGAATAACATCGAACAACTTTTAGTTGATGTATCTCGGAGAAGGTGTCCGCTTTTATCAAATAAAGGAAGAAGAAGAAGGCAACAAGAGTCGATGTTGCCTCAGTGTGGACATAGCTTTAGCGAGCAACAGGGGAAAACGGAGAACCCTTTCGATCGGATAAATATTGCGCGTTACGGTTAATTGAGTTAAATCGATCCGCCCCGAGCAAAATTCACCGGGGCCAGACCAGTTTACTTTTCCTCGTGACGCTTGCTCGGACGTGTAAATCGATAATTACGTTCCTCACGCACGGCGGATCCACACGCTCCTCGTGAAATATAACGCGGTTACTTTCGCAAAAGCGAAATGCTGAAGTTGAGACCACCCACGGAACGTCGACGCGCCTTTCTATGTTCAACCTGATGTTTCTAGGGGACATTTTCATTGATAAGAAATTGCTCGCGGCCTGCTAAAGATACCACCTTAAAAATAAGAATCGCACGCATAGCAACTTTCAAACAGAAGACAATAAGGCAAGGTTCACCCCTGCGAAGCTCCTTCTTTTTCTCTATTCTTTCGACTGAAGCGCTTCCCGGTAATTGCTGCAATTATTGGCAACTGGGTGAAATGTTACATAGTGGATTCCGCAGCCGCTGTCCAATTTTTAATCTGCAATTTTCAGCGGACGTTCATTGATAATAATGTGCTCGCTTGCTCACGCAAAAAGCTCACGCTTTTTCAACTTTTTCAATTACAGTTCTGCGGATTTTATGCATTTATGGAAAAATAAATCGATCAAATGCAAAAGATTTAAAGAATTTAAAAATGCTGCTGTATTATTACTTTTAACTCATTAACATAATTAACCCTTTGCACTCCTTTTGTCGGGCGTGACTATCAGAGAAAGAAAAATGTAAATAAAACGGGTCTTCATATGTATTTGGTTCTTCAACAGTTTAAGAGCTATATTCATAATTAGTGAACAAAATTGTTCGAAATCAGTAGCAGTCAAGGAACTGTCCTTTGAAGTGAATGTTAAATAAAACACTTAAAATAGGAGGGAGTTGTTGACAACGAAATTAGAAAATAATTCGGAGTGCAAAGGGTTATGAAATAAACGTTTACGTAGCTCCTGCATCTTGCAATTAATGTAGACAATTTTTATTTCGCATAAAAGTTCGCAATCGTCTACCGATCACCTGACTGTTCCAAGTGCCATTTTCGGGGCATTCTGACGTCCACCGGAAATTCTCGTCGACGGAAACGTTTTTCAACACCTAGGGCGAGAATGTGCTGACCGGAAAAATGGAAGGTTCCTGAAGAAATTGATCACCGGGGAAGCGGAAGCGCATCCCCATGCAGCCGAACCGACAGGTATAAAATCAACGGGCAGGAATTTCATTTATCTCCGATCCTGCATACTCCTGCAATCTTGCTGCAAGGTGTACGTTCGACTTCACCCGTGAAGCTTCCCAAGTTCTCGATTTTAATCATCGTATTCGATTTGTATCGTGTCGTAGCTTCGCTCATACTACGTAGTTGCGTTAAGCTTCAAATTAGCTGGTCAAAGCGTAATTGTTGTATTGGTTTGCATAGCAGTCTGATAAAAATATACTATATCGTATTGGCTTGCGTGCAGTCTGATAAAAATACGTCTATGGCAAAGCTGAAGTATATTCTGGTGCAAGTGGATCTTACTTCCGCGACAGGGAGCAACATGAAAATATTGATTTTCGAGAAAGCAAATGTTGACAGGTGGATGTGCAGAGAGGCATAGGATTCTTTGGCATTTTACTGCCGATTCCGAGTACGTTCGAGGATCCGTAAAGCGATTCCGATGGTCCTTCTCGATCCGAACGAAGAGAGTCTTTATTCGCACTGGTGAAACGATGGTGAATCGTACTCACCGACATTGCCGTCGCCCAGAATAACGTGATGGAAAATAAAGAGCACCAGAAGCTCCGATCTCCCTCGCCACCAACGTTTACGGCCCATAGATGTTCCTAGAAGTGTGCATCTAATTTACGGTCTGCGTCGATAAAGCAACGGGATAATGCCAATCCACTCTCGCTCTCTCTCACTCTCTCTATCACTCTCTCTTCTAACACTCTATATCGGTGTGAAACGCACCACCCGACAACTGAGAACACGATATAAAGCACATGCAATATTATTTCCAAGCAGATTAGCCTCGTATCGTGTTCACTCTTGCAGCTTACTCTATTTTATACTGTAATTCTGAACAAATTAAGTAAATCCTCGAGTTCCTTATGCACTCTGGAAATACCAAGGAAAATTATTTCCCTACATTATGATTAAATTCAGTCTTTACCCGAATTCCCATACTTCTGCAGATTATTTCGTGAAAATCAGAATAAGGGAGAGACTTATCTCTGTCGCAGACGTCCCCCGCGACAGAAATAAAATGGGGACACTATTGCATTTTAAAATGAAAAATGCCACGAGTGCGTGAAATTCCTCATAACGGCAGTAAATAATAATCATCTCGAAATATTTTGCTCGAGAGAAGTAATTTCGGAAGAATGGGATACGTTCGAAGAAGAACGAGAAATACGCATTCGTGTGAAAATATTTAATCCGATGATCAGGACGTCATTAGCAGAGCAAGCAACAGTAATTATATGCAAATGCAACTCCTTCGCCTTTCCATAATCAGATCGAGACAACTTGTTGAATATACTTATGTAAGGACTCGATGAAGCAACTACAGGGGATGAAGTTGTCATTTAATAATTTGAAAGCTTCGATAAATCATATACTGCGAATAAATCTGCGTCGAGTGCAGACCGATTTTTCTGAGCGATTACAGACTCTTCTGCAATCATTTTACGCGAACGAAATTGAACCTCGTCTTTTCCGATTAAACACGAGAGATTCGATGCAGAAATTGTCATTAACTTTTTCTGGAAGCGTGATCATCCTTATCAATCCCTTTGGAGGCGATTCCATTAAGGGCACAACTTTCCAACATGGAAAGTCCTTTTCATTAAAAGTTCATAAGCAGTTTCAGATATTCTATTTCGCGTTCTTTCAAGTGTCAGCCACTCTGCATTGCAAATCGGTCTACATGAATGTCCGCAATCTGTTTTATTCGCCGTCACGCCGAGCTTCTAACACTTGCGTTGCCAGACGGGAATTTTCCACGTTGGTTGCCACCCGAGAGTCTTTTCATCCTCGCATCTTCGTAAAAATGTTCGCTGTCCTCTTTACACATGATACTCGAACGTTTCATCCAACTGTGTCTCGTTCGTATTACGAGTTTGAAAGATTAAAGTCGATTGCAACGAATAAGTCATTAGGAATGTGTCGATGTACTTCACATAAAAATGTACTGTTTCATTCGTCTTGCAAATGCAGTACGTATGAGCAGAAGTTAAAGAGGTGCTCGAATCTAAGTCCGTTTAAATAAACGTATTGTCAGGGGGATGAAGAAAGATATTTCTCTTTTACTCGAATCGGTTCGAAGTTGATGAAATAATGATCGTTCGAGCAGACAGTAAAATAGTTGCTAAAGCAGGGACCACAGGTGGTAACATAAGGGCGAAATCGGCCGGGCGCACGGATCTGTTAATAGCACCAGTATGCTCAATAAAATCTATCGATTCTCGAAGACGCGGCCCATTGATGATCCGCGGCGATACATCTCGTCCGGACTAATTACCACAATAATTCAATTACTCCCGTAGATAGAGTGTAACGGACAGGGAACGGCGGTTCAAAGGGTGCGGTACGCAAAGGGCACGGCTTTGCGTAACAATATAAGCTGTCGGATTTACGCAACTCCGATATCTGTGCTGGCATCCCCGAGAAACACGCGACAAAGCGGACCGAACAAACCGCAACAATGTCGAATCTAATCCGTATACCATCCCCAAACACTGAACAACTAACCTGTCCCCTACAACAGAAAGCCTCGTCATTTCCAGGAATCTGTCCGTGGCAATAAATCACACTGTAAACCCTTTAAAATCAATTTAAAGAGTAGTGAAAGAGAGAGAGAGAGGGGAAACCTTTTAGAAACAGAAATAGAAACGAACTGGGACGTAATTGAATGATTCTAGGGTCGAAACGTATGGAACGGGTGTACGATTGCACAGTCCTGAAGCATCAGGTTGTAGTCACGGTCTCTGTCTCTCTTTCTCTTCCCATCCCTCTCTCTCGCTCTCTCACTCATTCTCACTCGGTCTCTCTCTCTCTCTCTCTCTCTCTCTCTCTCTCTCGCTTTTATCAACCTGCTTAGCAGCGCCACTCGAACGAATCCGTGGTTCTAGGTACGTACCTGGGCGTGACGCGTCGTTGGTTCCTCAATTTTAATACATTCTGGTCTCGAAGTACCCTGTGTTGAGTTGTTCAATTGCGGATATGCTCGATGACTCGCCGCGGATCGGATCTCTTAGATCATTTCCCACGGTGCACGTCCTGTCCTGTCGCAGCAGTGCCACCGACTGACTATTTCCTCCAGCGGAGAAACCAGGCGGAGGGCATGCGTTGACTTCGGAATCGATTGCACCGCGCACATGCCGGCTGCCAGGCGACGGGGGATGCGAATAGTGATGGGACCAATACCCTCGTGATACCGGGGACCTTGAAAACGAACGTTCCATTCGATCCTCTGCACCGTGCGTCGCAACGCGAACGCGGCACGCGTAACAGCCGTAACCGAAACTCGAAACCAGCTCTCGGAAACTTACAACAGACGGTCATGCACAATTTACATCGGTTAAATTGGAAACTCGATTTTTCAATCGCAACACTTGTTCATTGACTACTTTAAACATTGGCCGCGTCCACGAGGATCGTAACCCTCGACGACTGTGGGTCAACGAGCAGTTCATTACCATTCGCCAAAATGGGAACAAGCATTGTAATGGCGCGCTGTCTTTATTCGTCTCGTTGCACACGCGGTTTTCCAATAATTTCAGAATAGAATTCATTGCTCGAACGCTGTTGTAAAATCGATTTCAGTTTTTGAAACGTTTACAGAGAGACCTTATCACCGAACAACTGAAGAGTCTCTCCGACTATTACTATTTACGGTTTATTAGAATCGAGCTTTGTTTGTTTTCCGCATTCACTTTTTATGCTCGGAACTGTTCCGAAGCAACAATAATGATCAAACTTGACCGAGTACTTTGAAATGGCACAACTATTAATCGTTATGCACTTCAGTCGATTCATGAAAGGAAAAGTTGCGATTACAAGTAAAGCTATGCTTTTAGACGAAATTGCCTTGACCAATGTGCACAAGGCTTAAAGCAGATGGGTGATCATAAGTAGACTGTGGATCTTTATGCAATGGCGATTTTAATAGAGAAATCATATATTGACATCTTCGATTTTTTAAATTTTCCAACAATTTGGAACTTCTTATACTCCGTAGTATATAATCATAGGGAATAAGGTTTATTCGAAAAATCGTCTCGGAAATTGTATTACAACGAAAGAACTCGGTCATTACTTTAGCACCCACCTAATTTCAGTTGTATATGACAGGAGTATAATACATAAAATTGTGATAAACACATGTATGTATAATTTTAGAATTTACTCACTAAACTGATTTATTTAACTCTCCCACGATACCCAAGCAAAAATTGACCTATATTTCTTGTTATTAAATATCGTGAAATGTTTGATTCCCCTTTAGCTGTGTTAACTTCGATAACATTTAATTCCCCGAATGAATGAAACCGAAACATCGGATGAAATATGATCAAAGGATCTTTCGAAATAAAAGTGTCGATGTTAATAAATGCATTCTCGTAATTTATATAATCAAATCGAATCCATTCTGTTTGATAGCTTTGGTGCTACTTTATTATGCCTATTAAGGCATCGTATGATAAATTGCGCTAGACATTGTACGTCGAAGGAGCGGTAAAGTTTGAGAATATTTTCAGATATTCGTGTATGAGTTGGTAGATTTTTTAGCGGGATACACTCGGTATCGAAGTTCACCGGCAAAGGATCGATCCCATCGCTAAAACGGACCTGAGAATGAGGCGGGGAGGGAAAGAAATAATAGCACAACCACAATAATAGAGAAACAGCCGGTGTCGCCCGCTCGCCACCGTTATCAACAGACCGATAATATTCCCATGTCCCGTCTCTCGAGGGTGCTTGACAACTCTTTCATCATCAAGTTCCGATTTCCGATAATATTTTAAGGTAAACTTTCTGTCGAGTTGTTCGCAGGACATCGAACGCCTGCGCATTCCCACCCCTATCCTCGCCGATGGTGTACGCCTCCTGTTAAGCACCTGTTGTTCACGAATTGAGTTTTCCCTTTGAAATCGTCAAACCCTGATCTCTCTTCACATCACCTGCTAACCCATGAATCTCTAAGAGACTCGGTTTTCATCAATACCAGAACACTTCGTTGTTAATGCTACTTTAGAATTGTTATTTCAGTTGTTTAGTTGCCAGCTGCTAGGACACATGGTGTAGAAAAGTATGCGACTGTTCATTGTTTTATTGTCGGTACGTGCAATGGTTTCAAGATAGAGAATAATAGTACATTGTTGTCTCGTATCACGTAGACATATTTGCATGTTAATAACCACTGTGCTAACTTTGTTGTATTGGTAAATATGTATATGTTTGTTGAAGTAATTGCATAGTAGGTAATTTTATAGAATACTGGTAGTGCGAACTACATTACAATGCGTGGAAATGATTGTTCTGTTTGAATGAGCAAAGGCATGTTTCTCTATGTGTAAAGAACTGGAGTAGTTTCCCATAATTTCGTCGAGGTATCGATTAGGAACACTTGTTGCGGGGATACAGTCGGCAGAAGTATTGTCAGACCGTCTTTCTCTGCCTCGTACCTAACATAGAAAACAGACGGAAGTAGTATAGCCGGTAACGGGTCAGACCGATTGAATCATTTCAGTCCCGTTCTTTTTTCCATGTAACAATCATTTCCGTAAACGCGAAATAAACTTTATAATTTGTCTCTTAATGCGCGCGAATACATCTGAAATTTATTAAGAATCCATTTGTCAAGCATCACTGTTTTATTAACTCTTGTTTCCCGACCAAATGACGCAACTGATATACCCTAAAGACATGTTCTACATTGTTCTCCGTGGCATTTTTCGACTTTAAAAAATAAATACTACTCTTAAAGTCTTTCCAGGATTCAGTGTTCACGACATTCGTTAGCAAGGAAAGGGAATAAGTGATAGAAAGGTAATTAAAAATGAATAATTAGTTACAGTTGGATGTATATTTTAGAAATAAAGAATTATAGATTTTCATTTGAATTATTTATTCTAATTATTGTACATAATCGCAAATAATTCATGCCACCTTTTGCATAAAACACAATGCAAATTCCGGCAAGAATCATCTCCCCAGATCAAAGGTCCGTTAGGTCCGTACAGCGCCAATTGACGTAGTATGTAGCAGATAGGAACTCTGATAGGATCTTGTCCAGGCTAAGAGATGATGTAGGATCTTAGCCAGGCTAATTGTAAGAGATGATGTCGGAGCTGGTCCAGGCTAAGTGATAATGCGCAGACAAAAGTGACACGGTCAATCCCCGGGCGTGAGCACTCTCATATACGCTCTGGTATTTAGTAGCAAAACACTCAAACTGTTAGGTGTAGGCACAGACAAGATTAGTAAAGACATTGCATGCAACGCATTTTTCTGTCTACGGTTCTGAATTATCGACTCTGTAGAAAATTCGTTTGTGGTTTAGCTAGTAGTTTGAGCGTTTTGCCACTACGTCGATTGGCGATAACTCAGTAAGTAAACTGATTGTGAGCTCCTTAGGTGCGAAGTGGGTCAGTGGAGTAGGGATGAGTCGGAGTGGGAACCACTGATGCCAGAATCGTGGTACCGTGCAATGCAGTGTCGCCAGATGAGGGGAATCACGGTGAGATGATGTACCCCCTCTACGCTGTTCATCAGAGAGGGGGTCCACATTTTTGCGTCACTCCCCTCATCTGGTCACACTGCTGGTGGGAATCAGTGTCGCCAGATCGAGAAAAATCGAGGGGAATACAATTACCCCCTCTCTGATGACCAGACCACTCTACGGCACGGGCATCGAGGTCTACAGTCTTAGTGGGGGACAGTGGGGGATGTTGGAGTGTGCGCATGGTGCTGGAATGGGATAGTGGAAGGGGAAAAGGAGGAGAGGAAAGAGATGTCCATTTGGGCATCTTCTGGCGACACTGGTGGGAACGCGTAGTGGAGTAGGGAGCGCTGGCGCACAGAGTGGGGATCGCTGCACGCGATTGACGCGATGACGTACTACCGAGCGTCGCGGGGCGAGATGTGGCGGTTAATATTTAATTTCTCCTAGATGCACAGTTTTTTTTTTAAATTTGTTTTTTAATATTGCATCGTCATCCAGTTCTGAGCTATTAAAGTTTCAAGTCTCCAGCTCATTGGGAAGTGGTTTAAAATTCGATTACAAGATTTGACGCATACAACAACGACAACGACAACTCGGCAAGCTAATATAAGCGTGGTAAAATCCCCGGGCATCACATTCGCGCAGTAAATATTAGCCCTCCATATCCAAACATTGTTCAACCTCGTCCGGGGTACAACAATAGCAGCACTACTCACTAGACAGTATTATGAACACTGGTTTATCTATCGGGTGAAAACGTTCGCACTGAGCAGTAGCTAGCAACAACAGCAAGAACGGACATTTTTCGGTAGGTTTGGTCTTAAAAAAAGAAATGTCAATTATGACTAATAGTGCATATCTCTCCTTCTGAAAAATAGGTTGTAGCAACAATTTTAATTGCGAAACTTGTCTGAAAGATGTCTTCTTCATCGGAATCGATCAGCACGAGTCGTTCATTGGGCATAATCGCCAGATATCTCAAGAGACAGATAGCAGAAACTCAGAAGAAGCAGAAACCGGTAGAAGACAAGAAAGAGGAGAAGAAACCGGCGGTAGATTTAGTGAAAAGTAAACCGACGATAAGATCTATTCAAAATTTAGTTAGCATACGATACCTTAAAGAAGAAGGCCATTGGCGAATTCTAAATGAAATGTAAATCAAATATTTTTGTTGAACATTATAGTCTAACTAAATCTGCCCTGTTGAAACAATGAAATCGGTTATGTTCAGCGTCGATCGTCGCGTCGGTCGGAGTCGCCTGATGCCGGGCCGGGACCAGCTGGGTCCACTCAGACTTGAGCGCGCGAGGACAGGCAAGGAAATGAGAGGATTCGTTTTCGATGAACACTGCACTTTATTCCAAAATTGTCACTTCGCCGCGTGAATCACTCTCGTACGAAACGGAATCGGATCGCGACGGAAATCTTGAGCGGCGCCTAACCGGGAGCCGCCGCGAATGGAAATCTTCGACGCGCTCGATGAAGATCTTGCCGCGAGCAGATGCACGACACGCGATGCGAACAGCGAGTAAGCCAACGGCGCGGACGAAGAAACTGCGCAGCAGGCATTTAGATAGACATTAGATGATAGGTCTATCCTCACATCTCGTCGGTGATAGAAGGTCCTGGCATATTGTTAGATCAAATGTTATTAATATTTTCTATTCTTCTAAAGAAACTGTTATTTATTTATTTCGTACTGGGAGCTCTACAGACACATTTCTCTAATTCTTCCTTTCCCGTTTCCTGGATGCTTCCCTTTTATTGCCTGGAATAGTCTTTCGGAAAATAAGAAAAACAATATATTAAAAAGCTACATCTTTGTTTATTATACAAAAAAACAATAATTTGTACAAAAGGGTGTAATGTTACAATGTAAATTGTTCGCAACAGTTCGAACGTTTGTAAACGATCACTCTCTAAACAAAACATGCGAACATCTGGAACTCGAAACTTATCGTAACGCGAGATTATTCACCCCTGTCTCAAACATACTGCACTCAAAGCATATACCTACATTTGTAATTTTTTTTTCTGATCGTTCATCTCAGTTCGAAAATTATAACAATCACAAACAACACACATCCCTATACAATCCGCACACTCTCTATCATACGAATGCTATATAACAATTATATATTATGCGTATCGTTTATTTTATAAAAATGAAAGGAAAATATTGCAAAGTGGCACGTTTCGTAAAGTTGTTTCGAGTTAGTCGGCGATAGAGGAAAGTATGATAAAATTCGAGCAAACTAACATAAACATTCATCTGCAACGAATTAGATACAACAAGCGTGGTTTTCATACTTTACTTAATTGGGCGACACAAAAAATCTTCCGTCTACACACGATTCTCGTGGCGCGTTTCGTTCCCACCACCGTTTGTACTTATTTTTTTTTTCAATTCGTCCACGTAAGTAAGTACGTGGGTCAATTTAATCGAAACATGGAGATTCTCGATTAAAAAACTCCATGTAATCAAAAGGAAGAACATTAAAAATAACAACTAAAATAGATTGTGTAAAATTAGCTAGGATTGGTTTTGGAATTACGATGATTGAGCTGCCAGCATTTCTTCCTGCTGTATTTTCCTGCGATAGTTGTCCAAAGTGACTTGTATAGTCTTCTCAGAATATCGGCAGTTTTCGGCTCCACAGGTACACGTGAATGACTTGCATTTTATTATCCAGAACTTTTCTCCGTAATCGAAGCTAAGGGCAAACAATTCTGCATTTGTCTCTGATCAGAAATTATATTAACATAACGAAATACATTTTCAACAAAAGTAGACGTCAATGATGCCCCCTCTTTCCATGACCAAACCAAACCCAAACGTGCCAATGCAAAAGAAAGTCAAAAATAGGAATTTACTAAAGAATAAGGCAAAGCAATTAACTACTAGTGAGAACGATCAGCCAACCAAAACCAAATATTAGTTCTTTTATTAATTAACATAATTAGCATATGTCATTAATTGTAAACGCGTACAGTGCTCGTGGTTTCCATGTGTGAATCGTTTTTTTTTCATATTTAGTTAACATACCCGAGCTCTTCGTCCGCTTCGATGTCACGATTCGCAAAAAATGCTATCCTAGGAAAATGCAAATCCTGATGCTCGACGAACACTCGCACCGGCAAGAGATTAGGTGCGCAAGAATGATTTATAAAACGAGCAATATTCCCGTACCGTCTTGCGTCGATACAATAAGTCTCTCCATCCTAAATAATTAGAAAGAAATGAACTTCTCATCGGTATTCATCGGTTCTACGCGATACTTACCCTATTGTCTAAATCAAATAGATAAGAATCATCTTCTCTATGATCAGCTTCAGAATCAGATATTATCTCACCAACGTATTCGCACACGTAGGAACCTTTAGGAATGTGTCGCAACGTTCTCAGACCCCAACCTTTACCCTTCGTTCGAAACAATTGAAACCTTTGCGTCAAGCCGTGTTGAACGACTCGATTGTTGCACGTTATACGATTACAGTCGCAAGCTGGATTGCATTCAAATAACATTGGAGGATCTGCATCAAATGCGTTAATATACAGATTTGACCTTGACCTGATTTCAATTAAGAAAAATTTGCAAGTTCAACATACCTGCATAATTAAACTCAGGAATCAACTTTCCGTCTTCGTCGTACCAACACCTCAGACTAATGTTCCCACATAAACATTTCTCTGAGCTACAGTTATCTTCGCAACGACAAGACTGCAAAGACGTTATCGTACGATCAACATTTATGCTACTAGTAAAACAGTTCTCGGTCACGTACAAGAAATCTGTTGGCTTGTCTTCTACGTCGTGTCCGTTCACGCATTGGATAGGATTCGTTTCTTTGCCGCGCGAGATGTCACTGTAAAGGTAGACATTTAACTATATTTCATAAACATTGAACCGAAGCTGACTAACAATTAGGCTTGATATTCACTTAGTTAAAATTTTTATTGTTTTCTCCCACATGTGCTCGGAAAGCTCATTTACTTTAGCGTTTAATCTTAAAGCGGACATAGTGTCCCCGTCATTTGTACAACAGTTTACCGCTGTTTCACCTGCAGCGTTCACTTCGCCTATTTTGGCACCACGTGCTAGCAAAAGTACGCTCACCGCATACTGATCTTGTCTCGCGGCTATATGTCTAGAACAGAAAATACAAAATGGAGTGTAACACTTTCAATGAAACATCCTGTGTAAGTTTTCCGGTAGACAGAGTATTAAGTTACCATGAACTTACAAAGGAGTGTCGCCATGAACGTTAACAGCGTTCACGTCGCAACCTTCGTTAAGGAGCATCTCCGTGATCTCGGAACTTCCGCTGTACGCGCTCCAATGCAACGCTATGTTCTGCTCTGCATCTCGGATCAACGGGTCGCATTTTTTTTCTAATAGAAACCGCGCGACATCGGCGTGACAAAATTCGCATGCCCAAATCAAACTCGTCCACCCACCGTCATCCACAGAATCTAATGGAGGATCGTTGTTTATTCACATTAATATACGGACGTTAATCGTAATTAGTAAGTACGACCGTGATAATAGCTCATAATAAAATGCTCATTACCCACTAACGTTCTCGGTGCTTTGCATTCTGTTAGAATGATCCGACATACTTCCAGATGCCCCGATTTCGCAGCCATGTGCAAAGCAGTCATACCGTCCTCTCCTTTCAGCGTAACATCGGCGCCTATCCTAATCAGATATTTAACTACGTCGGCTTTACCCTTGCTGGCAGCCAGCATCAGAGGCGTTAACTGATTTCTGTCCATCAAGTCTAATTGAGCACCAGCTTGTACTAACACGTGTACGCAAGATAAGTGGCCCTTATCCGCAGCTATGTGAAGTCCGGTTCGATGAGCATACTCTCGGAATGTATGGTTTGCGTTGTAACCGCACGCTGAAAAGAATTAAACAGCAACTTGAATCACTTGGGTTCGTTACAGAACAACGGAGCAGAATGAAGTAGGTGTATGCTGGCTATACCTAGAACGTTAACCAACTTCTCTAAGTCCCCGTTTTTCACAGAAGTGTACAGACTCATGATAGTGTAACGTTCCGGTCTCTCGGAATTGAGAGACGGTTCGGGGGTTTTAATTACGTCGGGCGGAATCAGAGGACTGGGGGGACGCTCTGCCAATTTCGTGTTGTCGCCTTTCCCTGGTAGAGTGATCTTCGCGGAAGGCAATTTCGAGAATTTCTTACGAGTCGGAATGAACACAGGTTTCCGGAGACCGCTCATGGTGACCATCACGTCGTACGCTGTACTTTCGCTTCCACAGTGTGGACACACCCCTTTCTTATTCGGATAGACCTCGCACTCGCGGTGATATTGGTGCCCGTTCACGCACTGCACGAACCTCCCTTGCGAACAGAACAGTCCACAAGAAGGGCAGCAGTTATGCCTCAACAATCTCTCCTTGTGCATTCTACACAGAATTATGAAGGGAACGCGAGTACTGGGTCTCCTCATTGCGACATCGTTGCTATCGACCTCGTTACAGCAGCCTACCAGCCTGTTGTCGATAGAATCTATTGCGGTACAATATAGCGGTGCACCGGAACCAGTTATCGTTACGTATAACTGTGACCTTACTTGGCATAAACATAACATTGATTGACCGTATGTCTAAAATATACAATGATGTATGAGTATAACAAAAACATTCGATGAATAACATGTATATTTACGGACATACTAACTTCGCTCATAATTGCTGTCGACTCCGGCTTCGAGGCTTGTCCCTCAGCAGGACTAGGACTTGGAGCCATACTTCTGCGCGTCCTTTTAGCTGGCACAGTCCCTTCTGTAAAATACATTGGCATTAGAACGATTTTTGTGTTATTAGTAAACTGTGGATCCTTATGAAAAATAAAAATTTGTCCAAGTAAATTGTATGAAACGGAAGTTCATTAAAAATACATTTCCTCTTTTAATAATTTTAACAAGTTAAGAATAGAGTATACCAACATCATTTTTGCGTTTGACCAATACATTTTTGTCATAAATGCATGAAATCCGCAGTCTAGTTATTAAACTTACCTTCAGGGTAATCATTGTGTTTTCCTGTTTCCGCTACGGACGCAGAACCATCTAGAAAAGAATACATTAACATTAGATTCAATAAATCGTGTAAAAATGTACATTCGAAGTTTTTGAATTTTCTACCTTCAAACAAATCTGCCTTGGCTATTTTCCTCGCACCTTGACTTCCCTTAGGTCGTCCCCTTTCGCGCTTAGGTCTACCAGTAGCAGGCTTTAAAAATGGCTTTTCAATGTCTGCTAAAGGTATGTCGTCGCTTAAGGGACTGCCAATCGAGTTACTCAATTTCGATTGAGACTCTGAGCTTTTTATCATAGGAGACAACTTTGGCATACCCTCAAAATCCGATGAGAAATTTTGAGACTCGTCCAGGATTGTTTCACTTGTACTATTCTCTGATATAGCTGAGTTTCTAGAAGATTCTAATGTCGAGTTTATCTCAGAGATACTAATATTCCCATCGACAATGCAAGCCTCCGTATCCTGACGTATATCGGGAGGCTTGGCTTGTGTCTGCTTATTTTGTTCTTTCCCTTGAACCACTTTTTTAGGCCTTCCCGGTTTATTGTACTTTCTCTGTTTCTTGAATTGTAAGTTCTCTTCTGTATAATTGGATTTCTCTTTCCTAGCCATGGCACTTTCTAGCACCGTACTCTTCAATGATTCTTTGCATAATCTTCTCGCTGAACGTTTTGGACCAGGAACTTCTTCCGTGTGGTCACTAAAAAATATTAAAGAATGGTTAAAAAATTCTAGTACACGATACATTATTTCAGATAAAAAAAAAATAAACAACCAACCTAAGTGCTCTTAATCTAGGTCGTCCCATTCTTCTTTTCCTAGTAACTGGAGTAACATTGTCCGCTTTATCTCCCTCTTCCGTAGTTTGTACCAAAGTATCCGTTTCGTCAGTCTTTGCTTTCTCATTGGAAATTGTGTCTTTCTCTTCCACTTTCGCATCTGGCTCCTCCTTGGTACTGTTTGTCTCCTCCACACTCTTCTCCGGCTCTTTATTTTCAGATTCCTTAACAGGCTCTTCCGTTCTACCCTCCTCCGAGTCAGATTTCTCATCGGAATTCTCGATCTTCACGGAGACCCCACCAATCTGATCGCAGTTCACTAATTCATCAGGAACTAAAGTAAGGTTAGAGGAACAGCTGGATATCTTTGTTTTCTTGCCGTGATCGGTGTTCTCGTCGATGGTTCGGAACGTGAGGACGATACGAGGAATGCCGTTGCTGTCCTTTTTCAGCGTGTCCTGTTTACCGATATTCTCGTCCTCCTTGTGATTCTCGTCTATCGTCGTCATCGAACCAGCAGTGACATTTTGTTTCGTTGGAACCGCCGCCTCCTGGTCCCCGTCCTTGTCGGGTTCCTTCTCGATCGGCGAAATTTCATCGGGTTTTGTCGCCGGATTTTCTGTCTCTTCGCGATCCGATCTCTCCGTTCGATTAGTCTCTGCGTTTTTGACGGGACTCACGGTTTTGTTAAATTCATTCGTCATACCCTCGAGGATCTTTTGGATACTGACCTTATCTTCGACCCTCTCGACAGCCATCATACCTTCCTCTTCGCCCCCTTCTTGACAACCCTCCATCGTGGCAGCCTCCTTGCACTTTGTCTCGGACATGTCAGTATTACCAGAACTCTTTGCTGGAAACTAGGAACCTTCCCGATTAAAAAGCGACCCCATCGTGGTGTCGAGAGGTGGCCGTGTCAAGTTCACCGCTAAAATGCAACCGAACTACCGAACCGTACTCTCGAACACGTCGATTCCGATGTCTTCCGCCACAGTGGTCACAACGGCGATGCAACGCGCGTTCAGAATTTCTTTCTGACTGAATACTATCGCCGATCTCCGGTCGAAGACCGTGAAAATAATCTTCCGTACACTCTCCGCCAGCTTCACTAATTATATTGCCACGGGGACCGTTTGTTCACAAAGATTTTCCGTGAAATAACTACGCTACGCTGGCGTGCCCCGAGTAGACCTGGAGGCCATATTGATTACTCAGGGACGGGCCGATTCGAGCGATGAATTTATTTTTAAAATGATCGTCGACAGAGACCTTTTAACGGAAAATTATAGACTGTCTCTCAGCATTAAAAAGTCGCGCGATACGATTCTTCTACTGTATTATAAAAGAAAAACGTCTTTTTAGTTAGATTACGCAAAAATCAAGTATAATGTACATAGATATCTTTGTATTACACATGCTTGTAAGTTTGCCCACCTATACATATACATGGAAAGCGAAAGAGATAATGAATTCTTCTGCAACTATTACTCTCGCCTTAGAACGAAGGAGTGTTCTTTCAGACTCAGTCGCTTCAGCTTCTATCATATGGTTTCTCCGATACGCGCTAATTTTCTTCTCTTTTTTATTGAAAGTAATTATAGTATTGTTCGATAAAAATTGGGTATTGTTCACCCGTTCGTATGAATATTGCTGAAATCATCGTTATGTAATTAATACAGAATAAATCATCCTGCTCGTTTTCATTTATGGTATCGCGCGCAAGAGAGTATATATAGCTTGTGCAATATTATTTTTTTATTGAAAGGAATCGGTTTACGGGCTCACAAAAATTAATGATACTGTTACTCGGTCGGACAAGTTCGTCACAAGCATTATCGTTCGGTGGTTCTGCTGGTTATGATTTTAATCAACAAAATTCATTCCGCTGTAAATGGAACCGTTACAATGTGACAATAGCAGCGCGCATGAGCGTTCGGAGAAAAGAAATTGCTTAGGATTACGTGGCAGCACATGATAAAAATACATTCTAATAAGTAGTCGTGGTCGCACCAGATTGATGGCCCTAGATACCGTTCGTTTGCAATTCAGAGGAAGCAAAAAAGAAAAGAAAAGCGAACGCGAACGAATGTTAAGAAATATCACAGGAAACAGGGATCGTATAAATATAAGTTTATTTACATTGCAACAGACCCTTTTGTCAAATAAGCGACAAAGGTGATTACTAGTGTAGATTGAACAAAGTTAATGAATAAATGTTAAAAATAATAATTACAACATTCTAGCCCAAACACGCCTCTTAGTTAAATAATATACATTTGTTGAAATTCATAGAATCTAGGAGACGTGAATATTGTGCTTTCCTTATGGAGGCGTCGTTAATAGTTCTTACGATTTGGTTTTCGTTCGATCGACTCCCTGACTGCGATCGCTGTATACGTTTGGTATTGTTACAAACGATAATTAAATTGTGAAAAGAACGTCGCCGTTGCTAAGTCGAGTTGCAGAGATACACTGCAAGGCCGCCCGAAGATGGGAGCTCTTTCCGCGCGAGTGTTTGTTCGAAATACTTTTTCTCGCATGTGTCCCTCGATTAAAAAAAGAAGCGTAAACGAAGAGTGATAGGAACGGTTTACGCGTTCAGTACGATGCCGCATCTTCTATTAACGATTTTCTTTACCTTTTTTGCATTTTTTCCTTTGTCTTTGCGTTTTTTTCATATTTTTCCCCATTTTTCTTCATTAGCTTTTTTTTTTTTTAGAAAAACGTCGAACATACTACATTTATTTATATCTTTACAAGCAATATAAAAAGTTGAGCATCGTATTGCATCGGTGATTGCATCCTATATAAATACACGTCGACAAGAGAATTATTGACAGAAGTAGTTCAACGCGTTACGTTTACAGCCACGAAATAAGTCGTGCGAATATTGAAATTTTCAAAGACCGTCCTCTCTTTCTCTCTCTCACTCTCTCACCTTCTCGAATCTAGGAGCCGAATCGTGTTTCGTCCCCCTATCTCCTTCCCGCGAACAATTTCGGTATATAATAATATCGTACACGGTACGTATCCGAGGTCTATCTGTCTTAAAATACGTACATCGTACAGTTTACGGTGTCGCCGAGTATTACAAACAACTATTTTTTGGTTTAGAATCGTTTTCAAGTACATCGTGCACAGACACCACCTCTGTGTCCGCGTATGCGCGCGCGCGTGTGTGGGTGTGTGCGTGTGTGCACCGACCGTCGTTGATTACAACACCATTCTACGTGGTACATATGATCGATTCAGTTAATTTTAACGCATATGGCACCAACAAGGAATATGATCTCGTCGTAACGGTGGGTTATGGTGGCGGAGGTCTCCTCTGAGGCTCGGGGGTGTAACGTAGACGGGCTCGCACATGTTGAGGACTACCGGGCACGGAGTTGCTCTCCGACAATCTCCTCGGTGGAGGTTGAGGTGGTGAAGATGAAATGTACCTTTGCAAGCAAAGACGAACAAGATAAAGGTCAATGTAACTTTTAATTCGTGGATTCAACCCTTTCGATACAACTACGATATGTATAGTATTGTTAAAATTAATGGTTGATGGCCATAGTCGCCGGTCGAAATAAATCCTTTATCCAAAGGGTTGAAATATGTAAATGAAAACGTTGACACCCGCTACCTTCGCGCGAACGAAGGAGACGCCTGATCGACCAGGTTCCTTCTCAGAGCCAGAGGCGATTCACCACGACTGAATCTAGGCGGTGGTTCCGGCGAAGGTGCGCGTTCACTTCCGAGCCTGAGACGAACGTAAGAAGCGAAACGTTTCTTAGCGGATTCCTTCGATCCACCCTGAGCCGGTGGCATAGAGGAAGGAGGATCCTGCTTCATTTGATGCGCGAAACGGGAGATTAGTAACTCTGGACTGGTTGACCCGTGAGATCCTTGCGGAGGTGGTTCGGAAGGAAACCTGTACTCGAAGAGGACGAAAGGATTTAGCGCATTCTAATGATTAGACAGCGAATTTTATGCATTTATAACAAAAATGTGTAGGTGTAATTGAAAACAGTGAAAACATTAGAAGAATCTAAAGATACTGTTATATTATTTCCAACCTGTAAACCATATATTAAGACAGAAAATAAATTTCTATTTCACTCCAGTTTGTCGCGATTCAGATAGAAAATTTTTATTTTGCATAACGATCCGCTGTCTACGAATGATATAAATGGATGGCTATCTGCATATTTTTACAAGTGCTTTACCTTTTACGACTAATCATGGGACTACCGTAAATGTCCTGCGCCTGTGGATGAGTCTGCGGCGCGGCCGAATTTTGTCCTAGTCGTTGCTGTAAGAATGGTGAGTATCGACCACTCTCTGTCGGTTGTATCACGTTCGGGGGATCGACGTTTTCTCGCCTCCACGGTGAGTAGTCCCGAGCGAACGGACTCAAGGATCTAGGGGCACCCTGCCATCGTTCTTTGGTGGTGTCCCGATCTTCGGTATATCGTCCGTGGTACGGTGAATAGAGCCTACTACTCGTGTCTATTGAATTAACATCCTGCCTATAAGGAGAGAACGGTCTTCCTTCCTGTCTACCTTGTCCGTTGGTAGAACAGTGATTCGAGGTATAGTCTTTGTTTTGTTCGACATGTCTATACGGTGAATACGGTCGTTGAAAATTCGTTTCCGGTGTGTCGACGTCATTCGACGGAGGTGGAGAAAACGGCCTGGAAATTTCCTTTCGTCTAAGCGCGTATGGACTATAAGATACATAGTTCGCACCATTCTCACTATTTGATCGTTGATGAAATGGCAGAAAATTGGAGTTCTGTGAGTCTTTGGTGACGTTGCTTCGCAAGAAAGCCGGTACTTCGGATTGAGCCCTGAGGTGAGCCGTTTGCTTCAGAGATACGTGACCCGTCGTGACTCGCTGCTGCCATCCTGGCAATCTGAAACTGAACACGGCGGCAACGTTAAATCGAATTTCTCTCCTGTGTGTCAACCTAATTATGAATGAAATCGACTCCTGGCACAAGTGACTCGATATATTTGCTCGAATGCCATCCTGCTATATCGAAGACCATAAAATTCTACAGGATGTTTCTGTAAAGAAAAAACTTGAGTATGTAGAGAGTTAATAGAAGTTAGAGCGTTAATCATAGTTTAATCATGCAAACACAGACAAGGACAGAGGAGTCTTTTTATAAAGGTAATTAAAACATAAAGTCTATATATCTATCTGTGTTGAAAACTATAGTGAGCCGAGAATGTTGCATGCTAAAAAGAGAACTGAAATATAGCAAAAAGATCGTATAATTCATTCTTCTTGATGAATGGAGTGTGCACAGGGAAAAAATCGTTTGTGCCACATAACCGGCAAGTCGCTGTATACAATATAAACACAAATAAAAAAACGAATATTCAAATAAATAAAAACAATGCTTACCATGAGTGGGGGTTGAAAGGTGGGGTGTGTAACAGGCGCGTGCACAAACCAAACAACTCGAAATGAAAATCGGGCAGATTTTTGGGGTATTTGTGAGGGTTTTGTTTTTTTTAAGTTTTTTGGAATTTTCGGGTAAGTTTTGAGGAATAATGGATGGTGGTCAGGGGCGAGGGAGGGGGGATGCTATGCTGCGCTGCCTCCCTCAAGCTCAACGCTGCAACACAATTCAACACGCACGCAAACTTTTAATCGAAACTGTATGGACAGGTTTGTAAATGTCATTTTGGCAATGAATAAAAAGATAAATCTATAAGAGACAAAAAAAAACAAAAAAAAAAAAAAACAACAATATTACTAATAGTCCCACGAAAACTCAACTTTTCAGAACTCAGCATAAATTTTCAGCATCAATGTACCTACCCATTAATCAGGAATACTAAAGTGTGTTAAAAACGTTTCTTTAAAACTAACGTAAGAGACAATACCCGGTTATATACTCAAACCAAACCAAATCATTATGATATTAGTTGGGAATCTCATGCTATGTTTTGAAACTCTATTCGCTTCTATGGAATGGTATTTTCTAATAACGTGTGTCTGTACCTAGAGTTTTCGTTCTCGCTTGACACTATCCTAATGTACGACAGTCTACTAGTTTCACTGGTTACGGCGAGAACGGTTATTAACGGTTTACCTTGGCTCTAATTGTCGCATAACTCTGCCAAACCATTGGCAGCCAGAATTTAAGACGGAGGAGTTCGTTTCTTCGTCTTGAGGTACATCGTATTTCCGAATGAAAGGGTGCTCCATGAGTTTATGATACTTCGGACGATGCTTGTAATTTTTCGTAAGGCAGCAACACACGAAGCCTCGAAATTCTTTCGAGAAAGATGCATCTTGTGGAAGGGATGGAGGATCGTCTTGCACTACTCTGCTCAGTACCTGCAGTGTGGAACAAATGATACAGTATTTAGCTCAGGCATACTCGGCATTTATTGTACGATGCTCGATTTACCTCGAAGTCAGTCTTACAATCTCGATAAGGGAACACTCCTGTAGCTAATTCTACTAAAGTAATACCCAAACTCCATACGTCTGCCCTTATATCATAGTCCGGTTTTGTTGGATCTGGAGGATCTATTCTTTCGGGCTGATAAAAATAAAATAGAAAAGGAATAAAATAGAAATAAATTTTCTAAATTATCGGTTCAACAGACACGATTGTTCTACTCACAGCCATATACGCGGCGCATCCCGCGCTTCTAGTTTTTGCTTTACTATCAACTAGTCTACCAGATATACCAAAATCGCATAATTTCACTCCTCCCTTGTCGTCCAGAAGAATATTACTAGGCTTCACGTCTCTATGAATTACGCCATGCTTTTCTTTTAAGTATGATAATGCTTTTACTGTCTGTGAAAGTAAAATATTTATTTAATTATTCTTTCCAGTTCGAAGAGAAGCAAGTTTAATGGTTGTACAATATTGCTTACCGCTACTGTAACTTTTCCTAAAAATTCTTCAGGCATTGCCTGTCTAGTTCTTTTCAATAGTTTGTCCAAGCAAGTTGCCATTAATTCCATACAAATCCATACATCGGATTCTGTAATGAAACATCCCAGACATTGCACAATATATGGACAGTCGTGGGATTTCAACACAACGTCAAGATCCATAATTATCCTCTTATTTTCTTCCGCGTTTCCAGAACGTCGCATTTGCTTCACAGCAATGAGCACGCCGCTGGGTTTGTGCCTCATTTTAACAACATGTCCACAAGTACCGTTTCCTAATTCACCTAAGTGCTCTAAATCTTTCATCTCTGTTTGATACCTCTGTCCGTTGATATTCAAAATACCATTCATCTTCATGATTTCCTGTAGCTTTGACTCAAACTCGCTGTCTTGTTTCTTTGGAGGTATCTGCGAGACTTTCAGAGTTGGAATCGGAGCTGTATCAAAAACATTAAACATTGTTTATGCGCTTGTTGCAAGCCATGTATAAATGAAAAAAACATTTCAGTATCAGTACAAGCAGTATATTCGAAATATAAATAAAACTAAATTGATAATCGTAAAATAAAATATATTATTACAGCTTCAGTATGAATACATCAAAGAAAGATATTTTGTAGCAGCTTTCATCGCCGCGTTTATAGCTCCTATCGCAGCTCCATCAAAAACGTACCTTGAGAAGCAGGAGAATTTCTTTAAATTAAAAAGTAAGAGCATTGTTGTTGTTTATAAGGCTCGTTTAAACGAATCGAATCCGTGAATATTTCTAAGTTCGACTCGCCGCGCTGTTTCGAACGGAACGATAGCATCGTGCGTGAACATTAATTCGCGAACAGTTTGAACTAAATAAACTGCGCGTTAAACAAGTGGACCAAAAAGTGTATCGTATATAGAATCAACAGAATAAATTGTGATGGTCAACATAACCTATACGACAAGTGGTGGAAAGAAGGTGAATACGTTAGGAACCGAGTAAAAATCGAGACAGAAGGAAAATCAAAGGATGAATATTAGGGATATTTGAGTAGAACTCACGTCGAGAGGCAGGGCTTGAACCAGTCCCCGTGGACGACGACTGAAGACCCGTTCCTGGTCCAACCTCGTTACTCTGTCTGTCTCTGTCCCTCGACTCATTTTCCGCTTTGAGGCGCGCTTGCATCTTTAATATCTTATTCTCCAGGGTGCTGGACATCTCAACGATTGTCTGGATCACTATCAAGTTCACCGCGGGACACCACCTCGCACAAAATATTTGACAATTTTCACATCACTCGTCTGCCCGTTTTGGCAGCGAACATTGCGCCGCCGGTTATACGCAGTTCAGTAGAACCAACACTCTCTCTCTTTCCCTCCCCCTCTCTCTCTGCCTCTGTCTCTCTTTCTTTCGATTTCTCAGAAATCACTAGAAAAATGTCTGATAAGAACATTTGTCGAATCTCGTCCGAGGGATATATACGGACAAATGAACAGTTTAATCGTCGATCGCAATCGATAATCAAATATCTTGATTGCGATCGTTAATTGCATCGAATCTATTATGCAAACTGAAGATGATGATGATGATAGATGTACGACAAAATGACTTAGAGTTCGGTTTGCGAATTGATTTTTATTTTTGTCGATCGAATAAGAGTTAAATATTTATAATACAAAATACAGTTCTATGCAGAACTCAATATACATCTATACAACGATCTTTCGTAGACTCGAATAATTGTTTTCATTGAATAGATTGAAAGGGTACTATCATAAAACGTTTATTTCAAACATGATAAATATTGAGATATAAATCGAGCATGTTGTTGCGCCAAAAACATTAAAAATCGTATTTTCGAATAGGTAATAAAACTTGATTTGACAGGAAAGGAATTAACAGGTGACGTGTAAAATACTGAGCATTCATTTCCAAAAGAATCAATTATACAAGCCGTCGAAAAATAGCTCTGTAAAGGCAAAAGTGATCATTGTAGGACAGCCGCGTTTGCAGCTATACTCGGATTATTAATAACTTCGCCCAGACTTTCCAATAATTCTTTCCTATAGTCATCGAAGTCTCCATCGATTTCATTGATTTGTTGATTCTCGATTACGTATAAACAACATTCCGTGTCTCTGATCAGACGTTCATCGTGGGAAACTATAATAACTCCGCCTTTGTAATCGTTGATCGCTTCAGCCAAGGCATCGATGGATTCTATGTCTAAATTGTTCGTCGGCTCATCTAGAATTACAACATCGGGCGCATTCAAACATAATTCTGCTAACGCGACACGCGCCTTTTGACCACCAGACAAATCTTTCATTTTAATCGTATGGGCGTGAGAGCTAAGTCCGAACGTTCCTAATTGTTTCCTTGCTTTCTCGTATGGAAGATTAAACAAACGCATCAAATATTCTGACGGTGTTTCCTCGGCGGTTAGATGTTCGCCTGAGTGCTGGTCGAACTTTCCTATTCTCTGCAAATTCAAAATACAATTAGTCCACGAAATCCTTATTGAACTTGCGCGAGGCTTAACTGAAGAGTAACACTTACTAATCGATGATTTCTTATTAAATCTCCTTTGAGAGGTTGTATATCAGCTGTCAACAATTTCAAGAACGTAGATTTGCCGACACCATTAGGTCCTACTATAGCTACTCTAGAGTTCAAGTCTATTCCAAAATCAACTTCGATAAACAGTGGCTTTTGCCCCTCGTACGAGAACGTAACATCTGAAACAACGTTCCTTTCGTTAGCTGATGTCTGTACAACGTGAAATTCCATTACATTATCAACATACTGTGAAGACCAAGAATAGGTGGCTGCAAAGGTGGTGGATCGGGAAAACTGAATTTAACTATATATTCTCTGGGTTTCTGTAACAATTCTGTAGGCGAATTATCATCCTCTTGTTTCTGCATTTTCGTTCTGTTCTTCTCCTGCTTCCTAGTTAAAACTTCTTTTTGCTTCTTCTCAGCTTGTTTTTTACTCTGACCCGAGGATTTCATATCCTTCAATCTTTTTTCTTGTTTCTCGTATGCTTTGATCATCTCCTTTCTTTTTTGTTCATACATTTTCTTAAACATACTATAATTTCCTTTATAATAAAACAATTTTTGTTGATCTAAATGGATTATATCTGTGCATACATTGTCCAAGAAACTCTGGTCGTGGGAAACAATGAGCAGAGTCTTTTTCCAAGCTTGCAAGTAATTGTCCAGCCAAATAACAGCGTTTAGGTCTAAATGATTCGTTGGTTCGTCGAGCAACAATAGAGTAGGCTCCAAAAACAGTGCTCTCGCGAGGGAAACACGCATACGCCAGCCACCAGAAAAATTCTTTGTTGCACGATCTTGCATAGAACGACTGAATCCTAAACCAGCAAGAATTCTTCTGGCACGTGGCTCTGCGGAATCTGCACCAATAATTTTCAGTTCCTCATACACCTATAATAGATATTTTATATTAGACATAACAAAATATAACAATATTTTAAAATAGATAACAAAATATTACCTCCTGTAATCTATTTTGAACAGTCGTGTCTCCCTGTTCTACGAGTCCTTCCAATTTTTTGCACTCTGCCAATAATTCCTTGCATTTTTCATCCGCATTCAGCACTACTTCAACGGCTGGTGTATCGTCCGCGATAACTTCTTGTTCGCAATATAAAACATCTATGTTGGGAGGAATGGCAAATAATCTTTTTGCTATGTGACGTAACAAGGTGGTTTTTCCATGGCTATAAAATAAATGATATTTTTGCGATATAAATAAATGTATTTGACAGAGATTTTAGTAAATTTATCAGTCATGTAGAGGTGCATACCCATTTGGCCCTACCAGACCGTAACGCCTACCCTGAGCTATCAACAGACTGGCATTGGTAAAGAGCTCTTTTCCTTTAGCAGCTATACTGAAATTTTCAACCTTGATATCGACGGCGTGCTCCAACTGTTGATTGGTGCGTTGATGAGTCTGCGACTGGGAAACAGTGAAATTCGACTCGAGCTCGCTGTGGCCCTGGCCACCGGTCTTCATCATCATCTCCATCGTTTTCTCATATTCCTGCTGCTTCTTCAGTTTCTTCTTCTCTTTGTGCGTCAGCTTTTTCCCTGTCTCCTCCACGTCCATTTCGGATATCTTTTTCGTGACATCCGTAACGTCCGAGTCTTTCTTGTTCGTTGACATGGTGAAACGTGTCCACCTGGTTCACTTAACCTCACTCTTTCATAAATTCTCAATGCCTGGCAGTCGGTCGGGGTAACAGCGAAACACGTGGCGCCATCCAATTCTCAGCATATTTTACCATCAGATTATCATATTGCGGTATTTTGCGGACTTTTCTGCGCATACCTATCGCTCATTTGCTACTGGATTGACATAACTCAAAAAGCATGGTTTAAAATACAAAAATTAGTAAAACGTTCCATGTATCCACGTACTTACGAGGATCCATAAAGAAAATCGAAAGAGAATCAATGTTTATATATCAATTTAAGGATTCTAGCACATTCAGGTAAACATATTTTTCCTGTATATATGCAGTTACGCACATAATTGATCACACACTTTAAATCAGGAATAACTTTTTTATAAATAGATCACACAAACGAAAATTTAAATAAAATTTTTTTGATTTTTTCATAAATCGTTTTTGTACCCGTTTCGCTGATATAGTTGACAAGGAAGATCTTTTATCAAATATATCACAATAACTGTCTTTTACCTGTTGATTGAATAACAGTTGTCGTGCAAGTTTGGTGACTAAGCGGAGGAAAATATATTCTAAACATTAAATATGTCAGACTTGCAAGAGATTGAGAAGAGGATGCAACAGATAAACGCGCGATTCGTAGCGTATTTAGAGAAACATCGCATATACGAACTATTCCACGTAAATCAATTTTTATCACGTGTAAACGTATTTTTGACTTACCGACGATTTTTCATTTACCGGAATCGAACGAATTTTTGTAGAACATCGCGACTCAGCTGATAATTCACGAACCGGAAGACCATCTTGTATTCATGAAACAATATCTGGAGACTGCCGCGAAGAGACTCGATGCTTCCAAGATTATTTTAATCGCACCACCGATGTTTGGTAAAGCCCGTCGAAAGAAGTTTATCGAATGTTTCCATGAAAACAGGGAACAATTATTTCAGATAGGATGGCTCTTGCTGACATTATTTCGGAAGAATTGGGCGTTCATGCGTTTACCCTGAAGGAGCTTCGGAAAATTTGCGAAAAGGACAAAGTAAGGATGACGCAACCATTGAATTTTCTTTATTTCGATATGACAATAAATGATTCCTTTAGGATACCTGTCATTGCGCGGAATCGGAAGATCTTGCGTTCGCGATGCGAAAGATGTTGGAAACCGTAGCTTTTGCGGGCGGATGGATTCTTGTTGGTAAAAAAGTTTCGGACGGATTGCTGTCGCCATTTTGTATTTTTGAAATTCGAATTCACCGCGAAGTATCATTTTTCTTTTCCAATAATTATGCTAGTATATTAAAGTTAATGATACTAGTAGCATCGAATAACTCGCTTATAAAATTTATAAATCTGCATTTGCCAAAGATTTACCAAGAACAAAAAAGGAGGCACAGATCTTCCAACGCGCTGCCATAATACCGACGCACGTGATACAGCTGATAGTCTCAAACGATTATGGTAAAAGTTCAACAATGAAGATGAATCTTTTCGATTATATTATAATTATTCTTTCTAGGCAATTGGGAGGATATTTGTATAAACGACACCTACTATCGTCCTTGTAAACCGCTGAATTCCATGGGAAAATCTGATCAACGTCGCTACGAGAAGCGTTTGCGAGGACTGAGGGAGGCATATGCGAATTGTTTGATAGTTAGTTTGTTTCTAATATACGAGTTTCCAATTATACGTAACAAGATCACTAATAAAACCGTTGGTTGGAAGGAAGTCGAGGTCGGAATTAGGAATATGGACGAGCTTGGAAAGGATTGCGCGAAATTGGCGAAAACGAAGAAGCATTGCGGGGCTCCATCCATCTTTCGCATCGTATTGATCGGCTCTAGGGGATCCGGATGCACGACACTGGCGAAATATTTGGCCGAGCGGTTTAATCTTGTCCATGGTAGTCATTGATTCCTCCGTGCAGAGTCCTCGTTATTGATTAATTTACATGATCCTCATACTGATTAACCCTTTGCACTCCTGTGTCGAATGTAAACAAATAAAACACTTAAAATAGTAGGGAGTTGTTGGCAATAAAATTGAAAAGTAATTCGGAATGCAAAGGGTTAAAGAAATGTTAGAATTAGGATTTTGGACAGTGTAATCATGCATATTCACAGTCGACTACGATTATATCGCGAATCAATGCCGCCTGCAAAAGAATCCTCTTGGAGAGTTGCTACGAATGTTTGAACACAGGTGGGGAGAAAGACCGAAGCCTAAAATTAGGATGCAAATTGTTGAGGTAGAAAGATTATGGAAAAAATGAACAACGTTTCGCCGAGACTGTATAGCATGTCGACTTTATCATTTTCAGAAGCACATATCCAATTATGAGTGCTTGAAAAAGGGTTGGGTGTTAACCGGGTACCCAAAGACAGTGGAAGACTTCAAGCTACTGGACCTTAGCCCCACTCCTCCAAACAGGTGAACTAATTGATCGTTTCTTCGTACACACGGAACTGTCGTTCAATGTGCTGAACGTTTCAGAGTGATATTCGTGGAGATCAGCGGCGATGTCTGCAGGGAAAGGTTGTTGAATCGCCGCTACAGTATCGTGACAGGTAGCAAACATTTGTTTACGAAGAGTAACAACGACGCCGGGGATCATAATTTAGCTGTTCACCCCAGAGACTACAGGCTGACCGTCGAGCGAGATGTAAAGATCCTTGACGGCTGTGTCATAATTAGACTGCGGATCTTTATGCATTTATGACTCCTGAAAATGTTCAAAAAATAGTAGAATATAAAATCCGACAGAGTTGAGTACGATTTTGATTTATTTCAAATCTACAAAGGCTACTACCGCTGAAAACAAAATCTTACTTGATTCCGCTTTCTTAAAATTCGT
The DNA here is from genome assembly GCA_028455605.1 of Lasioglossum malachurum. Classification (NCBI taxonomy): domain Eukaryota; kingdom Metazoa; phylum Arthropoda; class Insecta; order Hymenoptera; family Halictidae; genus Lasioglossum; species Lasioglossum malachurum. The sequence continues at coordinate 7,693,655 of CM052319.1, read as the reverse complement.
CAACAAAACTTGCAAATTGCATAAACATCCGCAGTAAATTTCTATTTAGCAGCTGGGTCAAAATAGATCTAGGCATCTCTATCTAAAATGGTTAATCGTTGATAAACGGTAATAGTTGCAAGAGTACGATGAGAACGTAACTGACATGATGCGGTACGCGGGCGAATCCGCGGTGAAAATTGATGGAAATGAAACCGAGAAGTTTGTCCGAGAGAAAGTGGAGGCATGTCTAATGCATCCGGCGCCAGATCAGAAGCTGAGAGTGCCGAGACCTCCGCCCGAGATCGATCCGATGGACGTTGAATTTGATCCCGACGACGAGCCTGATTCTAGCGTATTTGACAATATACGCGCGCGCGAACCCGCCTACATTTTTCTTTGAAAAAGAATTACTGCACAGCTAGCGAACATTCGAACGTTTAATATTAACTACAAAATAAAAAGGAAGTGAAAGGATTAGTTGTCATATTTATGTCAACGCTTTCCGCAATTGCAAGAACGCGCGGAGCGAAAGTACATATATAGAAAATATATACATACATAACGCGTATACGCGCATAGGATCTTATACAATATCTCTTTTGTGCTTATACACATCTTTAGCATCCTAGGAGCTCCGAAATTAAAAATATGAAATAAAACGAATTACGATGAAGGGAGCAGGATGAGGAGTAATAGAATAGTATTATAATAATTTTTCTACAGGTGAGCGCGCCTTTCCGCGTGAAAAACCGCAACGCGACTTTCGGGGCACAACAACAGAAAAAACGTTCGTCGCGACGTCGCGACGCTCTTCGTTATTCGAATATCGGGCGGGTTGCACGCGCATGCGCGACGATTCTAGCATCAGTGAAGTACAAAGTTGAGGTACCTTGGTCACCCCGCATAATTTCGCAAAATGTTTTTTTTATGGAAAGGTCCCAGAAGCGCAGGATTTTTGGGGAAGAGCAATTACAGTTGTTCGGTATTACCTGTTATTACCCACGAAGGCCAAGGTACATAGTGTCGCCGATGTTTTCAAGCATTCCGGCCGTTGCTTAGGACCGTAGGACGCACATACGCTCCCGCATTTGGTCGCGCATGTGCGTGCAACGTGCAATGCGCCCAATCTAACAACGTAACAATACTGTTTCGAATGGAACCGGAACCTGTGCTTCGATTGAGCCCAACTTTTCTCGCGCATGCGCGAGAAAGCAATAACATATCTACTATTGGGTAGCTGAGCGGCCAGAGCCCTGAGGCAGTTATATTGGCGGGAATGTACCAAAATAATCTTACCGGACAAAAAGACTCCAGGAACGTGTCCTACGAGTTGCAAAATATACACAAATACACTTGTCATACATTCATTTTTCAGAATCAAATCATATAAATTTTCTAAAATTCTGTGGGGTGCTCAAGGAACCCTATTTTACGAGAAGCTTACGTTACTGAGGCTGAAATCGCCGCGCATGTGCGAGAAAAGTTGGGCTCAATCGAAGCACTGACCGGAACCTAACGGAACGGAACTTGTAGTAGTCGATTTGGGCGCGAGAAGTTCTGTTGAACGGAACGATTTTATTTCATGACATAATTTACAGCTCATTGATGTTTTCAAAGTATGTGCAATACGAATTGTGTAAATTAAGCACTGTTTTATGTAACATATGAAGATATTCTTCTCGAAATTAATGAGAATCTAAACATTTGTTTATAAGTAGTGGGAATCTAACCTATCTTCTGGTTATGAAAAGAAGCAGAATGTCACGATAAATCGTTTATATACACGTACATGAATTTTTTGTATGTAATTGACGTAATTGATTTATGTATACTGAAGTGATTGTATTGTTCGCCTTTCACGTTTAACTATTGAATAATTACAATTACTTATTTGTAATGAACTCTCTGAGATCCCGCGCGTTTGTATCACCGGTATGTGTGTGAATAAACGAATTTATTTAATATTTTAAGACTTTAATAATTAGAAGTCGAGCAACGCTTTACATTAGTTGTCTTTACATTAACAGTTTTAGTACTCGTCAATTGTTCCAGCATATATAATAATGTAAGATTTAAATGATTTGTGTTTGACAGAACATTGGACCAGAAAACATTACACGAGTGTCAAATTGTATCTCTGTCGTAAACATGGTCAATGAACAGAGTCAAATTGACCCGGATGTGAATCTTTACTTTGTTGTACGAACGGAATACAAGTCTGAAGATGATTGTAATGAAGACATGTGGCAGGCATTCAATGTTAGTGAATGGATCTGTTATTAAACGAAGGTATTGAAAGAACCACAGAGATTAATTTAGTTATGTTTTTAGAAATGCTGCGATCATGACCTACAACCAACGTGGGTTAGCGAAAAGAATTGTAGTAAAATGAATCCTGTTAAAAATGATGTCTTCATATTTGAGGAATTTACGGGAGATGCATTCGAAAAATTGAAGACATTTAAATGCCCGTATGTAGAATCTTTAAATCACCTAATTAAGGGGGTAAACTAGTTTCTAGGATTGCAAGGGTGTGGAATACACCTTCTCATTTCTCGATAAAAGATCATTCTAGGCCCCAATCGCCCTCAAAAGTCCTATTTTTACGTATACGATGCGTAATTTGCATTATTCTGCAGCAGGTAGCTGTCACAGCTTTATGGAAATAGCTACATGCGCAACTTTATGCTTCCGAATAATGCAAATTATGCCTCGTAATTGTAAAAATAGGACTTTTGAGGACGATCATTTATCTAGAGCTTTTGACTACTGAAATACCCCATCTTTGCATTATTGAGAAATGAGAAGGCGCATTCCGCACTCTTGCAATCCTACAAACGAGAGTCTATCCCTGTAAGCAGAATCAACTAAATATCTATTTTATTCACTACTGAAAAAAGTTCTGAGTTGAACACCTTGTATTACTACTGTCTCTTCTGAGACTTTTGTTGCTGCATATTAACAATTCTCTTATTTTTGCAGGATAGTTGGACCAAAATGTCTGCTACTTTGTTTTGTCAATGGTGAACCAATTCCAGAAGGTACAAGTCCAGTGTATACAACAGCCATGAGAGGGCTTTGTGTGTGCGCTACTGGTTTTGCGATACAAGAAAAAGTATGCTCCTTATAATTTAATATTTACCGAATTAGCAGCACGCAATAATTACAAAATTTTGTAGGAGCACATCAGAAAATTGGTAGAATACATGGGCGGTATTTTCACGAGGCAGTTGCGCTGTCGCGTAACGCATCTTGTAACAGCATCCGTAATGTCTGCGAAATACGAAGTGAGTTCATTAACATGTATTATCTTTGATTTCGTTAATGATTGATCTTTTTTAACAGACTGCCGCAGATATGAAAATACCAATAGTCACTAAGGAATGGGTGGAAGCAATTTGGGAGACAAATTTAAAAGAATTTGTTCAGCCAGACGACAGCATGTTCAATAAATATAAGGCTTCCGTCTTTCTTAATTTAGTAGTGACGTCGACAAGCCTCCCAAGACGTCAGAAAGATGAAATCAAACAGTTAATTAATAGTCATGGAGGGGTAATTTTATTAATTTCATATAATTCCTTATTATGTTTGAAATGTTCTCAAGATTTATTTGTATTGCTGTTTCTAGACGTTTATGGGTGCATTGGATGGTTCGAAAGTTACAGTTCTACTTGCTCCAGAAAATAGTCCTTTGACTGAGAAACTGAAATATGCTAAGCAAGCAAACATTGCTTGTTTGGTACCAGATTGGGTTTACTCGAGTGTAAAAGTCGGCTATGCATTGCCCTTTAAAGATTTCTTAATTAAACCACTGAAAGCATGTTCGACTCCAGAAAAATCATATGGTACAAACATTTCTATTTTATACGTAATCCGAAAGCAAGAATTAACTATGTTTTACTTTTGAAATCGTAGCACACGAAACATTTGATTGTTCCACCATAAGTACCATACCTTGTGACGTACAAGGCAATTGCGTGGACGAAAGTTTAGCACTAACAACAATGAGCAATTTTTCTTCAATAGAATTTCCATCGAGAGATACTAATGGTCAGTGATTGATTCTAAGGAAGTTGATCTGTTACATTAGGAAGTTTAATCTTATGTTTACCTAAATTTGTAGTTAACATAGCTGCAATTTTGGGAAGGCTGTCTTTCAGTGATGCAAAGTTATCTGGTCCATTTTTGGATGGATGCAATGTAAGTGAAACTTCAATGTATATTGTACACTATTATTTTGAAATTGCTTTGACGTTTCGACATTTTAGATTTATCTCGCGGGATTCGCTACCAATCAAAGAGACAAGCTGAACAAGATATTAAACGTAGGCAGTGCAACGCGTCTGGATGATATATCGGATGCTCTAACGCACGTTATCGTCGGAGATGAAAATAAAGCCGCTAGTGATCTTAAAATGTTGAAGTCGAAAGGATTATGGTACGTTATCACTAGACTGCGGATTTTATGTATTTATGGTAAAAATGAGTACGCACAATTTAAAGTAGTGACTATGTTAAAAATAAGTTTACTAAGATAATTAAGGGAAAAAAATTCTTTATTTGGCTTGAATGTGAACATTTTTTATTTTGCATAAAGATCCGCAGTCTAGTTATCACTGACTTTTAGATTTGCAATTCTGCACTTTCATATTATGAACATTTTACACAGTCCCCATATTTTAACTTTGGAATGGCTGGAGGAAAGCATGAAACTGAAACGGCCAGCACCAGAAGACAATTATTTATTTGTACAAAAGCATAGTGTAGTAGAAAAAGTTCCAGAACCCCCATCCCCGTTAAGCAAGAGAGTAAGTGTGCATCAGAAATCCAATCTTTGTCTACGATACAAATATTTAAAAGTTATATATATGTGTGTTTCAGAATTTGCAGATGTTGCAGAAACCGAAAAAAGTGTCCATACCGTCTTTTGACATAGATAAAAAGTTGGCGATGTTGCAAAAGGAAAAAGAGTCCGATCTTGTAGAACAATACCTTAAGGATACAATTGGTAATGTAAAAACAAAATTTACGGAATAATTACGGAATAAAACATATTACTTATTCTCGATGTAGTTTCAACAAACGATAGTACTATACAAGAGTTCCTTAAACCGCACATACCCACGAAGGAAGACAATGAGAAAACTTTCGTCGATGATCGAAGGAGTCAGGCGAAGCTATCGGAAACCTCAGTTTCATTTGGAGCGGCAGAAAATAAAAATCCTGCGGATGACAGTGCTGTCCCTATCAGTCAGACATCGACGTTAAATGATAGGCTATTCGAAGGTAACGCTGCACACATGATTGGCATAGATGATATGTTATTAATTAACGAAGTACTACGCAGGACACACGTTCGTCGTGGTCGGCTTCAGCGAAGAAGAGAGCTATGTGGTAGCAACAATAGTAACAATGGGTGGGAAAGTGGTTTCGAGCACGTTTGCTGGTATTCCAGACTACGGAGTTGTACCGAAATGTGGTGCACTGTTGAAACATACCGTCAACGAGATTGTCACTGACTTGTTTATAGTAAATAGCAATTTTTCATATAAATATCTGTACAATCGCAGAGTACTTTACGATAATAATTTACTGTAGGAAGACTGTGTAAACCAGGAAGCACTAGTCGAGATTATGTACTATCACAGACCTCTATCTATAAAGAAACATTCGAACCCATTATCAGGCTGCGTTATTACGATGAGTATGTACACTGGTATAGAAAGAACGTTCCTTACAACACTAGCCACAGAATTGGGTGCCATGTACGAGACCTTTATTATTAACAAAATAATTCCAACGAACAATGAAAATTTGAATACTATTGGTTTTAGGTGCCAGGATATTTTTGTACGCAAAACCAATCCTGAAAAGAACACTTATGGAAGCACACATTTAGTCTGCCCGACGCCGGAAGGGAATAAATACAATGCTGCGGTGAAATGGAAATTACCAGCTGTCACAGCCGAGTGGCTGAAAGCTTGTGTAGCTCAAATGAAACGTGCCCACGAGGCTCCGTACCTTGTAGGGGAGACTATAGGTACGTTGTGTCTTGATAAAACCATGTTGCAATATAATACGAATGCGTAAAGCTGGTTTTACGGTATTCTTTAATAACAGCTCCCGAAATATTGAACGACACCGTAAACACAAATGCATCTAGTTCCGGAATAAGTCAAATGGGTCCACCAACGAATGTGACAAATAACGACTTTGCTACTCCGAAACGGCATTTACCGAAATTACAGGTAGACACGCGTAATTCGCATTGTAGACGAAATTCTTCTACATTATTCTTATTTCAGAGTCAAGACGGCAGCTCAGGTGACACTCCGCTAATAAATAAACGTCTTAGCTTGCTCATGAACAAGACTCCACAGTCTCCGTTCCACGTGTCGACGCCCGAAACACCGTACGGACAGGTGTATAAACCAAACCCATCACCAGAGACAAGGAAAGGATGGCTTAAATGGATTAACAATTTTCCAGATTTAAGGGTGGAGGAACCTCCCTTGAAAAAGAGAGCTCTTAGCACTGTATGTATATGCATTTCTCATTCTAAATAATAACATTGCGCGAGAACTCATTTGAATATCGCTGAAATTGCAGCCTCTTTCCGAATTGAAGAGACAATTGTGGCAAAAATTGAAAAACCAAGGCCAGAATCCGAACGTAAGTATTCATATTTGTCTTTTAAATATTAGGTTGCTGTATATGAAATGTTCAATCGTTGTACCTTAACATGATGTACAATAGATCTGTAGTCACAGTATTTCTTGATCAAAACGCTTTGTAACATTTGAATTCTAAAATAGAGTATGTCATATGCAACAACATATCGAAGCGGATAAAAAGATTTCAATATGTATTATATTTAATAGGACGATGCAAATGAATCACTGATCACCGACAATGACGAACCACTACCAGCTGCAGAAACGCCCGAGGCAGCGAAAGAAAGCAGTAAAGTTGCATCTACGACGCCTATTAGTAGAAAATTAGATTTTCCCGACGAGGATACGCCATTACAGAATAATGAAATTAATTTGTAAGTTATATAATTTTTTGAATTAAACTAATTACATGTTATTCATCGCTGCATTCATCTCGCAGACAAATTGCGCAACTGCATCAAGTACTTCAGAGAACCTCGAGCACTCCCGAAAATAGGTACTCCCTTTCCGGAGAAAATGCGAACTCGTATAACGCAGAGCCTTCTGATCCTATACAAAAATGCAAGTATACATTATCATGATCTTCTTCTTGTTACGTAGTAGCTCCAGCTAATCATTCGTTCGTTACAGTCATTGTGAAAGACTCTCAACCTATCGATGCTATTGTATGGGAAGATCCGAGTCACTCGAAACGCGTAAGTTCTTCCACATTGTGTAAATAAAATTCCTTAAGCCTTAATGCTTATATTATGTGCATTTATATATATAGTCAACGTTCAACGAAGAACAAAACGAAGAAGAGCACGAAGAAGAAGAGGAAACTGAGGAGGACGAGAAGGAGCCAGAAGAACCGAAGCTTCCAAAGAAACGGAAGTTCATGTTGTCTGGCATAAAGGTATGTTACAATTGAACTGCGATGTTATGTTATTTTAATACATCCTTTTGTTTTAAATAGGACAGAACAGCGTACGAACAAGTAATTAAAAATCTCGGTGGCGAAGTATCGCTAGACGTTAATTTCGACATGAGTGCAACGCATTTACTTTGCATCAGACCAACCAGAAACGAAAAGATGTTGGGTAGTATAGCGTCGGGAAAATGGATACTGCACTGTATGTACTTACGAGATTCTGAACAAGAAGGAAAATTCCTTGATGTCGGTATATCTGTGTATCTAACACGTAATTACTTAACGTTCGGTTAATTGCATTTGTCTATATACGTAACTTCGTCGTTAATAGGAAGAAAAATACGAGTGGGGCAATCCAAAGAGTAAAGATATTATACCAGATCCGACAGGAGAAGTGGAAGAGACGATTGCTGCCGCGGTTTACAAATGGAGGTTTCAATTGTTGAAAAAACCTTCTGGCCCGTTTCACAATATGGTGGCACTGCTACTAACTTCCGGCGAAAAGTATGACCAATTTAGAAGACTGATCGAGGCTGGAGGCGGTAAAGTCGTTCAAGCAAGGTGAGCTTATTTTCTCAGCTTTGAATCGGATTATTAAATTACTCGAAGCGATGCGCTTATACGTATCTTTTCCAGGCCGCCGTACGACACGAGTCCGAACGGGAAAAAGATTACGCATTGTTTCGTTAATCTGAGACAATACAGTCAACCGATTGACTGGGCAATGTTGGCGAGCAAAGGCATCCTCTGCTTCATGCCACAATATTTGAGCGATTACCTAACCGCACAAACGCCACTGAACCCACGGGATTGCGTAATACCAGAATTCAGAATGTATTTAACGTTGCTACCGAAGTGAAACGGTAGCGACGATCACTTTTACAAGACTGTGTATGATAGAAATTGGAAAACCCGTTTGTGTATATAAGTGAAATTATATTTGTCATGTCTTACAAATTGCGTCTTTACTAACGGAGAATTATAGTCCAACTGTTTCTTAACACCAGCTTACGCGAAGACCTAATAAAATACGTACTTCTTACATCCAAAGGGCAGTTTACAGTTTCGTTAAATTCAATTTGAAGCCATGCGGAGTTGTAAAGAAAACGTTATACGGGTCGACCCCGTATTTGTACGTGGAATCTAGCGAAACTTCGAAATCCTTGATCACTGTGATCACTCCCATAGTAGACTGCAGTTCTCCAAGCCTCATCCCTATATTTTAACCGAGAAAAAAAAATGTTCTGAGAATTGAAACGTCAATCTTAATAGGTATATTTCAATCCTGCGGAAGCACATTATTTTCTACGCAAAATATTCTGTCCTCTCTCCTACGATTAATTTGCAAAATAATGTGCAGCAAATTTTGTTAGAATATGAATGTATTATCGCAGGGTTAGAAATCATGATCTCACCAATACAATTTCGTGGACCTTCTCCAAAGGGCATGTACGTGAACTGTTTAATGTTGCCCTTATTCTCATCGCTGAATCTGTCAGGATCAAAATTATCCGGATCAGGGAAGTATCTCGGATCGCGTTGGAGTCCGCACAAAGGTATATATATCGGCGTTCCTTTTTCTATTACTATATCAGTTCCCGGTATCTATACAGCATAAAAGATAATCAAATTCATTTACTAAAGTACTTTGCAGTTTTTGTATCAGGTAGTTGCGGCAATTTATGTGAACAAAAATAAATTAATCACATTGAAGCATGAATATATGTATATATGTATGTAGATCAGATTATCATAAATATAGTCGTAACAGCCATGCTAGTCATTTGAACGCGACACTATACGATGCGTGTGCGTTTTACCAGGTCAGAAGTAACATCTATTTTAATTTGTTCAAGTAGCTTTGTGTACCTTGTAATCGGAGGAAGCCACTCTATCGAGAATAGGAGCCGCTGGGTACAGCCTCAGAGTCTCGCACAGCACTTGATGTAGGTACTTCATATCCTGAACGCTCTCATACGTCAATCCCTGGGTTTTTATCTTCTCCAGAATCTCTTCGCGCACCCGCTTCTGTATATCTGGGTGTCTAGCGAGTTCGTACAGCGTGAAACATATCGTGGTCACACTGGACTCGCGACCAGCAACGAAAAAGATAGCCGCCTGGCTCACCAAAACATCCCCCTCCAATTCTACAATTGCATTGAATTTAGTATTGTTATCAGTAGACCGAGGATTTTAAGCATTTGTGACAAAACTGAGTAGTTGTAATTTATTAAACATAATAGGAAAGAGAATAAATTTCAATTTCACCCTAGTTTGTTGTAACTCAGGTGAAAAATAAAAGTAATTACAGTAAATACTCTATAAATGCAAAAAGGCTGTACACGATATACACAAAACAAATATCCTGTAAATATCTGACTGAAAGATTTCCTCGAGTAAAATTTTACAGATAGACTAATAAACAGCCACTTACTAAAATCGTTATCTTTTACATCACTCTTCAACTCGATCAGTGAATCAATCAAGTCACCCCGTTTCGTCTTCGACATTTCCCGGTTCTCCATGGAATCCCAAAATACACCGCGGAAATAGTCCGTGGCATTGCCTAACAATTGCCCGCCTATATACTTCGATATTGACGGGAAGAAAAACATGGCTAAGAATTGCACAGATCGCCTAAATGTGGGTGTAGTTCCTTCTTGCGCTGTAACAGGAGACATTAAAGTAGTATTAGGATTTTAATCGCGTTCGGATTACGAAGCGCATCGCATTTCGAACTGTTGTACCTTTTTCAAAGAACTCGTTGTTGTTCTTGTCGAAAGAATTCACATGAACTCCAAAAGCAACCGAGGATATAATGTCTGTAGTATATTTCAAAGCAACCTCCCTCATCATAACGACCTTTGGTTTTGATCCAGACACTTCGCTCTGTAAATAGTTTTTCATCGACTCTGTGGTCTCGACTATCAAGTGGAACAGCTTTTTCATTTTTCCGCTCGTGAACACAGGTGTTATCTTCGTTCTAATAACAATCGGTGAACGTGACAATAAATTGTTCTTTCAAATCAAACGCAAATTACATCTACGTTGCGTCAAATCAAAAAAGGAGCGGCTTTGTTCAGGTATATATCTCTAGTTTGTATATGTACAGTGTGCGTGTCCCACGAACTCTGTCCACTTGAATATCTTGGTAATTTCAAACAATACGAGAAAATGGTATGTACAGAAGTTGTAGCTTCTAATAGTAGCTTGTAGTTGAATGACAAATACACTTTAGCACTTTTATATACTCAGAATACGCCAATTTATCGAAATCGAGCATAAAAAATTGGACACTCCATTTAAAAAGCGAAGGTGACCTCTATATCTTCTGTACGCCTCCACTTGCAAGAATATCATTTATACCCTCCAACTTCTGTACGCAACATTTTAATTCTCGTATTGTTTGAAATAACCATGCAAGTTATTCACGTGAACAGAGTTCGTGGGACACACTATAATATACTTTAGCTGCCGGAAGCGTAATAGTTGACCTTTTGATACATTACGCTGTATGAAACAGGTTATTTGATTTCATGCAGTTAACAATGATCTCGAACAAGTCTGTAATTTATGGAAATTCTTGATGACTATGTAAATTATTCACATATTTACAAACTCTATACATACAGAGATATCCTCTCTGACACATATTAGCAGACTTCGCCTGCAACGTTATTTTCATAGATGCCGTCTGCATATCGTTTATGTTAGTGACTATATTTTTCTTTTACTGTTCTAGGTTTTAATCTAGAATAGAGTTCTAGAGTTCTAGATTATATCTCTTATTCTAATATACAGAGTGTCCCAAAATTTCTGTTACACGGGATATCTCTTTATCCATCGTATTTTGAAAAAAATACTTCCAATGAAATTTGTATGGTTTTCAAAACTCTATAGAAAGGTGCATTTTTTTATATTTTATTCAACGTGTTGAAGGTCATCTTAAGGTCAAGTTCACTTTTTAAAATGTGGAAACATGATTTTTTTATTACACCAACATATTTCTCATGAAAAAACAAGTAAGTTTTATTCGAAACGACCCAGGTTGCAGACAAAGAGTCAAATGATTTCGACATGGTTTTACTCGCCTCAAGTGTCTCCATTCCGGATTTTTGATGGTGAACAGATTGGAGCTGCCGAGTTTGTCGTGATGGGATTCGGCGGTAAAAAATCGGTCCGCGAAAGCGTGGAAATCCTTGATCATAATCTGTTTGATCAGTTCTGGATTCCTGATAATCAGGAAGGGTTTGTGTAGCATATAGAACCCATAGACATCGTCTTTCGGTTTAGCGTTTAAGAACAAGTCGCCAATTACGAATGAGGGATTCTTTCGAAGTAGCACAGCATCCTTCACGTTCCCAAAGAACCAATGTCCCGAGGTCGAAGGAACACCCCTCTTTTGCCAATAGGTGTGCGAATAATTCATGTACAGGTACAACAGCACCCCTATCACCGGGAAGATGGCAAGAGCATTTATTATCAATGTTCCGAGCACCATCGTAACTCGCGGAGAATCGACACTAACAGAGCCAGACTGATCGACACACTGGCTCTAAATCACCATGTAAACAATTATGTAAGTATCTGCACTTGAGTATTGCGTACTCACAATATCCCTTCCTTACGCTAAAGTGACTCTTTGCGCCGCGTCAGGATTCTTATATATATAATTGATTGACATTTATCCGAGACCCGGCGCGAGGCATTGAACAATTACTCGAATTAATAACGGGGTGGGAAATTTGTATTACTTTGTCTATCTCCAATATCCACTAATGAATACAATCGAGTGAAAACAGGTATTGACAAATCATTGCACCCAGCGCTTAGTGGAAAACAACATGTCAATTGATATTGATAATAGAATATTATCAGAAGATTACGTAATTATAAGTTTGCGGGAAGAAAATACTGCGATGAATAAGCAAGTTTCTTCAGGTCAACATTTCTTAATCTCTACGTGATATTCAGAATTAAGATGATTCTACAGACTTTCATTGCACCATGACGAAACTGTGGACATTTACGCAAACACATAGATATAACACTGTCCAACAATTACTGCTGGGTGGTTCTTATAGGGTTTAATTTTTCTTCTAGACGCACAGTTTTTGAGAAACATGACTTTGAAGAAAAATCATAATTTTTCAATTTATGTTTATAACAAATTTTGTTAAAATAATTTTTTAACAAATATTGTGATGTTATTATAATAGATATTGAATTGTTCTTTGCAGCAAAAGATTCTGTTGACTTTGCCGAATACACTGTGATATCTAATATTAATTCCATAGTTGTTCGCGAGAAATTCTGGAAATAGCATAAATCCGTTACATTCGCCGTTCGGCGCGCTGTCCCGTTCGCAGTTTTGCGTAGTTCGGCGCGCTGTTCGTCGTAATGTTCAGGTCTGTACATACGAGGCATTACACCGCACCACGCCGCGCCGTATCCCGACGAACAATATCGCGCTAGTGGTCCGGCACCACAGGAAACTCATGTCGGGCAAAGATATTTTGCTTTCTGGTTCGATGAAAACGTCGATGTATAAACTTCAAAGGCAGTATTCTCAAGAGAAAAGTCTGCTCTATCGCGTGATATAGTACGATTTGAAGCTGGACCCTTATTTTTTGAGATTACAAAAGATAAGAAAGAAAAAAGAAAAGATTACTTAAGAGAGAGATTTATTTTAGCGTCTATGTTACACGAATTATACATATTTATATATTATTATTATTATTATTATTATTAATGTTGTTATTAGTACAATACAATCTTACACGGTTCGATAAAGATCCTAGTATAAACATCGCATTATCGAACGAAATTGTTTAAGTCCTACAGGTAACTATAGATACATATACAGTCATAGCATTACCGTTTCGTTTCTTTCGCCGTTTAAGTTTTTTTTTGTTTTTATTAACAAGTTAAGCGTATTTCTCGAGGCTAAATCGTTCCGTACCGATTCGTACGAAGTCTGAAGAAGAAGTAGAACTGCCCTAGCAATTACGGGAGATGCCCTCTGTAAAATATTTAATCGTTTCAGGGCCAGACAACTAAAAACACGTGTTCTCTCCCAGTAGAGTCTTTCAGCGTTTAAATCCAATATTGTAAAAATCTTATGCAATTGGTTATGTGAACAATTACGAGCAGATGATTCTCGATTAAGTGCAGTTCTTGCTGCTTGGGGTTTTCAAACGGTGGACTTGCCCCTCTAAAAAATATTACAACGTGTCTCGTCGACATTACAATTACACATATTTTTTGTCCATTCACCCATCAATTAAGCTTAAAACAATTAAACCACCCAACCAATTCTCAGTATCATGATTTCTTTCGTCACTGCACATCCTGCAACATATTGAGAGTACAAAAAAGGATTTGCAGAGCAACTCGACGCAAGCGGTTAAACCTATAACGACCTTATAGTAATGGTATTCGTAATTTACAAAACTCGATGGTGGATAGTAGCGTTTCTGAGAATTGTTAACATTACAAACGCAAATTCGGCCAGCAAATTTCGAAACACTATAAAATGATAAGACCGGATCATTCTTTTTCAATACTGATACGATTATGAATTGATTAATTATGACCTCGTTACGTCACACTACACCACTGGGCAAAAAATTAAATTATAAAAATACCGTGTTTCTGTCTCGATACGAACATTCAAGAGACATTTGATCTCCGCAAAGATATTGTAGCCAATGTAATATTTTTTTTTTGGAATGTCATCATTACTTTGAGTGCCGTTAAACGAAGCTTCTGATACGACGATCGCTCGTCGAGTCGACACAGATTTACGGAAACAACATCGTGTGATAATTGATCGAATCGAGCAACAATCGTCAAACATATTCACTTCGGTTGCGCATCTTGTTGACTTTGAGACTGCTGCTGTTGTTGTTGCTGTTGTACCTGTTGGGAGTGGACAGAATGCGTAATAGTCTGCAATCTGACTTGACTAGGACCGGGACTACTTCTAGCTGTCGTGACGATTGGTTTCCCTTGAGCAGGAGCAGCCTGTCGCAATTGGGCGCTACTCGCAGTCACCACCTGAATCGTTTGCTTCAGGGCTGCAGAAGCGACCGGAATTACTCTTGTTTGCAACGGCGACTTACCCAATACCACCTGGCCTGGCTGGGAACCCGCTTGTCCCGTAGAGACCTGAAATATCACTATATAAACACCTTCGAAAAGGAGGAAACATTGGAGAACAGTTCTATTCTCACAATTTAAGCAGCCGGCTAGATGATTAGAATCGATATGAAGTTTTTATCTACTAGAAGCTATTAGATGACTATAGATTATTTTCCTACTATTAGTCTCAACGTACATGGGTGAACTGTTGCATCGCCGAGGGCTGCACGTGCTTCATCACTTGTATTTGTTGCACCGTCATCGTGGCTGGCAAAGATTTCTGCTGCACGATAAGCTGCGTCTGAACGCCGCTTTTGCTGGTGACTTGCGCCAGCTGGGCTACCTTCTGCGCCGGCAATTTCCTTTGGGTGATGATCTGAGGATGCAGGGCTAGCTGGCGGATCTGTTGCGGTGTTGCCGTGCGTACACCAACGTTCGCGGTTTTCACCAGAGTGGCGACGGGAGTTCCGCTGGAAGAGGTTCCAGGTTGCTGCACTTGCAAACCGGCTTGCGCGAACAGTTGTGCCGGTGTGAGACCGGCTTGACCAGGTACTTGCACCTGGGCCACCGCTTTCGCCTGCTGTTGCAACGTTTGTCGCTTGATCAGAGCAGCCATCTCGGTCTCCGATACCGCGCGCGCCACAGTCTGTTTCCCTACGGTTGCCTGTCCCACGGTACCGGCAGCTATTCCTTGTTTCATTAGAGTAGCCCTTTGCTGAGCCGCGGCGGCAGCAGAGACTGCTACCGACACCTTCTGACCGCTCGCGGCTTGAGCTTGCAGCACCTTCAGCTGCTGCTGACGCAACAGGTTCACCTGCTGTTGTTGTCTGTAATATTGCAGTTGTGCAGCGGTCAGAGTTTTGCTGCCGGAAGCAGTCGCCACGGTGACCCCAACGATCCCCTTCTGCGTGCCAGCGGTAGAACTTTGAGCGGAAGACACCAAACTCGCTGTCGCGATTCTCTGAGCAGTTTGAAGATTCGCTACGCTGACAACTGTCGGCGTGGTCCTCGCATCTTGCATGGTCAACGTTCCACCAACCGGTCGAGTTTTCACTGTCGAAGCAGCGACCGCCGTGCCACAGGTGGTAACATTCGTCGTCATTGTTGTGACTGTCTTCATGGTAGTCAGTCCAGTTGTCGCGACTGTAGTGACAACTTGAGTAAGTTGATGCACTTGAGGACTCGCGGTACTGGATAAATTCTGTTGGGTTTGTTGTTGCTGTAGTTTAATTTGCTGCTGCTGCTGAGCTTGTTGCTGCTGTTGCTGCTGCTGAGCTTGCTGCTGCTGTTGTTGCTGTTGCTGCAGTAACCGAGCGGCTACCTGTTGCTGTTGCTCTGCCGTTAACACCTGTGTCTGCAAGATACAATGATTATGTGGTTGTAGGTAACAACGTTTCGCGTTACAACGTTCCAGTATACTAACAGCGTGCTTCAGTTTTTCCTTGGCGATCCTGTCCGCCCGTCTGGTAGCGACTTCAATGGGAGCCAATGGACTGTCATACTGAATGCCGCATTCGGCTAAAACGGCCGCGTTCGTAGGATTCTTCATTAACGGGTTCACAAGCAACGGTTTAACGGTGGGCGTCCTCTTGTTGGAAACTGACTTTATGGTGTCGAACCTCTGACAGCACATCAACGTGAACGAGTGATTCTTGTCCTGGATGTACAACTGGGACGTTTTCATCGGCCTATTCGTTTTGCTCTGTTGCTGAAAGAAAAAGAGAATCGGAAAATCAGTCACCATCACCAGTCTTAATAATAATCACCATTCCTTAATAATAGTCGGATGATAATACCTCGGACACTTGAGGAATCTTGTAGACGCCTTTCTGTTTCTTCTGCTTCTTCGGCGTGGTGTCGTACAGTAGCTTGCCTTCTTCTCTCGGAACGATCACCGACTCGTACCTGCTCCTACACTGCTTCGGAGACCTGTATATTCGCGAGGTATTGTTCACTATATCGGCAACTAGATCCCAATTGGGAGTGTGACCAGGCGACACGATCATCAGGTTCAACGGCAGCCCCTGATAGATCTGTATCGCTTGGAGAAGAGCCCAGTCCTCGTGTATCATCCAGTCGAGAACGTGCTCTTGATCAATGGAAGATTTCGACATGTGGGATGGCTTTAAGCCTGGCAGCGGGATCGATGGACGAACCGTTGCACGATGCTTGTGCAACTTCATGTCTCGACGCATCTTCATGATCGCTGGTGACGGCCGATCGAACAGCGATCTCGGCGCGTACACAGACTCCTCTTTGTGCCGCATCTTAACCGCCCGCCGACCTAATAACACAACTTCGATATTAATATATAATAATTAGTGCAGTCTAATAATGATCATTAAGAAAAATGTTTTGATGTACATGTGTGCTACCACTGACCTGACGGAAAGTATTCGATCAGCATTATAATTGTGATGTTAACTATTATATACTTTTTCCGCAAGTATAATAATTCATACTTTATTCGGAATACGCAGATAATAAGAGCTCCACTGTAAAATGTTTTCCGCAAATCAAGGATAGGAATAGTTCGAATGACAAGCACTTTCTTTGTCCGATCGAATAATTTTTGGCAGGGGCAGTGTATAATCGAGTATGTATATTACCATCACGATCGCTAATTCCAGCATCGGCTCTACTCCTCTTTTGCTCTTTTTTAATGTAAATCGGAGGCAACTGAGCCTCAGACATAGGGGTGTTCTCGTAAAGGAATCCCAAAGAATAGTCGATGTAAACATCATTATCCGTCGTCGGAGGCGTAGGTGGACACCACATCTGATGATCAAACGAACCATAGAGACCACACCATATCGAGAAATGAAAATTGAGAACGTAAATGTCGTAGAAAGTGGATAATACTAACCGGCATTTGCTCCATATTATCGTCCGACAACCATATCTGTAAGATATTAAAAGCACTGCTATCAGATCGACTCCGAGGATTGTTAATAGTATTGTCCACTCGGAAAGAAACAAATATGTTTGCAAGAAGAGACCAGAGCGTCATGTACACCGTGTGAAATTATCGACAACGATTAGCAAAGGACTTCTAACAGAAATAAAAAAACGGTATCCTCTTGGTTGCTACAACGTCTCCGTAACTCGTCTTCCCAGAGGAGAGCCATTGCGAAGAAGAACGTAAACGCTGAATGATCTATATATCGATCTTGGAACACCTGGGAAATATGTAGGAAAAAGTGTACGGACACCTTGCTCGTTCAAAGGCTCGTTCGTCTCTTCGAAGGTCTTTAAAAAGATACCTTCGTGCCGCGTCAAGTACTCTGTTACAAATGAATTTCAAACGTTGTGCAAGACGCTCATGAATGTGCCTGCTTATACCTTGGCTGACTCCAAGTTTGGAATGGCAAAGGCAGTGTTTTGGTGCCATTTTCGAAATCGCTATTCGTTTTTTTTTCTTTTTGGAGCTTTAAACGAATTCTCTTTCTTTCTTTCTTTCTTTCTTTCTTTCTCTCTATCTTTCTCTCGTTTCGTTCATTTTGATTTTGAATGTGCGGTCATGTAAGCCTTGCCACACCAAACATCGCGAGGATCTCGTCGATCGTCCGACCGACGATCTCGGCTAGAGTTTGCATTTATTTTTCGTGTTTTATATATAACCAAGCACACTGAGCAAAATTTGACACCAAAACGGAACTGAACCTTTGATCGAACAGACTTGGAAACGCACCAAGAAATAAGAGAACACATCGTATCTTCATAGCAAGGAATTAGTTTTATTTCCTTCCTTGGACTCACTCGATCATACAAAATACAGGCACGCAACTTAAATATTACAGTGGGGCATACCATTAAACGAGTAGTAACTCCTTAAATCTAGCAATGTAATCAGGTCGTCACCTTGTTAGTTATGTAATATACAAGGCGTTACACGAGAGCAAAGTACAGCGCGTTCACAGGTTTTTGTCACTTGTTTTTGTTTTTCGTTCCCTTTTTTGTTACTAAGTTTTTTCTGTTCTGTTCTCTTGTCGTTTTGTTTCTACCTCCCCGACAAATCGACTGTCTATTATTTCCAATTAACGGTTCTCCTCGCTTGTAAACGCACGATTGCGATCGCGCGCGCGCGCCTGGAACCGCGACCAATGATTTGCAGCGTTCCTAACGAGCTAAACTAGACGGTAGAATTGTTTGCGTGTGTGAATTCTCGTTAACTATTACCTAATATGATACAGTCGAATGTGTCTGAAAACTCCTCTTCCCGTTTTTTCCTCCCACATACTCTCTCTTCTTCGCATCTATATATCACCGAGTGTATAAATTACAATGTCGCAAAAAGGAGACATTTACGCGAGGGGGGGGGGGGCGCGGCTTTACAGGAGAGCACAAATTTACAAGGCTAAAAAATTACACGCGTGTACCCAGTACAACGGAACCAAAAAAAAGAAACGTATCTTTTCGCTTCTCAGTTTCTCCTACTTCTCTTCGATCGTTTCCATAATATGTACAACGTGGATTTTTTGATGATGATTACAGTGAAATTAAAAAGAGAAAGAAAGAAAAATAAAATGAGAGAGAAACAAAAAGAAAGAAAGATAGAAAGAAAGAGGAAAGAGAAATCGATGCGTATAAGAAAAAGTTGGATGATGCGTACACCCGCTCCAGGAATCTTTATACAATCCTGCTGCTAAATCTTACAGCGATACAGTAGTCTCGGCAAGACTCAAGACACGGTGCCGCTGCTAATCTTTCCCAACTGCGCCGTCTGCGACGGAGTAGGAGGAGGAGGAGTAGAAGAGGACGACGATGGCGAGAGCTGAGATCGAATAGACTTCTTGGTCGGTGGGATCTGTTCCTCCTGCTCGTCAAGCTTATCTTCGATCTCCACCACTTTGCCGCCGGGGGGTTTTGCGAACGAGGTCACCCGGTTCCTTTTGATCTTCCGACGCAATCTCTTCGACCCGTCCGACGAGTCGTAGTTGGGATCGTTATCCAGATCCACCAGCGCGATCACGGGCAGTAAGTTCTCCATCTTCCGCTTGGCGCTCAACGGCGACCCCACCTTGCCCACTGTCGCTTTGCCCGTCTTGCCGGAAGCGTAAGTACTGGCCACGTTCGTGATAACTGTGGGGGCGTTATCAAGCTCGGAGCCGCACCAGCCGTCCAGTTTACAATTCGACGTCACATCGGAGATTCTGAGAAGACAGTTCTTGTCCGTTGTCGGTGTGGTCGCATCGTTCTTCTTGCCGAGGCTGCTGCTTTTACTATCGGCGGAGGAGTTCGTTGTCTTCACGGAACTCGAGGCCTTACCACCGCTGTGATTGCTCCTGGTGTCCAGCGTGAGGATAGCGACCACCTTCGCAGTACGCTGCGGTTTCTCATCCATCTCCGTAAATCCCGAGTCATCCTGTTTCCCGAAGTCCTCGGAGGCGACCGCGTTCCCGTTCGAATCCGTGCTGGAAGACTCCTCCTGCGACTTCGCTTCCGCGTCCGCTTTCCGAGCGTGTTTGGTGCTTCTGAAAGGGGCCGCCACATGGTTGGGGCTAGAGGAGGACTTCCCAGAGTTCATGGTGAAATTCAGGCCGGATCGCGTGACTCTCGACATCTGCTCGGATGTCGGGACTGGTGTGTCCGGTCGTCTCTTCACAATACTCGCATTTAGAGGTTCAACGACGACGATGGCCTCGTTGAGGTTCTTCTTAGGCTTCGCAGTAGGATTGCCGGTGTTGTCTTTTACCTCCGATGACTTCATCGGTGGTATCGAACTGCTCCGACGGAACGGTGTAGGGCTCAAGAAACCGTTGTCCAACGATTTCGAACTTCTCGTGGTTGGTTTCTCGTAAGAGACATTCTGCTGCTCCTCGGTCCTTACCGGGGAGTTTATGCTGGACGAGGACCTGGTCACTGGCCTGGGAGATAACTTCGAACCTTCCGACAGTGGAATGTCTTGGTGTCTTTTCTGGACCGATCTCGTAGGACTGTTGCTCGGTGGAGGTGTTAATGACCGGCCGGCGCTTGATCTGGTGATTCTACCTTGCTCCAACGGTCTTGGCGTGTCCGGTCTCCTTATCAGTGCTAACTTATTCCCTTCTCTCTTGACGATCATTAAATTTTCGTTCTCTTGACTGTGCTTTGGCACGTTTGATTCGAAGCTTGATTCGCTGTCCGTATCTTTGCTTTCGGTAACCTCAACTGTGAAATTGATCTTACCGCTTCGCGTAGTTACTCTGTAGGACACAGTTTCCGTCTTGCGAGATTTGAGCTTGTTTTCAGAAGTAGAATCAGACTCGGTTTTGTCGTCCGATTCGGAGATATCTGTGGAACGTGTCGGTTTATTGTCGTCGCTTCTCATTTCTCCCTCGTTCAATTTAGAACAGCTATCCTCTTCTTCGTTTACTTTTGCTTCTTCTGCTGCTTCTTCTACTACTTCTTCTTCGCTACTGATCTTCTGACTAGAGCTTGTTTCTATCACAGATGGAGACACGGTATCACTGACGGACTCGTTCTTCGCGTCCGAGTCTGTACTTTCGTTGGATCGTTCGTTCAATTCGCCAGGACTTTCTGGTTTCTTATCACTTGTCTCCTCGTTAACAATGTCGCTTTCTGTTTCTAGTTTCTTCGTTGATTCTTGATCCGTTTCGGCTGCCACCGCGACCGCGTTCTCCAAAGTCGATTCAGTCGTCTTATATGTTGCCGATTTCGAGATGGATTCGTTTACCTCTGGAAAGACCGTCTTGCTCTTCAAGGAAGGTGTACTCAACGAGCTCTCGGAGACGTTGATCTCTTCAGTTAGATCCGAGTCCGACATCATTTTCAACGTACCAGACTCCGCCGCGGACGAGCAAGAGCTACCAGTCTGCGAAAGAAGACTGACATCAGCATTCTCAGCATCTCCGATAGAACTCATTTCGTCCGCACAATTATTCTGCTCCGCAGACTCGTGCGAAGACAAATCGATTCGATCCTGTGTCTCCTCGTCATTGACCTTCTCATCTATTTCCTCCTGATCTCCGCTGGACGCAGATTCATCCAACCGAGTACACACTACTTCTGCTTCTTCAGAGTTTGAAACCAAGTCAGATTCGTCTTTTCCCTTTTCCGTATCCTTTTTACCGATATCCCTCGACGAAGACGCGGCGATCACGTCGCAGTGATTCACAATGACCTTACGATTCTCAACGTCTTCAGATGAACCTCTGCTAGGTGAAAGCTTGATGTTGGTTGCCTCGGTGCGTTTCAAATCCAGCTCCTCCACTTTCGGATTCGCCCGTCTGAATTCATCGTCGGACCTACTGGTAGCGTTCAGCTTTTTCGGACTCGACGAGGACGGCGGCAGAGGCAGCACGAAGCTCTCGTCTGTCTTCATTCTCATCTCCATCTCCCTCTGCTTCCTCATGTTGCTGGCCCTACCTCGACACTTCGGCTTTATGCCCGGCAAGATCGGACTCACGTCCAACGTCCATAAGTTGATCTTGACATTTCCTCTGGACCGCGTCCGGGGACTGTTCAGATCGAAATGATTCTGACTGAACGATTTGTTCGAACGATTTTTACGCTTAGGGTATCCTCCTCTCTCGGAATCATTCGCTTCGTCCTCCTCCTCCTCGTCGTCCTCGTCTCCCTGACTTTGACTCTCCGTGTGACTCGACTCTTCGTCAAGACTATCCTCCACGACGTCCTCTTGAGATTCTGACTCGGACTCCGTGGTGGTCTCGCTTTCACTTTCCGACTCCTGAGCACTTTTACTGTTGTTCCTACGCGAACTTCCTATCCTCCTCCTCCTCCCCCTACTATTTGCCGGCAGTTTCTTATTTACTAACTTCTTAGAATTACTAGCATTATTAACCTGATTCTGCGCATCCTCGCGGCCGAACGTTAAGGGTTTCTCGTCATCGTCGGCCAACCTCATCCGCCTCTCTTCCTCCTCGCGCAACGCTCGCAACCGATCCAGCTCCCACTCTTTCTTCTGTTCTTCCAGCTCGCGTTCCGCAGCTGCGAGCTGAGCCGCTGAGAACGCACCCTCAGACTCCTCGACGAACTTCATCGCGTACCGTTCTATCGGCGTAAGCTGAACACAGAAAACCATTACTATTACAAAACGATCGTTGTAGATAACTTTGTAGTTATTTTTTTATGTGACTTTGACCAACATATTCGTAGCATTCTTTCTGGGAACGATACCAAATATGATATAATTCTAATTATATTTACTTGTGTAATGAACGATGAAAGTTTTCGACGCAAAGAAGGACAGCGTATGGGAAAGAAAGAGACGCGGAGAGTTGCGGCACAGTACAAAGCATTTCCCATACGCTGTTATTTCTTGCGTCCTGCAGGTACATAGCCGTTCTGCAGGTACGCCGAACGATTCGATTAGATATCGCATAGACTGTGCATTGGTCTGATTAGAGCCCGCAGTCCAGTGATCTGATCAGAAACTGATGAAACAAATTTTATTTTACCTGTGATACCAGGTTCTGCACTTCAAGCTCAGCTTTGCTGACTTGCATGTCGTCCTTCTCCGCCTCATCCAAAGGTATGTTCTCGTCAAACTCTGCCAAATCAGCAACAGCTTCCGCCTTGGCAGTTTTCGCCGCTTGGACATCGAGATCCTCCTCAGCAGCGGCGAGTGCACTCTCCAACGCACCCATCGCCATCTTATCGTCCGTTCCCTGACTTGGGACAACATCCTTCTGCAGGAACTTCTCACGATCCTTGTTGTGTTCCAACACCTCGGCCATTCGCGCCGAAGCATCGTTCTCCGTTTGATCGATGTTGAAGAGATCTTGGATGGTAGACTGTTTAAAGATCAATTAAGTTCGATAATTTGTCATATTGTTACGTCGGATGATTTTTCTATTTTTGTTTGAGATGCTTACGCTCTTAAAGTAAGCAGTCGTGAAGTTGCCACCCTCGATGGCCAGATCTCCAAGCAGTCGCTTCTGATTGGCCTTCTTTAGAATATTTTCTTCCACAGTCTTTTCGCTTACTAACCTGCAATATAAAATTGAGCACACAAATAAGTAGATTTCATTTAGTTTTTATGCTACGCGGAAATATTTTTGAATGTTTATTATAATAAATTTTTCTTCTTCATTATTCATAGCGATAAAGGGAAAAATAGGGAAAAATGACATGAATGAAAAAATTATCCCCACCATAATGTGCGTCCCTTCGACTAAAATAATTTCTTCTTTTGATATTTGATGTAACGTCATCCGAAGGAATACTGTAGACTGTATATGAAAGCACAATTGTTCGTTTCTACATACCTGTAGATATGTACATCCCGTGTTTGGCCTATTCTATGACACCTATCCTGTGCTTGGGCATCCATGGTGGGATTCCAATCGCTGTCATAAAAGATAACGGTATCGGCGCCTGTAAGATTGACGCCCACACCTCCAGATCTAGTCGACAAGATGAAACAGAATATCCGTTTGTCGCCGTTGAATCTTTCCATCAAAACCTGCAAAAAAGTATCCAGTAGTGAGACAAATCTGAAAAACTCGAAGAAAACGATCGTAACAAAAGAGCGATCGATACCTGTCGTTGATCCACCCTGGTAGTACCATCTAAACGCAAATATATATGGCCGTGGAAATTAAGGAAAGCTTCTAAAACGTCCAACATTCTTGTCATTTGTGTAAAAATTAAAACTCTATGGCTGCCTGACTTAAGCTTCCTAAGAAGTCGATCCAAGGATTGTAGTTTGCCACAGTCATACTGTATCAGTCGAGGATCTGGGAACTGAGTCATCATTGCACTAGCTACTGGATGGAACAACGCGAATTTCGGCGAGAGATGACGTTGCAGCGCCATTTGCATACGCTTCTGGGCGAACAGTTTGTGTGGGGGTGGATGAGAAACATGAAAACGTGGCGTGGGTGCGCATACAGCAGGAACATGAACAACAAACCTGTAACAACAATTACACGATATGCTGTACAGCGTTCGATAGAAGCATAACCATGTAGTTTTCAAGTTTATGCAGCTAAGGGAGCGCACCTTTCAAAAACTTCCTTAAGCTCTTCAACAATCTGTTCTGTACTGTTGATCGCTTCCGCGAGTGCTTCTGTACGAGAAAAGAATTGCCTGCGGGTACGAACATTTTCTTTGGTGGTTGCGCAATGAACCCAACCGTTGTGCCATCGACACGCTGTAGATGGTTTGCCGATTCTCAACGCCATGAACAGATCCTCCCCGTAGAGAGGACACGCTGCGCATCTTCTTTCATTAATATTAGTAAGAAGACGGAGCTTGGCTTGCCTCCTTTGCTTTCGTTCCTCTTCCAACTGCGGCTGTAACATTAATAGACGAATTCAAGCATGAAAATTCGAGGTAAAAACAGACCCCAAAGTTATGAATTATAAGATTAACAAGTGCCTACACTCTGATTTCGATGATTTTTTGGATATATTGTATTGTAGAAATTGGACGTTCTTAACTTACAGTAGTCAGCTGTCCTGCAGGTTCGCCGATTAAAATATGATTTGACTGATAATTACCAAATAAAATTCGGACTTTGGAAGTTCCTTGGTTTGTGCCTTCTCAGACTCCTTTTGTGCGTGTCTAGTGACAATGCCACAGCGAATCGATTGCTGAGGAGATTGGCCGTTGCCCGTCGAGGGCTGAGCTGCCTGGGAACCAGTCACATTCAAAGGTGGTACTCTCATTACGGGTCTTCCGCTCGTTCCACTCGACGTCGTTACAACTCCTCCTACAACTTTATTCACCGTACCTGCCGAAGTGGTTAGGCCCATCAAAGACTTCGATAAAACCGTCAAACGTTGTCCACTTGGCGATATTACTGGAAACGATACTGTAGAAACGAAGGGGAATATTAACCCGCGTGTTTCGACCACCTACACCGATACAATATATGATATAATAGGTAATATTTTCAATTTGCATTATACTAAAATTACTGTA
Organism: Lasioglossum malachurum; assembly: GCA_028455605.1. Lineage (NCBI taxonomy): Eukaryota > Metazoa > Arthropoda > Insecta > Hymenoptera > Halictidae > Lasioglossum > Lasioglossum malachurum. The sequence continues at coordinate 7,668,056 of CM052319.1, read as the reverse complement.
GGACACTTTTCCTCGCTAACATGAGGAGACATTAATTATTCATGAGCATGCATCATTCAATTAAGGTATTATTTAAAATAACATCCACTGAATGAGATGTGCATAAATGAAATATGAAGATGGAGGGCGGTGGGTGTACACATTGCTTGAGTATGGATCACAAATGGGGGTCAGTAGGATACGAGCGTTCATGGGACAAACCTGTGTTAGTGTTTTGCTGATTCGAAGTCAGAATGATATGTCTACCAGTAGATGTTTGAACCAGCTGTGCAAAACTAGGCACTGCTATTCTTTGGACGGAATCACCTTGTTTAACTGTGACTGTCTGCGTGGTTAGTCGTTGCAGTCCATCTTTGATATTCGCATTCCCTACTGTAATCCTCTGTGCATTCGATGCTGCTGTACTTGGTGTCACTGTTGTACTTTGTGGGTTATGTGCTAGTGTTCCAACAGGGATGGCTATTTCCGAAGCAAACACAACATATATTTTACACAAATGGTAACTCACCCATGGCCTACAGACCTTTATGCATTCACGGCATGTATTCTGATCACCTTAATATGCATTATACAATTTTCGAAAAATGATTACTTCTTCTCTTTTATCGATGAATGTTCAAAATTTATAGAATTGCGCCTTTAGATTGAATTTGCATAAACATCCGCTGTCCACTTACGAGCAATAACAGTATAATTAAATTGAATTATTTGTTAATGTGTTCTCAAGTCTAGAATGCTTATAACAGAGGAAAATTATAAACAAGCTGGCATGAGATCAGTTTCTTTAGCACCATTGCAAAAGTGATTACACTGCGATGATTTAAGTGCAACCACTGATCGATGATGCACTGGGATTAAAATTTTTTAATGAATATAACACGAGTATAACATATATACGTGTGTGTATGTGTATGTATGAAGGAAAATAAATGAGCGAAGACTTACCTTTCACGCTACCCTGATGTTGAACCAATTGAACCGAATATCCCTGTAACTGTTGGCCACCCGATACCCTTAAAGTAACACCTGCAAATAATTAAAAAATAATTGTAATTACACGTCATTGTTACAACAAACGAGCGATTGTTTGCAGATATTTTCTGCTTACCTTGTCCCGCAGTGCTTTGATTATTTATCGTTTTAATTAAAGGAGACGTTCCAACGCGAGTAGTGGGTAAGATTCCAGTCAAGTTTTTTAATTTCGTTTGAGTCTGTTGCGGTGTAGACGGTGGTTTGGCTTGATTCGACAGTCTAACGTTGATTTTAATTTTTCCAGGTGGACATCTCGGCGGCGGGTCTGGTTGACTGTCAATTTCCTCAATCAGCTTTCGCGGTGTTTGCAATCGCCTTACTCTATGCGCTACGAACGCGGTAAGCGACAACTCCAAATCGCATAAAAGAAGATTCATACTAGACAAGTCGATATGCTGTAATATAAAAAAATATGTTGAACAATCGGCAACTCGGAGAGAGTAAATGAAAAATAGTGCTGCATCCAATGCACACCTTAAATGGATCGTAATCAAGAACACTCCACACCAACGAAGCCGTAACATATTCGATAGCTTCCATTTGAAATGGCGACACCGTCGGTCTCACTTCAAACAAGTTTGGATGATTACACACTTTACGTAACTGCATTAACACGTTGATGACGCTCAATAGATTACCGCTAGCCAAAGTCTCCTTTGTCCTTGGAAAAACAAGTAAAAAAAGGAATTCAAAAAGTCAACGTTAAAAATTATCCAATCAAGTTGAGAAAACTTTCAGAAGCATGCTAAATGCTTACTTTGCCCTGGACATGAAATCATCGTACAGATATCGCTGTCGTTTCGACAACCGGCACATGAGAACGTGTTCGTATTTTTTCGGCAATTGTTTTTCTACTTCTGTTTTTAATCTCCGTAACAAAAACGGTCGTAAAACCTGGAAAGATAGAATCGTTGAGTAAATGAAATAGATTAAAGCTAGTCTTACAGAGGATAGAATAATTAGTAGAATTGTTTCTCTAGACAGGATTCGTATGTCATACCAAATTTGTCCTGACACGCGAGTTTTAATAGAGAATTTAATATCTCGCTATTGTTATAAAAACAGAGAAATGCAACGATTATCAAGTCTCTGGGTCGGTAGCGAATGGCTAAATTATGTACAAACACATAAGTACGATGGCAAACTACGTACAGACCTTATGCAGACGACGAATAATGTTTTCATTGTATTCACTGTTCCCTTCGATCATGCCTGTGACGGGGTTGCTGAACCATTCTTTGAATTCTCTGTGCGACTGAAATACATTCGGCATTAAAAAATGCATCAGAGACCACAGTTCCATAAGATTATTTTGAAGCGGCGTGCCAGTAAGCAACAGTCGTCTGCAAAACAAAACGAGTTTCGTGTGTAAAATAGTTCTCTATTCCAAGAATAAAATTGTTTAAAGTAGTTCAAATGTTTACCGTTGCGTCTGAAAATTCAACAACAACTGCCATCTTTGCGATTTAAAGTTTTTGATATTTTGAGCTTCGTCCAATATGAGATACTTCCATTTTTTCCTTCGAAAGCTTTGATGATCTTGAATAACTAATTTATATGATGTGATACAGATGTGGAAAGCATTGGGTTTTGTCCAACCTGGCGTGAAAAGAAACGAAAGGTGTCATGTAAACGTTATTCCTTGGATAAGAAACGATTTTATCTGAAGATACCGAACATCACCTGTTCTTTTCTGTTTTCTTTCTTTCTGCGTTCCGTAGTATGTCAAAATCTTGAAACCAGGACACCATTTTTTGCATTCCATTTCCCAATTAAGCATTACAGAGGTTGGTACTATTATAAGATGGGGACCCCAATTACCTTTCTCGCATGCCAAGTGCGCGAGTAAGGCAATCGTTTGTATCGTTTTACCCAAACCCATTTCGTCTGCCAAAATACCGTTTAACTTCCTGTCGTACATAGTTACGAGCCAATCCAATCCAATGTGTTGATATTCCCGAAGAGAGTGTTTTAAAAGGAACGGAATTTTTGTAACAACCTGCAAGTAACGGGATTCGCACGTCAGAAAAAAAGTTAGAGTCATTTCAATTGGCATATTAATTGCATAAAAATTGTCGTAATAATCTCTCCGAAATAAATTAAACTTAATCTATTTGTACAAAGGAGAATATCACATTTTATTCTGCCTTCCTGAAATGATTGTGAGCAAACAATTGTCACACAACCTTGGATGAAAGGCTCCCCGGTTTTTATTTAAGCGGATATTACTTCAAATAACTTACGCTAGTAGTCAGTAAAGTATTTCCCTTCGGTTGGATACTTTCTGCCAATGCAGCCACGTTGTCCATTTCGTCGTGAGCATTCGAATGATCTATTTTTGCAGTCTATAAAATATAATGATTTATTCAAATACTTCTTCGTTAAATACTGATTAACCCCTTGTACTATAATATCGGGTCAGACTAGTGATGCAAACTTCAAACAAAATTTGCTAAATATGTATGTTATTAATTCCCTTTACACTGAAATTGAATCCTATTTCATTCTAGTCAATATTTAGCCATTGGAGAACACGTGGATATACAATAAATATAAATTTTCTTTTTTTTTCCTAGTAAATTGTAGATGTCGAAGAAGTTCTAATTATTGCAATCGTAAAATACACTGTAGTGCAAGGGGTTAAATAAAACGTGATTAGTTTCGAACTTATTGTCTCACCTTCTCGTCCGTAGATTTTTCCATAGAGATATCTTCCAAAAGCGATTTGAGCCCGACATCAGCATCATTGTCGCTTTGCGTTTGAGACTCCTGTTCGCCAACTTCATTGTCACTTTCTTCGCTTTCATTTTCACTGCTAATAGATTCCTCATCGTTCTCCTGCCCCTCCTCCTCTTTTGTGCTTTCTTTATCAGAATCTAAATGGCAAACATTGCACGTTAGTATACGTCGCTGTAATTAATGATATCAAATCAACTGAATGAAATGCATCGGGTATCTCAGACAAATGCCTCAAGTCACATCAAGAAATCGGTGTCAAGGAATGAGAACCATTCCTCGAACCATCAGGAATGGTAAATTATCATCACAGATTAATCAACGTCGTAGAAAACTCGCGCGAAGCGAATACTTGTTGCATACCTTGTTCTTGATCAACATCCATTGGAGCGTCCGACATATTGCCATATTTCGCCATAAGATCATCGATAGACATTTCATTTTCAGCCTGAAAGAATGCAAGTTGTATATTCGGAGTACTCGTTTTATCCGGGTCACTTGTACCAAGTAACGCACAGATCAGATACTTTTAGTACCTGGTAGGTTTAGCGTTAAAATACTGAATAAACGATATATACTTTGAGCTCATCCAGTTCCTGTTTGTAATCCGAATTTTCCTCCAATTTCTCTTGTTCCATTATAGTTTCTTCTTCGTCCGAAGATTCGTCCGATGCCGCAACAAAATCTGTATCACCATCCATGGTCTTTTCATCGTTGCCCTATTAGCAGAAAAATAAGCTGTAAATACCACGGCCCTGACTGTAATCAAGGGAAATTTTATGAACATACTTCGTTCGCAATTTCTTTCGACGGGGACAAATTTTTCTTTCTATCTTCTAAGTAATCAGGTGGCAGATCCTTCAGGAGGTCTTCCAACGGAATTTCCGATTCTCTCTTTAACAATTCAACCTCTTCTTTATGATTCGTTACAGATTTTAATTCTTCTTCCGCCTTTGCTATAGTTTCCTCGTCATCATCCGAACTTTGATTCGGTTGAAAGTCCTCTACATTAAACAACGTTAAAATTTACATTTCGGTGTCACTGATAACACATACATATATAGTATGCTATCTAGTCCATTTAATTTACCATCAGAATGAGATTTGCCGGGCGGAACTGGAGAAGATATTCGTGAACTATTAATAGATGCCGGTATACTTTGAGGACCGTCAGTTTTGTTAAGCCCCTCTGTCAACCACGTCGAATATTTCTCAGTTTGTCCAACGATAAAGTTTAAATGTTGATCCAGCGCTTGTTTTCTTTTCTCTTCCAGCCTTGTTTGTTGTTTATACTCCACCAACTTAAAAACCGAAAGAACAAAATAATACACGTGATCCAATACAGTTCTCATACAGAACTAACAATACTTGAAAGAAGTCTATGAATTAAGTGTCCTGAATTAATTCTTTGATCGTATCTACGCAACGAGTACAACCATACACAATAATCAGACTTTGCTGTTCCCACAACGAGCACACAGGTTCAATTGGAATACACCGAAACTGTCGGCTTAATAGTGTGGGGTAAACTAGAAATTATCCAAAGAGAAGGAAATATATACACACAAACACACCTTTTCCACATTCGTCCAGAAGGTTTTGATCTCTTTCGCTATGAAACTGGCAATCTTCTTTAGCCTGAGCTCTTGCGACTTCTCTGCTTTCTGCGCTTGAATCGCTTTCTCCTGGAAGTACTTCTGAACCATGCGCGCGCACTTTTTCGCCGCAGCCTTCTTCCACTTCCGTTCTTGAGCAAAATCAGCAGCCAACCAGACCATCTCCTCCAACAAGTAATCCCAATGAGCTTTCGTGCGAGGCGGCTCTTGCACTTTGGGCAATCTCCTCTCCGACCATAATCCTTCCCGCTGTAACTCGGCAATCCTTTGCATAACGTACGCTTCCTGCAAATGATTTCAATGTGTTACGTTAACGTTGCATTTTTATTGGAGGTGCGCGAGAACTCGAAAATATCGGGTACAAGATGGTCTGGGCGGATCGGGTTCTCCAAAATTTCGGAATTCTCAAATATATTCGAGAACCGCAATATTCTCGGGAACCCCGAAATTTTCGAGAACCTATCCGATCCGACATTTTGAGTCTTTGCACACCTCTAATTTTGATACATTGCGCAACAAGACAACGAGTACGATACACACCTGTTTCGCCTTTTCTACTATTTGTTCTTGATTATTCGCGATATCGCTTGCTGTTGAATTAGAAGCAGGTAATTTAACGAGCTTTACAACTGGCTGAGAGGGAGTACTAGTAGGCGCAGTAGACATTTTTGGCGCTGTGGTAGTGATCGTTGCGGTAAGAGTAGGAGTAGGAATAGGAGTAGAAGTAACTGTTATAGTCGATGTGGTACTAGTTGTGGTTGTTGTGACTGTTGTAACTGTTGTAGACAGTTTGTCTGCGACTGGAGTTGCTGATGCTGATGTTGCTGCTGCCGAGGCTGATGCCACTGTAGTTGTTATTTGCTTCGGAGAACTTGGAACTACTGGTGCATTACCTGTAACGATAGGCAAAATAATTTTTAATCCATGCTCGATCGCTCGGCATCACTGGCAAGTCAAGGGTGAGCAATGTGTATCAACAGCACCCTTAGACCGAAAAGCTTGCTGCTAATCGATCATAAAAAAGCTATGGATTCATCTTCCCACATAGAGTAGACTGCATCGAGATGCGTGAACTCGATGCGGCCGTCTTCTGTGGGATTACACAACAAATACTCTACAACATTAACAAGGATGTAATTATCACAATGCATAAATTATCAACTTAAAGAAGGGTGTAATGTGAACAAAAGGAACTTCGTCAAAAGGAATCGTTACTATGAGAATGAATTATGGGATATTCGTGATTAAGGAATGCAAGCTAGGAGAACAAAATATCCTACAACTTTTTGCATATGAACGTAAGTATAACTTGTCGTAATTTAAGAAGCAACGTGCATGTAACTACTTGACGTTTGAAAACGTTCACCATATTGTTCCATTAATTAAATTCTAGATACAGTTTTCCTTTTTACTAGTATAAACGATATCCAATATACAAAAAAGCAACGAACGAAATAAACTTTGAATACGATCATGAAAATAGAAAAGAACTGCGATACGATAATTAATGAATCTAAACATCAAACGATAAGCCTGCAGTAATCACCTATAATGAGCGTGGGTGCTAGAGTAGAAGTAGGTGGAGAGTGAACGGTGACTGGTGAAGATTGAATTGCTGCTCTGAAGGCAAACACCATGCCATGGCGGCCCCCTTGAGGCCTACCTGGTACATGTCCTAGTACGCATACAATTATTTGGTTGATATAAAACGTCTACTAAAGAGTCTCTATTGTTTTCCATACTGTCGTGTAAACATCTGCTAACAACTTCGAAATAAATATTCTGATTATCTACATATAACGTACAAGAATTTTGTCAAGATTTTTCTATCGAACTTCGATATAATGGTGTGCCTCTGACTACTTTGGGTAACATGATTCGTGTTACATGTGAAATAGCATTGTTTTATTCACATTTTATTACTAGAGATGTGCAAGAACCCGAAAATGTCGAGATACGAAAATGTCGAGAAAATTCTCGAAAATCCCGCAATTTTAGAGAACCCGACTCGTCTCGAACCGATGGCTTCCCGACCATCCGGTGCCCGACATTTTCTGGTTCTCTAACCCGCCAATGGTACCCTGACTGCTCTCATGACCTCACCATAATTGTTAATACAGGATTTGATTAACTTCTTCTGACAATTTGGATTTTGTAGCCATAAACTATGTACCTGAAAGTATTTGTGCAAATTCTGATTACGAAAACAGGGTACCATGACAGAGTCAAATTATTTCATGAATATTATTCAGTTAGTTATGAACATGTATACATAACAATTGTTTAGACTTACCTTGCTGATTAAGTTGAGCTACTGCAGCAGGTAAAGTAGTGGACACTGCAACTGGCGTAACGTTCATACTAGAAATCTTTACTTCGGCACACTGATTCACAGAAACTATCGAAGAGACGGTCGGTGTAACAGTCGGCGTTAATGGAATTTCTGATATTGCTGGCAGTGGCACTGTTAAATCTTCGTCGTCGTCGTCCGGATCTAATCTATGTTGCCGTAAAAAATGCAGATACTGAGGCGTTGGTTGTCTCTTCCTCCAGGTTTGAAAGTCCATCATATTTCCACCAGCATGCAGAAAGAACAACTCCGATGCATTCTCAGAGTATTTCTCCCTTATTGCACGCATCCTCTTCATCTTGTGTTCCATAATTCTTCTTCTGTAGCCTACTGCATCGTCGATACACATAATAGGCTTCTCGGTAGAGTCTGCTAATTTCAACTTTTTCCTTGCTGGTGGTGATTGCATAGAAGCTTGAGACGTCGGAGCAACAAACATGTTGCCGATGGAAGTTCTAACAAGTTTTGGGGATGTTGCTAGAACAACTTTAGGTGAATTCTGACGAGAGGGAGAAGGAAGAGGAGATCCACTAGCTCCTGCAACTCCAATGGTACTCGCACGTGGTGGAGTACCACTAATATTAACAAGTCTTGTAACACCGACTTGTTGAATATTAGAATTTGTTGTCGCACTGCTTGGTATAACCTGCAGTAAAACAGAAAGTTAGAAAACACAGGTTCGGAAGATAATGGAGGGATAATGAAATTAATAAAACATATACCTGTGTGAGACCAGGAACCTGGGAAGTAATAACAAACTGTTGTCCAGCACCTGTGGTGAGGACATTGAGACCCTGAGCTGTGGCAAGTACTTGCTGCAAACTAACAGTTTGTTGCGGTGTACTGCCATTGCTTCCCCCATTGTTTCCTCCACCCCCATTAAGGGGTGGCAAAATAGGTGCAGACTGCTTATCGCTCATTACATATCACACTGTAATATATCATTCAAATTAATTTTAAAATATATCCAAAAAATATTTTTTTTTTATTTTATTTATTGTCAGTATATATATATATACATATATAAACACTACGTTAGAGTATCGACAGAATATGAGAACCATATATGTTAGTGGAAGAAATTATTGTTTGATTGACACATTTATTTCATAAAAAAAATGTTTACAGAGCAATGTTTTGAGTCTATATGTGAAGTTAAAAAATTAATATAATACATAACAAGTAAAATAAATGAATAATAAAAAAAAAACTGTCATATATATGTTTGTATTATTTACTTTGTATTTGTCAATTAAAAAATTGAAGATTGCGTGTTATATGTTTGTATACAGATTAGGTTAAAAAACGGAATCACGTCCGAAATCCGAAGCTAATGAAAAATTAATTCAAAAAATAAATGAATTTCTGACTGACTTCAAGTTTCAAATCGTGAAAACTAATTTTCGAAATAGCCCCGTTCGGGAAACACACAACTGTTTCACAATTTAAACAATAAACATACAGGTGCTGATTATAAAAACGATAAAAATGAAAACACGAACGAGTAGTAACACGAGACACAACTTCGCTAATTATTAACAATGCTTCATTTTTTAATTGTTTAACGTATGTAAACAATTAATCGTGTATATTTTCGATTGTTACTCGGCGCAAGGTAACCGGACAGAGTCGAAACGAGAACGTTAATTGATTTGTGAAAAAAGCGCCGAAATCAAAATTTCTATGTCGATCCAACCGATGCACCGCATTGGAATTTCGAAGAGGTGCGTGACGCGCCGACGAAAAAATACAACGGAAAATATTGCACCGGGGAGACAAAGAACTTTTCGGCGATCGACTACGCGGCGAGATGAGCGATGTCATTTAAAATAACACGAGATTGCAACGAATACACGACGGCCCGATATCAAGCATTCAGGGCGTTCGAGGCTTCTTATTCGAAAAACGTCATTTAATCCGGATGTAATAACAACAACGATCGCGTCGCTTCACCGGAAGGGCTTTACGGAAACGAAAAACACCGTTCCCAGTACCGGGGAGCGTTACAGCTCCGTGGAAAATAGATTTTTCGCAATTGCGTCAGTGGAGCCTCGCGGCGATACAAAGGAAATTTTTCGTCCGCCATGTTGGCGTTGGTCCGATAGGAGGGCGGACTTACCATAATGTAATCACAAAATTCTGCGACGTAGGCGAGCCATCCACGAAAATAATTGTCACACCCGTGATCGACGAGCGTTAAATCGCAATTAGGTACCTCACGTAATGTACAGTGCATGAGCTATATCTAATATTTTACAGAACATTTTCGCTCGACTCGCTCAAGGACGCACACACTTCTAAACATGGCGACGGCTCCCGACAAAATTTCGACCGCGGCCAGACCGTGAGCTGGTTGCTGCTTGCTGTGCCGCGTTTACACAAGCCACGGATAGATGCCGCTCCGACCGGGCACCGATCCTCTGATTGGCCAACGCTAACCGGATACTTGGCAACGTGGCACTCGGAAACGTTCCCGATTGGTCGCTGGTAAAAATATTAAAGGGACTGGTTTCCCGACGAACAAATCAAATCAGCAACTATTGCTCCCGAATACAGGATTTTTGTACATTTCGCACGACCCATTGCCACACACGAATTTCGATATATACGTTCAGAGAACGAACGAATATATAGAATGTAGCATATTGCTTCACGATTCAAATTTTCTTCCGTGAAAGAGCATTTTTTTTCTTTTCAGATCGAAGGAAAGGCGAATTTAGTGCGTAAAAAAAATTAAAATGTTCAAAGTGTGCATCATGCGACGATGCCTTCGTATGGAACTCGAAACAATGCGATTTAATGAAAGATATTGTTGCGGAGACTTTATGAACGGTCTCGAAGAACCGTTTGCACAACAGACAAAAATGGACATACATTACACGCGGTATTACATCACTTTACATTCCTGGCAACGGGCGCGGAGCCGTTATTCAAATATTTCGGTTCAATTTATAAAGCAAACAAACTGATATTGTCGAAGCTGTGTGTACCCCCTTTAGCCTTTACGCGTGCTATAAAACGCCACGTGCATCGAAAATCTCATGATAATTATCCTGTTTAATCCTAATCGTTATTATATACTCGGTTCGTTTCAATGAATCTTATGGCCACAGTATTTGTTGTATTTTAAAAGAATTTAGCTGTACGAAGACTGCGAGACTTACAAAGTTCGAGCAAGGAACGATACCCAACGAATTTCTACACGAAAAAATAAATGATTTCTTGTAGGATTTCGTTTGGAAAGAGTATGTAATATCGAATAATTTCGATTGAAATTTTATACCGAGCGCAACATGGTGCGTAGTGTACATACATATATAGATATATAGACACGCCACGTGGTTATACTTGCGTTCGTAGAAAGCAGGTAAATGTAATATAAGAAGAAAAAGGTTTTACTCACTCTTCGGTTGACCTTTGTTTGCCGATGTTTTCCGCGTCGATGTCTTCGCGTACGTTTTTTAACCGAATTCGAATAAATGGCTGTTTCGATATTGGACGTACGCTTGAGATCTTCTCATGGGACGTGTACCGAACACATTTTTGAACGTGATAACGAGTACGCCACGAGTTTTCCGAGGCAAAACTGTGATCGTATCTACGATGGATCGAGAATGAACCATGACGGGAAGAACAAACGCGAATGAACGTGCGTTAGAATTTGCCACACATGTTTTTTTCGAATTTCTGCTCGACTGGTCTCTGCGTGTGAGGTGACCGCGTGTAATACGTACAATCGTAAGAATGACGCTGGGGTCATTTCGGTACTCGGCGCATCATCTTTTGGGTACCACTGCTATATTTACATTGATCTACGTAGTATGCGCGATAATAATTTTCAATTTTTACTCGAATGTGAAAAGATAAATATTTTATAAGTTCTTGCTGTTTCTTTTTCATTTTTTGAATAACTCGGTTTTTTTTATCGGACGCTGTTGAAGTTCCATCGTATTTTCATGGCAATAAGGATATCTATTATTATTGTCCATTTCCGCGCCAAAGTGTGTGAACAATATCTATTATAATATCTAGTCATATGAACTATTATTATTAATTTCGTTAAAGTCACGTAACTATAAGTAAAAGTTAAAAATATAATGTAGTTTATTTTATAATCTAAAAAGCTTTAATAATTTCTAAAATTTTTTTTCACGATTGCATTAATAATAAATAAATATAAAAATGTGATTATAAAATATATTTTATATTGATTCTTTTTTATAGTAACAGATATAATAATTTTTTAATCTTATATTTTCGATATTTAAATTAATTATTGGTAAAGTATATATTCGCTAATGAAAAATTAATGCCCAATCAGCGGATGTGTGTATATTTAACAATAACTAAATTCTATAATTGTTTCCAGGTAATTATGATAATGAGGAGTGTACATATACTTTTGAACAGCAGTGTATATCACGTGAATCCAAATAAAACGTATTTACATATTATGGTTTCGTTAATATTCGTTAATGTTAATATTCCGGAAGTTCGTGCCGTATCGCTTGCTTGTTTAGTTGATATCAGCAGTATGAATACAAACGAAACATTACAATGAAAATTTTTTTATGTAGATTTTAGGGAGAACAGTTGAAAAAATCGTCTTCTCGAGAATGACAAAATTAAGTTCGGATTTAGACTTGAAATTATCGGATACTGTGATACAACAATTAGAACGTAGAAATATCACAACTGTTCTAGAATTCGTAAACGAGGATTCGGACAAGTTGGCGGTATTCACCGGACTTTTGCTCAAAGTATACAAGCTTATTTATTACGAGTAACAACGAGAACAAAACTTTTCAACTGAAAATATTAAATTTAGGTTACATTGACAGGACATACTTCACATTAAAACAGTTATTTCACAAAAGTGTGGAGCTGTGGTAAGAAATGCCTGTGATTTGCTCAAAATAGAATTGAGTAACATAACTCCTACAGATTTATCATGGTAATGTAACTGAACTTACGTAATTGTGTAAAAATTCGAGGAATATCTAATAATTATACAAATAATTAGTTTAGATAACTTATTGAAAGGTGGATTGTATCCAGGACAAATATATGAAATATGCGGTATACCATCAAGCGGTAAAACACAATTGTGTTTAACAATTGCAAGCAATATTGTTCTCAGGGGTCACAATCTTGTACGATACATAGACACGAAAAGAGATTTCTGTGGTTCCCGTGTAGAAGAAATATTGTTGAGCAAAAACAATTGTAAAAAGGTATTGCTATAAGTCTATCAAAATCTATAATAACACAATTATATTTTATAATTCTTGAATGCAGGTGGTAGATGAAGCTCTAGACCGTATCAGAGTATGCAGTGTACAAAATTTACATGAACTATTTAAGGTTCTACGTTGGCTAACAAGCGCATTGAAAGAGGAGAAAGAAGATTGTCGTACAAGGATTATAATCATAGATTCTTTACCAGCAATAATTTTTAAGCATTCCAAAGACTATAGAATAGCAATTCCACTGAATCACCTAGCAAATATATGTTTTTTTATCGCTAATGAATTTCGTTTATCGATCATCACAGTCAATTTGATTACTCAATGGAATTCCAACGACGAAACGGAATCAGCTCGCATAAATATGAACGATGTAATACATAGTGATGTAATACCGATGTTGGGAAAGTATTGGGCAGGTATTCCTAATAAAAGACTGCTGATAGAAAAGCTAGATCTTGGGAACAGGAAGATTTCTATGTGGAAAAGCATTCAATTAGAAACAAATATTTCATGTACATTAAGTATAGGCAATAGTGGTATAGTATGTACTTAGTATTATAAAAACATGTATGTATTGCTATCTGATTCTTTAATAAAATCAACGATTGTAATTGTTTGTTTATTAAACTTATATGACGAATGTATTTCAAGAGCAAGAAAGAGATGGAAATTTTCTAAATTTTGAAGTGGAGCTTTTTACATATCTTTAATAAACCAAGATTAGATTGATCAACGTTTAATATTTAAGAATGAATATCTCTCAAATTGAGGCAATATTTTTTTCTTTCGAAATCCCAGGATTCTTTTTTAAATGAAATTATAAAGTTAATAAACAACGTGACTTTTGGAATGACCTAATATTTAGTTGGAATTTTAAAAGTACGTCGCTGCCGTTCCTAACTTCCGGTGATTGTGCGATTTACAACGTTGCCACGTTTCTGTAGTGTGCGTGCACGATAACATAACAGTTTATAATGGTTATATTAGATTAGTGTTAGAGTATAGTGTTAATTAATTGGTAAGAACGATGGCTTCCTTAGTTGCGGATTATGGTACTTCCTCAGGTTCAGAGAGTAGCGACGACGATATTTCAGAAAATGGCGATAACACGTAAGATTGCATCAAAGTAGATTTCTATGCCTCCTTGTTTGTTTTCCTTCTCAATTTAACCTTACTCGATCGCGTTTATTTCACTCCTTGAAATGAATTACCATCTGTGTCCCATATTATGGTGTATATTACACGTTTATTTTTGCCTCAGTTATGGTACACATAACTCTTCTTATCCTTTTAATTAACTTTATTAAAAATTCACGACACTAATCCCAACTTAATTCTACATTCTATACGAGCGGTGTTCGCGTCAAGTGTTTGTTTATTTCTAACTAGCAATCAATTTTATTTCGTAATTAAAACTGCGGAATATCGTTTATTTGATTAGCGGTTAATTGCTTTGCTTTGGTGCTTATATTTCGCGAAGTGATATTTTTTGGAACAACGTTAGCTAATATGTATATCAATGGTGCGCCGCGCGTGCGGTGTTTTTGTGTAACGAAAAATTTTAAAAAACAATTTACAAGAATAGCCGCCTATTTATTCGACTAGATTAATTTGTATCGATTAATGCGAGCTAATAAAAGATTTTCAGTAATGTATATCATATTATATGGAACAGAGATAGTATTATATCCCTAATGCTTTTTATGGTATTACATATAGGAAATACATGAGAATATATTAAGAAGCAGTTGACGCTTACACATAAGATTGAACTGGTTCTTTGTAATCTGATATTGCCTAACCATTAGTTTTAAGGAGGAAGAACAAGAGGAAGACGAAGACGAAGAGAATTGTGAGAATAACGAGGAACAAGAAAACGACACAGCTTCCAAAGAAAAACTTCCATTGCCAACACCCGATTTTAATGGCACACCCACCATGAAAACTTCCGTCTTCTCAAATCCATTTGTGGAAGCAGAGAAAGCAAAGAGCGCTATTCTCGAGAAACATGTGAAAATGACACCAACGTTGGACGACACAAAAATGATAAATGGTAGAAAGATTTGTTGGAATTATAGGAAAGGTAGATGCCGTTTTGGTCATAATTGCACGTTCGCACACGATTCCGATTTACATCGAACTGCAGCCGAGTTAGAAGCGATTCGTGCTCCGCAAGAAACAATTATTTGTCAGACTCAATACAACGGACAAATTCTTTTGAACGACGACGACGAGATAGATCAAGAGAACAATCAAATGAATAAGCGTAAGAAAAGGCCAGGCTTAAGTCAGTCCTTGGTACCTAGTAAGAAAGTCTTGAAAATGTACAAAGCGCAACAAGCTAAAGCTGTTAGTAGATAAATTATAAATAGTAAGTATTCGAATTACGCTAGCTTACTACATTAAAAGAGAATATTTCATAGTTTTCATGGTTTCGATTCCACATTGGGGGAATCGATAACGAAACGCATCGAAAACTGTACGAACAAATGATCGCAGTATAAAAGGATTTTTATCTTTTTATTGTATTAAAAGAAAATAAACGAAGTAGACACTTCCAATAAAAATTACATAGGGAATAGGGTTGCGAGCCGCAGCTACTTCGAGATCAATGAAAAAGCATAAAAATTATTTAAATACTTGATATTTATAGGAAATTGTTTGTTATGTATATAAAAGTACACTTTACTTGTATAGTTGATACTTCCAGGGACCTGCATAAAATATATTTCTATTCATATTTGACATCCCTAACTTGCCCATAAATAATGAAATATGTCTTCTAATTATTTGCTTTTTTATTGTACAATTCGATCGATCGTGCCTCTTCCTCGGGAAGGCAGCCGCAGCAAAGAGATCTTTTGTACAAAAACTCGGAAAATGTTTACAGATACAAGGATATTGCTCTATTGAAATATTCTACAAAATTCCATTAGAGCTTTAAGAAATTTTAGACGATGTTTAATGTACAGTGCAAAAGAATCGTCGTTCTATGTGCTATATGTAAGAAAAGGATTATACATATATAAATTATGTACAATATTGTTAACATTTTCTTCTGATGAAAGGTGGTTAATACATTACAGTATCTATATTAGGTACTAACAGTAATTTAGAATAATCGAGGTATACCAAAAATAACAATTACGCTTCCACTATTCGTTATATCTTTCTACATAATGTTATAAAATATAAATCAGGGCTTCTATGATTCCATACTAACGTGCATATACGATTGTTAATCCTGTATTTCCGGTCTTAAAATATCGTATCTCGTTCTTTACGTGCACTCCGACTACTTAAGTATTTTTAATAAAAAGAAGCTTTACTTAACACGGTTAAACGCATGAGTTTAGACTCATTGGAGTTAAAAGAAAGAAAAAGTAATAGATATTTGCTAATAAGTTTGATACAATTCAAAAGAGCGTTCACGCATTCGAAAATATTTATATGTAGTCGTAAGTTTTCTTTTTTATTTTATACAACTGTAAAACTACGAAGGAAAGTTTTTTCGAAAAATGGCAATAAATCTGCAGTGACCAACATGCTATCGAATTCTATTCTCCTCCTAGTCGTGTACCGCATGCAAAGTAAGCCTGAGTAGGCCTTAATCTGAAAAAGAATACAGCAAGAAATTATTGAAGTTTCTGTCGATCAGACCAGAATATAGTTGGGTATAAAAATAGACGAAAGTGTGATAGGCACATGACATTTTATTAGATAATCATGGGTACATATGAGTTCGGATCAATTATATGTGGTATAAGTGCATCAATAACCGATTATTGCATCTCTCATTGAAAATATATAATTTATATATCATTCTTCTCATTTTCGCGACTGAACATTTCACAGGCACTTTGTCTCTAAACAATGGCAAAATTTGTGATTAAATGTGTCTATGTAAAATAAGCATATACATGTATAATCATCACAGTTTACGTTCATTAAGTTATGATCAGTGATGAATCAAACTTTAATTGGTAAATTAAATTAAGTGCTGACTAATTTCATTATACCAAAGTAAAAGTTTCTTTCTTTCGTGAAATACTTCGAATCAACAGTTAATATTGCTTGCACCAAAAAAGTATTCCCATCGAATTATCGTTTCAGACATCAACTTAACGAATTCTTAATGGAAATATACCTGTTAAGTACTAGTACATTTGACAATTACCTTGCCATGACTATAATACATACTTCTGACAATACTGCGGAACAGTACAATCGTTGAACCATACTTTTGTAAGTTACCTCGCCTTGCAACGCGTAAAAAGATAAGAGAAATACTAAATTGAGTTTGTGTATTTTACGCTACGAAAGAATTTTCTTGAGAGAATAGACAGTCCTATCGCGGGAAGGAAATCCTCCTCCGCAGTCTAAGGTAGAATTTGCGAAATGAACCATTCAAGTACGTTCCGCGTTAGTGCAATAACATTAATTTTCTATCAAGACAATGTTAAACGTTTCTAAGGAAAAGTATACTTCACACTGATCGTATGTTCTCGGATAATTACATACGTCGAATACGTTGTTTGTATGCTACGTACTACGTGTATCTTGTATCACAATTATTTATAAGTAAATTTCCTTAAATAAAGTTACCACAATAGTTCTAATCGAAACAAAAAGACGTATATAAGTAAAGAGATGGAGAGCGAAGTGAGGTGATTCAGATGTAAAAATACTCGGTATATTAATCGACATCGCTTGTTTCAAAAAACAGATTGGTAGAAAATAGGCGTAAGTTATAATTCAATTATATTAAGTACGTTAATTTTCCTCGTGTAATATACATACAGTATTTGAATAGGAGACACCATGAGGTGTCAAGTTAGAAAACAGGTGTGGTTTATGGTCAATAAATTTGTCACTTTCGTATTGCACAGGAAATTTTTTTGTCGCTTTTAAAAGTTAACTGTGTCAGTGCCAATAGAATACTTTTATTTATTTTCCTTGAAATCAATCATTTCAATGAAATTCCCTCGTCTCTCTCTCTCTCTCCCTCTCTCCCCCCTCTCTCTCTCTCTCTCTCTCTCTCTCTCTCTCTCTCTCTCTCTCTCGTTGCTCTACTTTTACCATTTTTGTTTTTGCTTTTCCGCGCGTTTCATCCTCAGATCCATTCTCATCGATACTCTTTCCGCGTCTTTCTTACAAGCTATCCTTCTTCTATTTAGCAGGACTACCACGTTCAATGCGTGTTGTATCTTCTTGACTATTGCTTTGTACGCTACTCCGTCCGACAAATTTCGCATTTCCGTTCACAACACCGTAATTACCGTTTTGCATGCCATTAACAACTTTATCAATACCATTCACACCGACCTCTACGCCATTGACTCTAGTATCGAACCCGTTTATTCGTTTTTTAGCTGACGTGCTATCTTTCGTTTCCGGCGAACTGATATTTTTACATTCCGCTGATCCACATTCCGTCAAGCCTGCAAGAGCGTAATCTGTGCAATTTAAAAGACTGATCAAACGAAAGATCGCCTACACCGAATAATACACTATCGAGTCACCTAACGCACGACGACTTCAAATTACTCGTCAATCATTTCAAATAAAATTGCACAGCGTGCCAGTATTTTTCAGAATTTTGATAGAGTATTAAAAGCCTCAATCTCTCTCTCCCTCTCTCTTTCGTTGACACAGACAATAATTTACGAGCAATTCTGTGTCATCAACGTCGGATGACTCATCCTGTATAATGGATAACATTCGCCACTACTACAGGCTGTTTTTAAAAGAGATTGAAGGTTCATCAATTATCATAATAGGCATCTATCATGATTCTTGATGTATATATCAAGTTTCCTCTTTCGAAAAATAGTCTATAATAATTCACTGGTTACTCGGATGTTTTTTCTCATTAAACATCCGGTTAACAAGTTGAACAATGGTGAACCAGTTCCACCTATACAGCAAATGGTAATAAAGTATGCGAGTACGTACCGTGTAAATTGTGGCAGTATTTATTGGTGCTGTTCCACTCTTCTCTGAGGCTGAGGTTGAACATACTGTAGTCCGGATTCCCGGTGACTTCTTTCTCGATTGTCAGGAACTGTGGTAAGATGTTCTTCAGCTCGTCTCCCGATAATGCCGTGTACGTTTCAAGCAACATTAAACCTCGACACCTGAAACCCCGTTGACCACGTTACTACAGAACACCGACAGGATTAACTCTGGATATTTTCCTGAATTATGTAGGTCATTCTCCTAGCTCCTACCTTGGATGAGCTGGTTCTCTGTATATATCTAACTGGAAATACTGATTGTTTATTAGGAAGCAGCGTCGACGTTTGAAGATGGTGAAATGCGAGTCGTCGCGCTGTGCAAGCATGTTCAGGTAGTCCCTGTGAGTCAACTGTGTCTTCACCTCGATCACCTGACCGCACATTTTTGGACGCCTGATGGTATGGATGTAGGACCAGTGACCTGTAACAATGGAACGCCATGATTAAGAATTCAAGCACAGGATACACTTGTATCTACTAGAAAAGAACACTTTCGGTGATTATTTACAAATAGTTACTGTTCATCCACCAGATGATTGCTAGGTAAAGCATATGATCTCACTCTACACAGGTACTTACCCCTACCATTGCACGCACTGTAGCTATAGGGAAATCAGGATAGAGTGGGAACGTAAACACTATACCTAGGAATCATCTGGGGGGCGGACAGTACCCTCCACCGACTTCAATGGCCTTCAAATATCCTGTCAAGGTCAAACTGATGAACATACGCTTACGAAAATATCTAGGCCGAATGACTGATGCATAAAGAGAAGTTGTTCAGAAGTCTGTTCTCAAGGCGATCAAAATCCAAGGTGAGGGGCTTGCTATTTGTAAACAATTAGCACACCCTTTACCGGCCCTTTTCTACAGACCTTTTTGGCCGCGCTTGCGGAGACGTGCCTGCATCTTCGGATTATTGCTTTGGAGGTAGTTGTGAACGACGTCGAAGTCCTGAAACGGCGGGAATTCGGTGTCCGCCGGTAGAGGACCCTTGATGAGGAACTTGACCTTTCTGCTGCTGTCGCGCAATCTGTCGCCGGTGTCGATGCCCAGCTTCTGGCAGACGCACTCGATCATCCGGCAGATCTTCGCCTCGAAGTCCTGCGAGTTATCGATCACGTCGAAATAGGGGTGGCCGACCCAGGCGGCGGCCGCTTTGTAGTCGAGCTCCCTAGCCAGCTCGACACCCTCGGACCTGCACGCGTGGTCCTCCGTCGAGTAGAAATCCTCGGCACCGTTCGCCGCCGAGACCATGTGGATGATCTGGTTGTACCTGTTGACACCACCGATTTTGTCAAAATAATGAAAACAACCCTTATAAGGACGAGAATCGTTTGGTCATATATCTTGGAAGCTAACAGAGCTGGAGGGATGGTTTAAACGGCAAAGTTACGCATCCTCTAATAAAGAATCTAACTGCGTAACTCGACGAAAATAATACTCTTTCGTTCGTTTCTCCGAGAAGAGGTCTTGATTTTCGCATTTTGAAGAAAAAAATAAACCTTAGGGTGATTTTCGTTAACATACCGGTTGTCCCGAAGCTCGACGTTGTTCCAGCCGTTCGAGGCCATCATCAGCTCCCACTTGTCCTTCGATATAACTGAAAAAAGAGGGAGAAAGACAGGGTAAAGAAAACCGAGAAACGAGCGACATATCGATTGATATAATCTTCGCTTACATGCCGAGGCGTCCATGGCACCGCGATCGCAGATGATAAGACAATTTCGGGAACAACTCTCGCCCAGTTGGAAGAACGTGTTCTCGATCTGGATCATCGTCCGCAGTAGATTCTCTTGGAACTTGAACCCTGGAGCAGAACAAACGATGGATCGCATCATCTCCCGTGGACAATCGTAATATTCGATTCTATTCTACATATGTTTATAGTAAGCGCTACGCGAAGTGTCTACGTTTGATTTATTTCTTAGCTGCTAGGTCGACTAGATCTACGTCTTTGTCGAGTTTCGCATTTTTTTTCGTGGCGATACCGTAAAGGAATTAATTAGCCGTTGCTCATTAGCTTATGCTACGCTTCAGCTTCTCGTAGCTGAATAGGAAAGCGGCGCATAACGGAATAATATCTGAAGCGATGATCGCCTACGTTTGTGTTTTTTATCCGCGTTGTTACGAATTAACGATCGTCGCGCGTCCGAGACGAAGTTCTTGGATCACGATCCTCGATCGCATGCGAACAACGAGTCACGTTTCGTCGCTCTCCTTCTAGTCACTCGGGCACAATCTCGGATCGTTATCGCGTGTCCGGCGTTATCACTGCGATACCACGAGCTTGTCGCAACCGCTAGAAAACGGGTATGGAAATTACGATCTTCTCATAGAAAACCGTTTCCCGAGTAGATACTGTACCGACGATTGATCACCGTGGTTGATCATTAATCATGGGTTGAATATTGTCAACCTTTCGTTCACGTGTAATAAATCTGTTTTTTCTTCCCTTATCTTATTGCAGTATTTGTTCGGATTTTGTTTCCAGAGACTGGTACGACAGTCAACACGCGAAAGTGCAAAATACGGTAAAAACCGCTAAGAAAGCGTCTCTTTATAATTTCATTAATTGTAAAATAAGAATTTTCACCGTGGTAGACTCAGCGTTAAAAGCTCCGAAGCGCGACAGAGAAATTTTTCAATTCGAAACGCGTCACGCATCCGGTTGAAAACGCTGTTGACACGTCAATACATAATCGAAAGTGAATGCGAGTATTAAAATTGTACATTCGCAACACGCTTTTCAAAAAATGCGACGCGACTCGTGGTTCGACCTAATACAATGGAACGGGAACGCGAGCGAAAATGCGTCGATGTTGTTGCAATACCGTTCGCTTTATCGAATCAGGGAAAAAATCCAATTAATGTCGGCGGTCAGCGAAGTCCAATAATCGTTCCGCGCGACCTGTCGCGTCCCTCGTTTCTGTCGCGCCGCGCCTCCACCCCAGATAAATATCCCGTTCTCGATTTTCTCTGGCTCGTTCGCGGCTGCGAGATCGATCATTTCCACATCTTCTCTCCGCGATTTCACGGATCAACGACGGATCAAATGCCACGTGTTCGCTGGCACGATCAACGCGCGTCTAGCCGGGCAATTTTCCTTTCTTGGCACGCGGATACTACAGAAGTTCCGGATGTTTTCTAGAGAAGTTGAATTTTTCGAAGAACGCAGAAAACGTGCATCGAGCGTAGTATAATCGTTGAAGGTTGCCGTGTTACGACTGTTTAGCATCCTCTTAGCACCTGATTGCAATTTCTCGTTGGTCTTATGTACCATGGCATGTAGCAGGCATCGTGTAATTGATATTTAATTGGCCGTTTAGGAGCGTTCCGGTGCCAAATATTTGCACGACATTAGTATGAAGTGCTTAATCGTTAAATTTGATCGAGAGCTTCAAGTCAGATATCGAGAGAATAAACGAATCTAGTTGTTCAGGCGCGTGTCTCGGAAGGACTGCTGAAAACAGGCAGAGATAGATGAGTATACGTTCGGTAGATTTAGTACTCGATTCTCCAGAAGTTCATCAAACGGTTGTTGGGTCGTTGTATACCTAGGGTTTCGCATCCCCGTGACAATTCTCTGTCGAAGAACCGTGGCGTTGGCAGCACGCCAACGCTCTGTGTCGAGTTACGATTCTATCTAAAATGGCTGTTAACCCTTTGCGCTCCCTTGGATCGTCTACCGGCAACTCGAACTCGCGTTTGTTCGCGAAGTAACGTGGCTTGAAAAAGAAAGTATGAAACGATGCCAACGTTGGTAATAATCGCTAAACTGCGGATTTTATGCATTCATGACAAGAACGTCTGTGTACAGTAAATAACAGTAAAACATTCAAAGAATTTAAGAATGTCGATAGGCCGACAATTTCTACTTTGCATAAAGATCCGCGTCACTGTATTTAACCCTTTCTCGCATAACAACGAGTTCTCACATTTATTAAATCGTATTCTTCTAGAGTGAATATTTAAGCAAGTATCGATAGACTTCGTGAAACAAAAATTGTTGGTCTCGTAAGCGATTACCAACAATTTTTTCGTGTCCTCTCTAAAGAGCAAACTGTAGTGGTAAATGTAGCAAACTGTAGTAGAATGTAGCAAACTGTAGTAGGATGTAGCAAATGAGTATGTAGTCTCTTTAAAGGGAACAGTCGAGTGCAAAGGGTTAAGTCTCGATCATGGTATTGACGGATGTATCATCGATGCGAGGGTGTTCTAGACTAGCCGAGAGAGACTAATCGAGGGTTGGGGGCGGAAGCGAGGTGGTGGAGAGGCAGACAACGGCGCAAGAATGCTGATACCAAATTTACCAAGTGCAGCGAGATGACATGCCTCGATATCGGCGATGATAACGCGACTGGCGGATGTCTAGCAGTGTACCGAGCCGGGTCGGGTCAGGTCAGATCGGGTCGCTGCTCAAGCATTGCTACCGGACGTTGATCCCCTTTCATTTTCGACAACGTTCAAACCGCGGAAACTGCGGCTTTAGGGCGAAAGACACGATTGAAAACAATCAAATTTAGAGGCTCTTTCCGATACGGATATTCTTATCACATTGTATGCTATGTCGATCGTACATGAGTGGCCATGGGAGACAGGAGTCTCACTCGTTATTGATACAGAAAAAGGGTTTAATACAATAGTTTGCAAGGAACGCGTGCAATTGGATAGAGACTGATCGACTCGATTGTTCATGACTCACCGTTTCCACTTCTCGCACGCGATGCACTTTGTAACCCCACTCTTTTGAAAACGGCGCGCTTCCAACAAGAAAATTCTATGTACTCTCGGTTCGTTTATTCCTGCCCAGCTATAATAACATCGTCGCCAAATGTACATTTTCAATTTTTTCCTATGTGGCTTTGATTTGGAGAGAATCGTCTTTAAAAATCCGTCAAGTAAACACTTATATGAAAAATTTAAAAAATCATCTCCTTCCCGGTTGCACCATCAGCTATTGACCACCCTGTATAGGTGCGTGAATTTGTGGCTCTAATAAGTAGAACAACCACTGTATTCAGGAGATGTCTCGATTTTTCGATGTTTCGCAGACAATGGGAACAGATTTGAAGAACGGGACACCTGTACAAAGGAGGTGGGGGTGTTGAAGGTTTCTCCAGAGCAACGAATAGAGGAAGGAAAAGCGAAGAGATCAAAGACGAACAAGACTCTGTCGAGTAAATCGTTGCCGTCAGCTTCGCCCAGTTTCGAAGCGCGTAATTTCCGCTCCCGGGGCCGTTGACGAAGATAAAACAGAGGACGGGCTGAGCACCCTCGCGGAGGAGAACCTTTATCGAGTTCGTGCAGCAGTCTAAGACTCACCCTCGCTGGAGTTAACCTCCAGGATCTCCGGCCAACTCGCCTCTTCCTTGTCGGATCCGTGCCTGTAACGTCGCCACGAGGACCTCGTGGACGAAGGACGCGGCCCGGATCCCTTTGCTAGAACCAACCGACCTTGAAGATGCATCCAGCTCGATCAACCGACCCCAGGGGCCATCCCAACCCCTACCTCCACGAGGATTATGGCTCGCGTGTGCTCTAATCGCGTCACTTTTCGTCCGGAACCGTTCTGTCACGGGTGCCGTTCGGTTCAACTCGTGACATTCTAGCCGAGTGCCCAATTATTGGGTTGTAACATAAATTTGTTTGGTTATAACCAACGTCTTATTTTATCCATTTGCATCATTAGCTCTGTCTGAAATAATTTGTTTGTTTTTACTACCAATACCACACGTATATCTATAATCTTTCTACGGTGGTATAATAGAAAATATTGATAACGATAGTTTTCAAATGTCCTTATGATGTAACTGGGTTAATAAGGGATGGAATCATATTCAATCAATTGGAGAATTTCTGACTGTAATTCTTTTCAGTCGTTATGTATATTTATAATACAGCGAGGACTAGCCGAATTTTTAGAATTTGCTTTTACTACGCTCCAACTGAACTGATTTTTATGTTACAACCTGATACTTTATTGTGCAACCTGGTACATTAGTAAATACTTGATGTGACCATGTTAGTTGACGTATGAAACATATATGTATTAATTAGCAAATTTAATATAGTGGTATTATATTTATGTTTAATCGGATGCCGATGAATTTCTAAAACTAAATCGCCCTGTGCATAGTTAAAACCAGAAGATAGATAAGTGGAGCATGTCATGTCTGCGTTAATACGAAGTCAAAGGTGTACTTCGACGAGAATTCTTGCAGAGTACATTTCATCGAATTTATCCAAAATGAAAATCAACGGGATTGACACTTTGCTCGTTGAAGGCCCGCGTGTGCTCAGTTGCTAAATTACAAAAGTTTTCCACCATCGATAACACTGTGTGCTGGTTTTAAAATGTTTCGACACGGGGAGGCACGGCCTGGCCTCGTCATTACTTTCTTCCGTCGTTTCAAAACTCGCAGAAAATGCAATGTTCGTGTAATTAGAACTATACTGGAGCCGGGTTCTGAACCAATGCGCGACGTCGCGTTGTTCTTTGTTCGAAATTGATATGTACCCGCGTTTTATTAATCGAGCTCCCCGAGCGACATGCTGCACGCGATGCAGCAGTCTCATCGCTGACAAAGTGCATATCGATTCCCCTCGCAATTACTTTGCAATTATTTTTCTCATTCGACTCGACCGATAGCGGGTTACCGAATTCTATTCTCTTTCTGCACCTGGGGACCTACCCGTGAAATCACTTTCCACTTTTTTTGAAGAGGAAAGTTTAATGAATCTTCTCGCGCGACCCGCAGAGCTTCGAGGATTTTTCGAAACTAGTTCGCGCTATCGTCTGGACCTGCGCGGATCTACTTGAACGTTTATAAAATCGGGGATCGCGGTTTATTCGCAGCTGCTGACGAACAAATACCATCCGGCTCTCGACGAGCGCGAGCAATGGCGAGCATGTGGCTCAGCAAAAACCTCGGCGAAAACGAGACTACGAAGTTCCGGCTTGGTTTCCTTCGGTTTCCTTCACGAAGGCTGCTATAGCGAATCGTTTTTAGTACGAAATTGAATCCGGCGCTCATGGGACTCGTCGGAACGAAACGACGCGACCGATGTCTTCTTCGAGTCGAAGACTTCGACCTCCATGCGCTACAAGAAGTTCCGGCAAATATTTCTATTCCTCTCGTTACGCACGTCCGTTCAAGTTTCATTTCACTTGAATTCTACGAAATTCTGGCTGAATTAGTTCCAGGTCTAACTGGGTTAAATTGAAGAATGCGATAATAAGGTCAACGAGTCAATGCAAGATATCTTTAAAATGTCGACGGATAGTTGTACGTATAAATGGACTTAAGAATGACCGGCTCGATTAACCCCTTTCACTATAACATCGAGTCAGACTCGTGATTCGAAGATTTCGAAAAGAATCCAATAAATAGGTATATATTATTCATTTCCTTCAAACTAGAATGACATTCTTTGGAGAATATACAGAAATATAATAAACGTAAGGTTTCTTTTTCTTCTGGAAAATGGTGAACGCGATGCAAAAGCTATACTCGCTGCAATCGCAAAATAAATCGTAGTGCAAGGGGTTAAACATACAATTCTCAACATGTGAATATTATCCTAACGAACTGATGCTTCGTCGAAGCAGTGAAATTGAGCTCAATCGTTCAGAGAATCTTTAACGCGTTCCCGGATAAGTCGTAAATTCGTCAACGTTCGCGTTTAAACGACTCCCGTTGGTGACGAGTTTTTACGTAATTTGACCGACACTTGCGCAGCAGAATGAAAATTTGCGTAATGGAATACGAACGCGTGCAAACGCCGCGACCTTTTCCGCTGATCCTGCGAATTGATTCGACCTATCTCGCGTTCATTGGATACCGCGGCGTCTTGTCGTAACCGGAACACCAGTTAATTAGAACCGGTCGCTGCTCGATCATCAGAGCATCGCCTTCGAACAGGATCGCGAATCGGTCAGGCGCGGTTATACTGGATGCAATTATTCGCGAAAGCCTTTGTTCAAGACGCTGCCGTTGCGCCAATCTTCCACTATGTTCACTTAAAAATAGGATCGCGCTGTGTCAGTGAAGAAACATTTATGAATTTTCAGTTCTCGATGAACACAGCGGACGCTATATCGAAAGACTAACATTATTTAGAGACGTTGTTGATAGAAAAAATTTGTCCGGATACTTCAATACCATAGTAATCCCTACCTACTTTGAAAAAGATTGGTTCAACGCGTCGCGTCCGAAATAAATTCACTAAAACTCGTTAACTTTCAGCGGTTTGAAGACTTCCTTTTCCCTAAGAGACCAAGAAGCGCGCCCTTTTGTAATGCTCAGGATATTTAGTCTGAGATTAGAAATGTTCACATTTGAAGAATACTCAGGACGTTGCAGCGGAGAAGCCTCGTTTCCCAAGTGCCGTCAGTTCTTTGTTTCGTCGTTTTCAGCGGGTTGCATCAGCCTGTCATCTGAAACCAGCGTCCCGCGCCCGTTTCTGGGATCGGCCATCAATATTCATGAAGCGAATCGGTTTATTTTTTGTTATCACTGTCTATTTGCATGGCCGATAGCGTTTCACGCCTCTCAATGGCGAGAGAAGCGGCGCGCCGTTCCGGGAGCGGAGCTTTCCGCTCGCAGCTGGAACGACTCGCGGGATTCAAGGCCGCGGGAGAACCGGGAGGAAAAAAAAATCGATGAACGAACGTTCTCCATAGAGAACAGGTTGCCACCCGTCCGTGTGTTAATGTCGTTCCGCCATTCTAGCTTCGAGGATCGCAGGAGCGAACCGCGACCAGGACTTTCGAGCGTAATATCATTTCCGTGCCGGCTTTCATCTGCGCGATCCGACGCGACGGACCTCTCGGAGAGATTCTGGGTGGGAGGATCGACCGTCCCGGTGGAGGTCACGCCGGTGACCTTGCTCGTCCTTGACCTCCAACTATCGAGAACTAAACGGATTTCAATCTCTTCCGCGCGCGATGTTTTCCCCGCTTCTGCGGATCGATCTCGAGTCTCTCTCTCTCGTAACTGCGGTTTGTTTACCGTGCCCAAAGCTCGTGAATCCTGGATCGTGGTTGTTACGCGTTTACATCGTATAAAATCGCAAGGAGGATATTCCGTAGCACGAAAAAGCAAAAAATTGCGGTAGCACAAACTCGGCGCGATGCTATTGTGCGTTCCAATTTACCGAGATCGTTACCACGCGAACTACCGGACTCCGCGAAATGGATTTCAGAGGAATTTCACGAGTTAACCTCGTCGTAGAATTATTCGGATGATGGAGAAGGTTCTTTTGCCGTGCATCGCTGAAAGTCTTTAATCGTTCGAGCGTATTATATATTTTGATAAAAATCACGTGAAACTTGAGTGAGTGCAATCTCATTCTAGAACCTCGAACAACAAAGTTTTGTTGTATACTTCGCCATTCATTTCTGCATCCACACGTACCCCCTCATTTTGATTGTAGGAATCATAATCTTAATGGGGGTGAAATAGTCTGTAGAATTTACTTCGGCTACAGGATTTGCGCCGCGCTCGAAATAAAATGAGCAGCAATTCGAACGATTAACGAAACGCTAAACCATTGTGCGTTTCAGTAAGAGATCGCGTTGCAACCTCGGTGTAACAGTGTGCAATGATAAATCATTCCGCAGGAATCGCGGAATCCGAGGCAATTTCACGGCTACGATGCCACAATAAAACTGGAGCGGAGCCAAGACTTGCTGGGGTCGCCCGTACACCGACGACGATAGAGCAACAATTAGGCGGATCGGATTATTAATAACCGAATGCCCCGGTATAACGAACTTGTCCGTCGTTACGGACGACCTACATTAACTGATTAACGTCGCGGCATCGTGGCCGACCGGTCAAAGATGTTTCACGCACTCGTTGGGCCTCGAGCACGAATTATTTCGTCGTTTCTACAACCCCTCACATACAAAAATAACAGAAATAGAAATATATGGAGAGCCTTTTTCAATTCGTCCACGACTTTAAACACTTCAAAAAAAAAAAAGCGAAAAAAAGGAATTGAGTAACCTCCTCCCTTTTCGAAGTCGGTCAAAAACACCCTGTACGATTCACGCAATGCTGTTACGGCTAGACTGTGGATCTTTACACGTAGCTATGGCTAAGTTCGACTCTGGAACTACCGAGCACTAAACTTTGATTGAATTTATTCATTTGAATGAAGAAGTAAAACGTTTTCAAGAGAATATATTTCTATAACTTCATGGAGATTGTGAAAGAATAATCCTGAAATCCGTCATTTCGACGGTCAGTTAACAAGATTTTACTGGATTTTTATTCATTTGTTTCGACCTACTTTAAGACTAATAAAAACGTACATGAAGAGTTGCCGAATGGAAAATTTTCGAAGTCCTCTTATACGAAATTATTATCATTTTTGTTTACAGAGAATTTTATATATCACTTTCAATTTTTTGATCTTTTCATATCTACCGATATGGAAATCAATAAAATTTCACAAATAGTTACGCAGTCGAAGTTGTTTCTTTACATTTTCCACGGAAAACATTCTGCCTTTAAAAATAGAGAATTGTATAAAATCTTCAATTGGCATTATCTTTTAACAAGACGTTCGAAGTAGCTTTCCCATAACATGGAAGAATATACGGTTTTCTCTTGTTATTATCGTTCCTATTGGCCGGAGGTTACGTGCCTCGACGTGATCGAAGAAACGAAGAGAAGCACCATTGGTCGGGCGGTAATAAAATAGGGAGTAAATGCGACGTTAAGGGAGGGATCTATGGCACTAACATGTGTGTCCAACATCCTCTAGTTCGGTTATAGGATTAGACTAAGCTTGGCGATCCGTGGGACAAGTGCGCTGCACGCGGTTGCCAACCCGATAAAAATCGACGTTCGTCAATTCGCGAAGCCAAAACGGGGATTAGGTGGCGGTGTGGCAGGAAGCCTGATCTGTATCAGCATTTCAAGGCCACGGATCAGTTCAGGCCAATACCTTTACGTAAGAACGGCCAAGCTCGGACAAACATGTTCGTCGCAGGTTCTACCACGCTAATCGCTGATAATAAACCGCGACAGAGGTTTAAAACGCTATAAAATTCCTCGAAAACACTTAGCGCGGACGCTGCTAACCGCGAATATAATCGTTCAAATAATACTAAAAGCAAAAAATACAGAAATTAATTTTCTACTTAAAACTACACACCTACCGAACGGGTAAAAAAATCCATTTTAGATATTTTTATTACAATTTCGTGGTACACTGAAATTGCGAAAATACTCTTGAAAATTATTAAATTCATTTACTTGTAATACGCTTGAAATGTTTATAATTGGATATTATAACATGTGCGCTTATCAGAGACGGCTTCGAACCAGTTGTGAGTGACCGGACCAGGAAAATTCGTCGTTCCACTTGCGTTTGTTAAACGACACGAAAAAAAAACATTCGTCATTCGGTTCTCGTTGTAAACAAATGACACTTGCATTTCTTTAAATCTATGCGGAAACTATTTCGAGCTTCGGTTGCGTCACAATGTGTATACGTACCGTTCCCTTCTTCGTTCTTTCCTCTTTTTATCCCTCGCGTGGGCGCAGTCGGTACCGATCGACTATATTTACTTTAATAATTTTCTGTTTTTCTAAATATACGCGAAGTACGGTTCTAAATGAAAAATGTATGCGAAAGAACGTAGATATTAATCCTTTGCACTCGGAGCTCTATTTTGACTAGAAAATGAAACATTTCTTCCGATCTACAATAATTCCATTCTATGTATATGCTTTTTTCCATTTTACGGATATGAAATTGATACAATACCTCATATAATACTCAAATGTTTAGTAATTAGTTAGATACCAACGTATTTAATATTGTACACACAATATTTTGTATAATGGTACAGTAATGTTTACTGGTGACTCTCCGAGTCACCCCTCGACTGCTAAGGGTTAAGCATTAGAAATTCTGATCGTCCACGGAAGGATGAAACTACTAAATACTGCCACTGACAATGTTCATTGTTTCCCGATCTCGTGTTCATACGTTTCTGTGGAACTTTTGGTATTTAGTTCTAGTATTCCACGTATTCTCAGTTTATTTTCGTTTTGGTGCAGCCCGAGGTTTTCGCGTTCGCAACATTTGGTAGAGTCCCGTAATTTCGAAACGTCCGAGCGACGAGATTTAGGTTCGCGTTTATTCATGGACCGTTCGCAACCGGTGGTTACCGGGCGAATATCTTTTCGTGTCGAATGTTTCGCGAAATGGACCAACGTTTCGACAAGCGGCGGGATTTACGGAAGCGATTTGGCAGGACCCGGTCGTGGGCGTTGCAGGTGATGCGTTAAAAATGACCTGTCTCCGCACGTGTCTCTGTTAATTATACCCTATTAATCACTTGGACTGCGGATTTTAAACATTTGCGACAAAATTGAGTAGGTGATATTTCAAATAGTAGAAAGTTTCAAAGAATGTTATTCTCTTTAATCTCGCACAATTATTAACGCTTTGAATGCCTATCGAACTTTCTCCGCTTGACGCAAGCGTCATTAATAACAACAGTTGATCACTTGACAATGAAAGTTTCACTGGTATAAACCAGTTAATTTCAGTATTAATAAGTTAATTTTCCAATCGCATTAATTTCTATGTCTTACAATTAGACTGTGGATTTCATGCATCTATGACAAAACTGAGTAGATCGAATGCAAAACAGTAAAACCATTTAAGGCCTTAAAAATATTGTTGCACTGTTTCCAACTCTATAAAATTATTATGAAAAGAAATACATGTTTTTGGACTTGCGAATGAATGCAGGCAATTTTTATTTCGTATAAAAACCCACAGTCTACTTATAATTGATCCGGGAAATTTTGCATTCTGCGAAACGATTTGCCGTCTATTGGCTAGAAGCAGAACGGTTTCAGTGATCGTACAATCTGATTCTGGTATTACTGATTTGTTAAAATGAGAATCCACCTTTGCGAATCTGCCCCTGCAGAGACAGCAGAAATCGAAACCGCATTCTCTTTATCCGTTCCAATATCGGAAGAGACTCTATAATTGCTTATCTATAATTGAACTCGCGTGCACCTTTCGCTTTTCAATAGGCCACCGGACCAACCCCTTTCTTTCGATCGGTTCGAGTCACGGTCTTTCTTCCGAGAGGCAATACGATTTCATAGTCGCAAGATCAAGGTTGTTCAATTGTTCTCCGTTACACAATACCCCCGATTACGTTATCGCGACGATCATATCGCGACTAGCCTCGGTAAAAAAGGCCATCCAGGGTATTTATACGCGGTCGTATCTTGATTCGTCGAGTTAGCGAGGACGCTCGACTTTTACTGTTTGCCGTTTCAATTCGTCGCGCATATTCAATTCAGAGGAAGAAGGAGAAGAAGATAGTGATTCGCGCACGGTTCTCTTTCAAGCCGAATGATCGCGACACGATCGAAACTTCGGACAGTTTTAACCTTCTCTCCGTGTACTGCTATTCCAATGTTAACCGTGTACAGGAGGGTAAGTGGGTCCCATACATTTTTGGAGCAGAATGGAAGAAGAAAGTGAATTTTTATTGATTTTTAAAATGACTTAAAAAATTTGAGATATATCATAATACATTTTTTACCTGAATATGCAACAAACTGAATTGAAATAGAAATTTATTTTCTTCCCTATTTGGTTTAGTAGGTTGAAAGTAATATAATAGTATGTTCGAATTTTTCTAATATTTTTGCTATTTTAAATGACACATTCGTTTTTGTCATAAATTCATTAAATCCGCAGTCTATGTATCACAGTATTTCTAGCAAATTTTTTTTGAAATTTTCCATTCGTCAACTTTTTATTTCCGTTCATGTCAGCCCGGGCTGCATTTGCACCCGATACACAGAGAGACGGTTAAACTTCAAACTCGAGGAGTCGCGCTCGATGGGCCCGGCCGAGAGATCGTTCCATTCGATAGTGCAACGTCGACCGCATAACACGATTCGCGGTTACGTTTGGCCTCTTTCGGATAAGCTCTATAATTACCCCGCGATGTGTATTTATCTACGCGGGAGCGAAAATGAAGTATATCGCGATGGACGTCGTTCGACGCGAGTTTCACGTCCGTGGAAACTTTCTGCTGGTCCGTTCGCAACCCTCGGCATCAACCATGGATAATAATACACGGCACCGGGGTTATATAACGCGAAATTGGGATCAGAGTCGCGTTTCGAGGAGCTACGTGCGCTCGAAGCCGTTCTTCTATCTCGCGGGATGGATTATATTTCCATAACTAATTTAGAAAGAAGCAATTCGTTCAGATTCGGTCTATTCGCAAGCTTGTACTCGACAGTGATAGGTAGACTGCAAGATTCTCCTATTTCGATCGTAGAAGCGGTCAGCGTTATTAATAACAGTTGTTAGCTACTTTATAATGAAGTCTCGGCTTACATCTACAATCTAGTTGATTTCTGTATTGATATTTAGTGGTATCAATTTTACGATGATCAGCATGGCGCTCAACGTGTTAAACGATTTAGAATTAACGTGCCACACATGGTACGATTCGTTAAAAAAAAACTGGGTGACGTAACGCTCGACTTTTGAATGTCCATAAATTAGTTCGTGGTATGAAATAGGAGTTCGAAATAGATCTATCCGTAAGTTTAAACTCGATGGGGACACACTGAACAGGGCACAGACCTTGATGACGGTACATCTGACTGCAATTTGTTAAATAAACAGTCGATATAGTCTTTCGGACCAATGTATCGGTGTCTTTCTCGCGCCGCGTTCTAAGCCTAAGCAAATATTTGTTGACCAATCAGCGAGAAATTTTTAACGGCTGCTCTCGGATATCTAATTCTGTCCCAAGAGAAGAAGGGGTACCTCTTGCTTCTTCTTTTACCAGCAGATCCGACAACGCTTGGAGGAGATTTATTTTTCTAATTCTCTCGCGTAAGATCAATTCAGAGTGTCAAACGGACGATCTCGTGTCGGTCGGAAAGACCGTGTGTCTCGTGACACACACGATCTCGCGGTCCAAGAATCTTGGCAACCGCTGCCGGTTACGATTTTACGCAATCGACGGCCGATGGTTATACGTTCAGCTATTATTCTGGCCTGGCCTGGCCCACCCGCGACAAACACCGACGAAAATCCGTGCTGTTTTTCTTTCTGCGTCTCTTTGCCCGACTATAGAGCAGAGGGTAGAAATACGAGATAGCCATTCTATTTATTAATGTACGAATTCTCAGGATAGACACACACGGGAAAACCAAACGTAGAAATTTAATGAGTTTCATATGAAATGTGTTATATAAATAGAGTGAAGCTTGCGGAGCTTTCCATTTTACCACGTTTTTTCTTACTTCTTTTTTAAATGAATGCAAATCCGGCCTAGTAGCGATTGGTCCCAAACACAGTAAAGGTTAGATTTAAGAAAAATCCTCGGGTCCGTGTATCGTGTAGTTCTACTATAGCGTTGCACCTCGGAGCGTGACGGATCAGACTCATTCATTACCCAGCAATTGTGTACGCGGCGCGCCTGAAGAAGTTTTTACTTTAAAAATAATGAAAAATACAGAAGTTTTGTAATTGGAATAATAGTTCACACCCCGATATACCCGATCGCGTCGGACAGTTGGTCCCAAATATCAAGGACAATTTTTCCTTATTAGCACCAGAGAATCACGCGCTATAACCATTTAATCTAATCTAATAATTGAATTTTTGAACTTGGGGTAATTTGAAACTTAGGATTGCTTTCCATATTTTCCTCCGGTCTCGGTGCCATTTCTCTTGTTCCCGACTATAGTCCGCGTTCCGCGCAACTCGACCGGAAACCACTCCTCGTCCTCGAGAGCCCGTTTTCCCTCGTCCGCTGTGAAACTCCACTGGCGCAACGCAATGCAACGCAACGCAACGTAACGTAATGTTGCATCATTCTCCTGCAACCCCCAGTGTCCACAGTACGATCGAATTTCAGGCGAAATTGCCATTAGCGATTGTGCAAATGAGGATCCTGCAACGCCACGCTCACGACGATTCTCGACAAGTAAACAAAACAAAAAAGACGCAGAGTTTCAAGATAACAAAGTGTCTGGTGTCCAGAACTGACGTCACAAGATATTTAAAAATGGCGGATGGTTATATGAAAACAAGTATACTTATGCATTATTTCGTAAACATTTGGAAGTATGGTGCAAACTTAGTGTATAAAGAATTGTATGGAACGACAAAACCATGATAAAAATATATTTTTTCACAAGTATTTTATACTTAATATATCACATATAAATTATTCTTACCATTCTTTTTTTTTTTTTAAGTAAAATAAGTTGCGAGGAAGTAAAAAAAATACAGATTCCATATTATCAACATCTACATTAAAATTTAACTTTTTCCAAATTATAATTCACAAAGTGAGTTAGCACTATTTAAAAAAAAAAAAAAAAAAAAAACGTAGTAAAGTAATAAGAGTAAAGTAAAAATGTGAACGAGTACTAAAATCAAATATATATTACAATTACATCTTCCATAAATATTTATACAGAATTAGATACGGCGACGATTCTCCTTTCCCTTCTAACACTTTAGCTTTGTGGGTACTGCGACTTCTCAACAAGCTACATATAGCACTTTGTGCATATCCATCATCTGGTAGATGACGTAATTTTGGAACACAATATTAAACTAACACTACGTATATACTGTACTAACACCGCGTTCAATTCTTATGTCTCTACAGGTTTGTATTAAATCGATCCATTTTTGTGATAAATACCTAAAATCCGCAATCTGTCGGTACGTAACGTGATCGAAGACTCAAAGCTTCCGGATACAAACTCTTTTTAGAAGAGAAGTAGCGTCGAGAGCTCGGACTTTTTCACGATCAGAAAAATTCGAATAACAATGGTAAAATCTGTATAAAATTCTACCATGAAAGGTGGAATGGCTAAAAACGTTCGTGGGTAGCTAACCGTGCTTACGGTTGTCGCTTACTGTGCACTGATAATGATAAGGCTCTTACCGCTGCCACGAGACCTTCGGCAAACGTGAGAGATACTAGCGAAGGAAAGAAACGCGAGCGATACTGTACTCCGTAAAAGTCAACAGTTGGAAACTAAAGCGAAATTTAATTTCCACATTAGCAACGTGGTCTAGTTAGTTAGTACTTGCTAGTGTTCGCAATCCCGCAATTTACTCTCAAGGATAGTCTAATTAATTTTATATACCTTACTATTTAAGTAGTACACAGTATAATAGGCTGCATCTAATGCGTTAAACGCTATGTCAGTCTCTGAGGGCCGACGCATGATCATATTTACAAAATAATATATAATTCGTATAATATTAACAAATATATTTGTGTTAATAGATTTAATGGAAACGGAATAAGCAAGAAATTAGACGAGAAGGTCTTCTGTTTACGCATATTTTGTTTTTTGTGAAATAAAAAGTGAAATGGTAAACGAGACAAGATTAGATCCGCGTTTAACGTGTTAATAAGACATTCGAACACTGGTAAGGTAAGCAATGGAAAAATGATGAACCTGTTAATCCTTTTGTGGACTTAAACATGATCAATGATATGATTATGAAAATGATACGCTAACCGAGGGTTAAAGATGCGAGATTGAAAAAGTTAGGAGGAAATCGGATCGAACGAAGACGCGCGGAAGCTGATCATCTTTTTAGGGAACGAAGAAAGATGTACGAGGTCAACAGGAAGAACGAGCGGGGGCTAATTTCTGCGAAAGTAAGAGTCTCACGGCTGAAAGTCTAGTTGTAAGGAAGGCATCTCGCGGTCGCGACGAACAGGGAATTTCCATTTGAAAGGACAAGCCCTTGGGGTTTCCTCCGGACTAACGGAAAGTTTCGCCGATATTAGCGCGACGGTCGACGCATACGCAACGATATCTATACTTGAACGACCAAGGGATAAAACGGGAGGGCACACGAGAGGTGCTCGGCGTGCTGCCCGTCGATCGATACCGTCCTGACATTGTCGCGTCTCCCCGAAAACCCCTGAACCCGACGATAACACGTCCTCGTCGTGTATCCTGGATTCGCACCGAAATTGCGCGCAACTTTCGATCGGCGATTAGCTATTCGTAATGGCCGATTTTTCCTGACCTTCGCATACGCCGATGAAATATCTTTCGATCGAAAGAAGCTATCTATACCACGACAGAGAGAACTACTCGCACGATGCTGCCTGTTGCTGCCGCGTCGCACTATTTTTATTCGAGTGGAAACCTTCGTCGGCGCGTCGCGTCGCACGGGAAACTCGCGTTTTAGTGGATACTGCGTCTTTCAAGGTTTAATTAAAAATTAATTCGTAGTCGCCCTTGCAATTAATCAATTATAATTTCATTTAGGGATACGTATGGAAACCGAAGCAAGTTTTTCACCGTCTCAGTTCTGAAACTTTTGTTTGAACCAATTAAGTAAACCAAAATATGATTATTTTTCAGCCTCGGGCGCAATTTGATTGTTTGCGAATCAACAAAAAATTTTTGAAAGAACGCTCACGAATTAATTCGTACACTTAATGAATATTCGATTGCAAGAATAGAGTATTAAATGATTTCTACGACGACAGTCTACTGTAGAATCGATCGTAATCCCGGACGTGAATACTTAACTTCGACTTACTTCGCGAAGTCGAATCCCTGTCAACGATCGCAGCTGTCTTCGATCCATAGAACGTGGCGCGCAGATAATATAATCGATTGTACAGCTTGTGTAACGGGCTAGAAAAACTTGAATCCTCGTCGGGTAGTTTCAATAACCAGTTGATAACCTGTCTATGCTAATTTATAGACGCGGGAATCGAACAGAAACTTCCCATTCGAGATTTTTTGAAACCGAACGACGAACGAAGGACTGGTCGAAAGACAGTGCAACGTTGCGCGACAACTGCTACGATGTCATGGGGTATGCCCCCCTCAGTGGAGATTCGTTTTTCTTAGATCGTACAATTCCCGATTTCTTAGATCAAGACTTTACTGTACTACCTGTTTCGGTTACGGTTCCTATTTCTTAGGATCCTTATATTTAGACAGCGGATTTTTATGCAAAATAGACATTTCCTTCCTTAATAGGTTTAATAGATTGAGAATAATGTAAAAAATAAAATGAAACAAATAAAGCAGCCACAAATCTTTCACATTCGCACACTCTGTTATTCACGATAGGACGTTAATGAATAAAAGTTACGAATTTTCGAGTCGGGATACGTAACCGAAACAGAAAGTTATTCGGGACGAAATAACAGTTATTTTTCACATCCGTTTCGAGCAACTAAAAGCGTGGGAACGGATAAAACGTGAATCCGTCTTCGGCGCGATCATAGAAACTACGTCCACGCCGCACAGTGGTTTAAAACGAAATTCTAGCCGAATAACCGAGCCAAATGATTTTTATCGTTATTTTTTCCCGTGTGAATATACAGGGTGTTCCAAAACTGATGTAGTTCCTTGAAGGGGGTGATTTCGTATGTCATTCGAAGTAATTTTTTCCTTTGCGGAAATGTCCCCGGCGGCTTCATTAAGGAAAAACACAGACCAATCAGAACCCGTCTACAGTAGTCGGATTTCAACTTAGCGAGACAGGTCCCGTTGAGCGTGGCGTTGGCATTGGCTGAGCCCGAATCAGGCTGCTGTAGACGCGCTCTGATTGGTCCGTGTTTTTCGTTGTTAACTCTCTAACAAAGCTGCGGAGAACATTTTCGCAAAGGGAAAAGTTATTTCAAATTACCTCAGGAATCACCCCTTTCAAGGTGGTACAATAACAAAGCTTTTGCATTCTTATACGAGCAAACAAGTGAAAAATAATCATAAATAGTTTTGCTCGCCTAGAATCGTTTTAACCTTCGGCCAGTGGAACCGGGTCATTCAGGCCCAGATGAGAGTGCTGTAGTAACTGTGTGTGTGTGTGGGCTCGGGCAATTCATAAGACCATATATATTACTGCCAGCGTTTGTACGAGTGGAGCTTGTTTGTGCCGCGTTCTTAGTAGTGGTTGTCTCGGGTCATATAGACCCGGTTCCGCTGCTCCCGTGCACAAAATTCACCGTTGTCCGAGGGTTAAACCGCTGTGCGCGCCAGGCCGATTGTTGCCGACTGGTTTCTCTGTTTCGGTGGGCTTTGTCAGATCGTTCGGGCAAGTTTGTCCCCCTGATTCGAGCTGGGCAAGGTCGGGCCAGCGTGGACGCTGCTTCGAAGCGGAAAACGTTTTTCGAACCGCCCATGCGCGTTCACGAAACGGCGAAACTATCGGTAAGCTAGGCGGTATACAGAATGATAAGTTGAAGTGGACTTACCCTCTTCAGCGTTCAGGTCTGAAAACTTTATGCCGCCGCTGAAATGGAAAAAGCAGACGTGGGATGAAACACTTGGTAAAAATAAAGCCCGCGGGAGGATCAAACTATTCGGAGC
The DNA here is from genome assembly GCA_028455605.1 of Lasioglossum malachurum. NCBI lineage: Eukaryota > Metazoa > Arthropoda > Insecta > Hymenoptera > Halictidae > Lasioglossum > Lasioglossum malachurum. The sequence goes on along the minus strand of CM052319.1, from coordinate 7,628,660 downwards.
AGCGTATGTTCTCTCTCGCGCGCGCGTTCGCTCTCTTTCTCTCTCTCTTTCTCGCTCTCAATCTCTCTTTCGTTGTTTCATTCTGTCTCGCGCGCGAGGTACATACCGCGGCGTCTAATCTAAAAGAGAAATGATCGTGTCCCCGGCGCCACAATTCTGTATTTTCGTCGGGCAACAGGGAATCTATCGTTCGAGCAACATTATCGGTGAAGAATATCCGACATGCCAGTGTCGCTGCGTTTATTTTGAGTTAGGATCGTGTTCGCGGTAGAAATGCGTTCGAAGAACGAACCGTTCGTTCTCGTAACACGCACCGCGACAATGCTTTCTCGATCTAATTGATTCGACCTGTCCTGTCAGCGTCGTTTGTCACAGGCGTGGGCATTGTCCGGAAGGCGGTACAGCTTAATCGATTGTTCGACAGAAGGAACGATCAAGATCGTTCAACCGAAGGTTATCTCTCGAGCGCGATTTTGTGAAACTTCTCTTGGGACGATCGTTATCGATCATGATTAAAGTTCTTTCCGATCAGAATCGGCGGATCGAATGCAAAGCAGTATCTACAAATACTTAAGCTGTTTAGAAATACTGTTGTATCATTTCCGACTCGTTAATATTGTTAAGAAAAGAATCATTTCTACGCAGAATCTGTATCTTGCAATTAACGCAGATAAGTATGGGTCGGTCATCGACAAACCTATCCATCTGTATGTTGAATATTAAAATAAATATGAGAATTGTGTTCTTGTACTGTTATCGAATGAAATGATTTTCTATTTGGTATCGCGTTCGAAGGAACGCTTCCGGAAACGGTATCCGACGAAAATACCTCCTCGAGGAGATGATTGAAGCAAGAAATAGTCTTTGAGAGTGACCCTTGATATTCTATATATTCCGATAGAAAGCGAAGTTAAGTTGCCATTGCTGTACCCTGAATCAATCTAGTGACAGCTTCGAAACGAAGAACTGTTCTCCGTGTTTCAATGAGAATTTGCCCAAGCCTGGTTTGTCGTCGATCGAAGCACCGATTGCTCGCAGTCCGATCGCAATTATGTACATTTCGTACGCTAGCTATTAGTACGGGCTCGTTGTGTTTCTCGATCAATGAATTTTGTGGTGACACGACACCGGGAGAGGCGGAGGAATCATTTTCTGACGAAGTCTCGAGCGATACTGTCGGTGGAACAAGCACGACCACTTTCTATCGCAAGATTTTAGATCTCGTTGTTTTTTTTTTTTGTTCTTTCATCAGCTCTTTTGAACCACTAAGGCGTAGGAATACAAAAGCAAACCTCGATTGATCGTTGCAGTATCGAGCCGCAAATGTCCACCAATTGCAGCTAAAACGAATAGACATCGAAACAAACTTGTGACGAGTATTTTAAACAAAATCTCCTGAATACAAGTGTGTCAATCGTTTCTTTTAAGTCGACAGTAAGTTCTCTTTTTCTGTTACCAATATTTAAACATAATTGCCATGCAATAGGTACGAATTTTACTTTTATGAAACTATTTAGGACTAACAATATACAAGGTGTCTCACTCGATATTACTACCTTCATTTACGGTATTAATATTATTCGCGGCGAGAAACGTTTCGATGGAGATTAAATGATTTCAAGAGATGCATATACTGGCGTTATTAGTTCCTTTTGTAGATGGACGCGTCAAGGACTTGCGATGGTCAACTTTGATCCTTTAAATGCTTTCGTACATTTTTTTGTTCTCTACATATAAGGAAATATTAACACGTGTATGTCGAAAAATTATTAGTTTAAGGAATATTTGAATACTTTTTTTTTTATAGAGACTAAAGTAAGTATCGGTGCATAAAAAAATATACGGTTCCATTTAAAACATCAGAGTTGCCCTTCTCGCTACGAATAATAATAGTGACACGTAAATCAAGGTGATAATATCCGGTGAGACACCTTGCATGTTTAGCAAGGAGTTAAAGGTACACATGAAAACTAAGGCTCAGAACCCTGGTTGATCTTTTGCAGACTGGAGTACGCGAAACAAGTAACAATCTCATTGGTCTCGAGCTCCGAATACTTTGCAAAAGTGCATAATTCGATCTGTTGCACCGACAATGAGGCGATCGAACGCGAACCAATCCCTCGCAAGAACGAAAACCATCGCATTTTCATCAATTTCTACGAACTCGGGTCCAATCCGCGAGATTGTGGAAAGAGCATCGGTTTTCCGCGCCGCGTGTGATCAAATTCGCGTGCAATTCGCACTGTACGCGATCAAGCCTTCGTGCTAGATTCCTCCTAGAACCTCTCCTTGTGTCCCGGTCTCGGTAAATTTGTTATCGTGTGATTGCATACCTGAGCAGCACGGTCGCTGTCTCGGGAACACGGAACACCTGAAAAAGAAGACAACCAGCGCTCTATCGAATCCACAACGAAGGGTGATAAAAAAACCCCCAAAACCAGCTCCAATTTTCTTTCCTTCTCTCTCTTTCTCTCTCTTTCTAATTTTTCTTCCTTTCTTTCGTTTTGTCTGTCTCTCTCTCTTCCTTTCTTTCTTTCTTTCTTTCTCTTTGTCTCTCTTTTTCGAATGGATCTCTCTTGTTAATTGATCGCGGCCAACTCGGTTCTATTTGGCACAGCGTAACAAAGAAAACGCGTGTGCACGTGGAAACTCGCCAATAACGCGGTCATTGCTAGATTCTCCCCGGAGAGACTGATCTCGAGCACAATGGCTGACAAAATTAAGAGACCACCGTTTCTCGTTTACGTTTTTTCTTTTCTCTAGAGAAGAATGAGCACGTAATAGATTCTACATTGCATGTGATTCAAACCATTACTTACTATCTTGAGATCATATTTTTTCACTTTTATCTTGAGCTTATTATTTCATATAATCAATTTTTGCAATTGAACGTAGCTTTGTTTCCTGCACATTTTTACAAGAAAGGCTAAAAAAAAAAAGCAAAATGCGTGATCACGATCAAAGTTTTCTCGTTAATACAAACAAAGTAGTTTTACTACCGAGCTCTAAACGCAATTGGTTAGATTTCGTACCAGTTTTATTTAAATATGTACTTCGATAGAGAAGTTCATTAAAAAAATTTCTCCGGAAAACTTATTTATAATTTTAATGTTTCTAAAAGAACAAATCAGGAGCAAGTCATTTTGACTCACCCGGTAGATCTAGGCGGCTAGTTTAAATTGCATGAAACTTCGAATTTGTTACTTTTTCGTTGTTCTCCGGATGAAAAAAAAATCTGAAGAATAAACAGTGGTATCTTATTTTTTTACTGTTGCCACTGTATATCGGAAGGATTGGCGTGTCAAAGCAACAGACTATGCAACGATGTGATCGTATGAAATCAAAGGATTCTCAAGTTACTCGCCCTTTGAACTGTTTGGGGGGTGAGTTTTCGAGTCGAGTCGAGTCGAGTCTTGGAGAACTTGCGGGGACAAGTTTATTTTCTGTGTCTCTTTTTTTCCTTCCTTTTTTGTTTGAACACGAAAGCGAAGCAAAAGGAATGAGGAGCGTGCCTACCTTCCATCCCATGTTCTCGAAGAACGTGCAGAGTCTCATCTGTCCGGTAGTTTTGCCGCCGCAAGGCCCTGCAACAGAAAAATACATGCTGCGTTAATCATCATTGTCTATCGTCGTTGCTGCGACCAGTTTCTTTTATAAAACGTTCAATTTTTCCGTGAGGTCCTTGTCGTACAATTTTCTTCATTTTTACGATAAAAAGAACCTCATTATCTTTTGCAATGCTATTTATTAGACATTAATGGCAAAAGAACAGAATTTTAGTTTAATTCTTCAATTATCCTTCATATTTGGAACTAATTGCAAACTGTCTGATGGAAAAAACTTTTCTTATTCATTCGTTGGGCCACAGGGGAGAATTATCCTTAAGAAAACGGGAACTGCACGATCTAAGAAAAACAAATATCCCTTCCAGTACTAGGCCGTGAAGTGCCTAGTAAAACTTCTTAAAAACATGCCGCGTGATTACGATTATCGGATTGATACGGGGTTAGCTATATTAAAACCTCTTTATTTCTCATTTTTTAAACACGATATAATTTTGAGTGTATTTAGTGGTTTAATTCTGGCTTGGGTAACTAGTCCTCCGAGAGTCGATGACGTAGCGACCAGCGTTTTATACATATGTATACAAATTGGGGCAGTACATATAAATAACACTAGGATTCACCCTTCATGTCCGTATCACGCCTAAAGGGGTCCCTAGACGATCAATAATATTGTCAATGTAGGCTGACAATAATATTGAAGCTCCTGAATTAACAATGAATTAATTAATTGACAATGCGTTTGAACCCCTGCTAAACGGTCAATATGCCCTTTCAATGCGCCTCGTCAATATTATTGATCGTCTAGGGGCCCCTTAACTGTCAAGGAAATTGATTTTAGATAAAAAAAAAAGATTGAGCATTGATAGAGTGCTTTACGACTGGAAAACGTTCGAACCGTGTAGTCGATCGCTTCGCACTCGAAGATCGAGAATCACGGGGGCGAGGGAGTCTAGATCGGCGAAGAAGGTGATTCGCATTATCCTTGCTAAAACGAAAGCGAGGCAGTAAGGTTACGATGTCGCTAACCTTGACTTCCGCGATACCCACGTGGCTGTTGAACTCCACCAGCATAAATAGAAATGACGAGACCGTTTGCACGGAACCGAATGTTCTGCAACCTCCGAATGGAAGACATTGTGGTGTAGCAAAGTGCATACGTCGAACACTAACCACATACCGTGTGAATTTTACGCATTTAATACACAAGTCTTGTCTATTTCATTCGTACAAACAACCAGAGTTGTTAATCATTATTATTAGCTACTGGGTAATGAAGTTTCAATTTTACACTATACTAACATAATTGATATTTAGTAGAGATCCCTATTTCGCGTGTATTTAATTTAAATACACATGTACAGGCTGTATAAAATGTAATGGTCATCCGCCCTCGGGGTGAATCTACATCTCTGGATCGGTGGACATTTTTAAGAGAAACTTGTCGCAAAATTGTGTATTTCACGTACACGTACTCCAGTAATTGGAATTTTCAGTACACGGGTACATGTGTACTATTTTACTCCAAAAATGATGTTTAAATTTATTGTTGTACCAGCAACCGCGGAATTTGTGGAACCATAGTCTTGATACATAAATTAGCAGTAATGCAGGCGTATTTAAATAAACGTGAAATAGTACCAGTGTACTTAAAATGACACGCATTAAAGTACGTGTATGTGAATACACGTTCAAAACCATGACCTCTAACATTTAATGCTACTAATTTTATGGGACTTCTTTTGAAATAAATCAAGAGCGCCGGTCACCAGTGACCACCACGGCAGTGAACGTATTAGCGTTCTGTCATTATAGTAGGCAGCATCTTCTTATGTTTGAAGACTTCGCGCGCACTTATGGCTTGCTACAATGAGCTCATAGAAGAAGACTCTGTCACGTTCGAAGCAGGGTGCTACAAATTCAAACCAGTTAGAGTCAACAAGCTGCGGCCAGCTGCGCACAGAGTTGCAGCTCGGATACGTGGAACCGAGCCACTCATTGCTCGCTGCAAGAGTTGCATCCAAGCGAAAACAGCAAAAAAAGGTTTGACCGTCCCGTCGACGTCCGCCTTCTTATGGCGCCTAAGTAATCGGGCGCGAATTACGTGCACTCATACACACGCCGGCGACGTATAAATAACTTTCAAAGGAGAAATCTAATTAGGAAATTTGTCAGAAATCCGATTGGAAGTCTTCGTCAACGTGTGGCGAAATCGAACCGGCCCGGAACAGTCTCGAAGTAACTTTAATCCTATTAATCCGCAACATAATTAGATGGCTTCGCGGAATGTGTAACGACGTCGTACGTCGTACGATGTCCTCCCAAGGTGCCTCAAGAGGAACAAACTTCATTAAGAAGTAACTGTGCAGCGAAGAAATTAAATGACCCCTGAAAAGAGGTATCGTAGAAAGGTCTTAATTACAAACCAATCGGGATCTCTTAAGATCGGCCGGCTCGATTGAATGCACCAACTTTTCTTTTACAAAAGTTTCGAAGCTGGAGACTTTGATTTGTTTTACACTCTGAAACTTTCTATATATTAATAGGTCGGCAACTAAGTTCGCGCGACCTTCACGCTTTTGTAAACATAATTACATATCGATATTGTTAATCCTACGGGGACGACATCAGTACGCCATTCTGACATCGAAGAATATTGAAAAATTGATTTAGTTACGAAAAATATCAAAGGGTTCTAAATTACTAAGAGATCGCAGTGACATCCCTTACATCGTACAATATTTATCATAAAAAAAGAAACCGTCGATCGACCATCATCCTCGAAGGAGGAATAATGCTGTATTTAATTTAAGTGGAGTATTATACATTTGAGACAATAACGTTTCGCGCCACGTGTCCTGCAATTTTATACGATCCGAAGAAATGGAAGATTCAAAATTGAATTGGTATTGAATTCAATTTAAAATTATATTATCGAGTATTAAATCGGTTCGGACTTTATAGAAGATTGCAACGATATCACATGCACTCGGTACGAAAGCTTTCCGAGGCATGATAAAACCGAACACTCGCGATTCCCATCGTAAATATTGACGATCTCCGACCGATCCAGATTCGTTGGCAGTTAAAGGTGCGATTTCCTTTGCGCGTCTGGACGCAGCATTTTGTTATCACGGCGTCTTTTATACTCCATTCGTTATACTTCATCAGAATTGCATCCAGGTGTGAGCCACTGCCCCATTATCCTTTCGAGGAATATTCTAGAATATTTCACGATAATGTTTTGTCAATCGTGGCCTCCCAAATGTCATTACAGATTACGACATATCCGAACAAAATCCGAAACAGTAGTCCGGAAGGTACATATTCTGAAGCAGTGGGTCGACAAACGCATGGATCTGCATTTGGACAGCCTCGGAAGCAGTGTGTCGAAAAACGCGTGAGTTTGGGTCCGGCGCAACATTCAGAGGTCTCGAAGCGAAAATACAAACGCAAACGTGTGCGCCGAACACATATCGGAAATCGATCGACGCACGTGTTGAGTTTGAGCGATGCTGTGCGTCCAGGGACACAGAAAACAGCTACGACGAATGGAGTATGAATAACAAAACGCTGCGTCCAGACGCGAAAAGGAAATCGCACCTTTACCGATATATTTTCATGTGCTGTTTGTCTCGGCATGAATAAAACATTGATGCGCGGACGGTAAATAATACATCGGTCGAATCGGTCTAACGTCTGCGGTGCAACAATCTGCTGAGCAAGATATCGTCACGATCAATTGGAAAGGTTAATCGCGGTTGTACAGCAAGCCGAGGCGAGGTTCAAGCGTCGAGACTGAGACGATGCATCGACTATCGGGAGATGATGCATCATGCCTGGTCGTTATCTTTTTATTTGCAGCCAGGCGGACAATGCTGGCAGACACGTCCCATTTCTGACACTGATCTTATCTCGTTTAATTGGACGGCTGTTCCAAACGAAAAAAACGCGATAGACATTTTTCCAATTTTCACACGCATGCTGGACCCTCGCAGAAGCTACGTAGTTTCTTTTTACACTACATGAACGTCAAATATGAAACGTGCAATCGATATGTACTTGGAATGACATTTTCTATCGAAAAAACATCAAGGAGAGAGTACACATTAACCTTCCGTCTGTAACCTCATTTTTATCGATGCCGCGGCCGTATGCATACCGGGTCTTTTATGTTCACGACCAATCTKTTCCTACTGTTCTAAGATCTAAAAGAATCGAAAGAAATTACGGAATACGTATTGAAGTCTCTATTTTAACATTATAAAGAAATTCAAGAGTTAAATTTCGCTTCGGACATAAACGATCGAGGGTTACAGACAGAACTTTAAGCAGAAAACAGTTAAACTCGCCATTGAGCAAGATGTGGAAATATGGAAAAAGGGAATAAATACTGGAGAAAGGAGAATGAGAGGATGTGCGGGATATGCGAGAGACACCTGGGGAAACTAAAACACCTGGCAGAAGACTGTGAAGGGGTAGAAAGAATTAACATAAGTACAGAAAAGATAGTGCAGGAGAAAAGTGGGAGAAACAGTAGAGTATGGTTTAGGAGTATAGAGAGAAAAAGGAAAGAAATAACCAAAAGGAGAGAGGGAGAGGCAAGATTAGCGGGGACATTGGGATAGATAGATCAACATAGACTATAGACAATAGGGCATGTGATGTGGTATGGGATATGGGTGGATGGGTGGAGGAACAGATGGATGAATGACTTGGAGAACTGTAATCCAAGTCCAATTTCTTGGCCGCGTGGCTGAAATTAATAAATTCTACTACTACACTACTACTACTAGTTAAACTCACCATTAACACCATTAACAGTCAAAAGTGACTGATGTGTATAGTATTATACAAATAAGAAGATTAAATTGATTTACGTTACCATAATATATACTGGGCTCAAAAAATCTAAAATAGGTCATTTAACCCCTCGTGGTAGGTTCAGTGTTAAGAATATTGATAATTATCTAGAAAAACTGTTTCCTCGCGGATTTCGAAACAACTTTTTCCAATACGAAAACTGTAGCAACTACTGCATCGAATCTTGCGTATACCTGCACGCTGTTATAATTATTACAAACATTAAAAAACTCGTACAATTTCATTGCTACTGAGACTACTCACGTCGTAATATGGACTGAAGTTTTCTAAAATATAACTAGGTGAACAGAAGGTACAGAGAGTTTGATTACATGATCGGAGTTGAGTGCTATCGCATATGACGAAAAAGTTTTGTAGTAATGCAGAGTAAGTTTTCGGCCACGCGGTCCGCGTTTATACACGCGCTGTTCTTTACACCTGTAGTCCTGCACTATGCCGAAGCATGGGCCCGAGAATCCGGCTTACAATTAGACCCAGACTTTACTGCAATTACCAAAATATTTGCGACGTAAACGGGAAATTTGTTTTGAGTGCGCAAGAAATTGCTAAAAGTGGTTTGCCACATTTCAAAACGGAGTTTTCGAAAAACCAAGATACCGAAGGACTGGAAGCTTTAAATGAGAAGTTTTACGATTCGAAACATTGGTTAATACACCGATGATTAAACGTAAATGCAAGTATTAGAATTGCACATACATTCAACTGTTGTCTCTTTTAGTTGAACAAACGGTAACGTTCTACCCCGACGCTTTCTGTTGCGCAACAAGCGACCGGATATTGCGTCTTCGCGTAAAAATGCATCATTTTCGATGCATCTCGCTCGATCGAGCTTTCCGCGTGCCTAATGGCTGACGTTAGCTGAGCAGGTAACTAGTAAATCAAACTTTTGCCTGGCAGACGCGCTGTCAAGATGCCATGTAAACGAGTTGGGACACGCGTTTTCACCGATTCAAATTTAGACGGCGTTCAGCTGTCAATGTTTTCGAGCTGGTTGTATTTCATTCGAACAAAATATCTCGAATCACTTTCGCGGTGATTTTATTGCACGGTGCATCTCGCGTCTTGCACCGTTCGAACGATACGGGTTGGTATTTTAACTGATAATCGTTTGATATACTAGACCTTCGATTATACTAATTAATCGAGGAGTTATTGGTGTTAAGATAATAGAACCTAGCTATAGCACTAGAATAAATCCTCATCGATTTTTGTATTATACAGGATGCCCAAAAATGTACTTACTTGAAAGGGACAATTCCTGAGGCGATTTCGAGTAAGTTTTTCCTTTGCGAAAATGTTCTGCACGGCTTTGAAGCTGCAGAGAACAATTTCGCGAAGAAAAAAGTTACTTCAAATTACTGCAGAAATCGCCCCTTTAAAAAAAAAGTACAACAATATATACATTCTCCGATGTATCTACGCAAGGTTTAAGCCGTGTCTAAGTACTTACTTTAGCCGAAACACTGTTTCGCATGAGCCGGACATTGCCAGAATCATGTGTAATCTATGACGCTCGCTGCTTTTGACCGCAGGACCGATAAAGCAACATTCGGGTGACCATAGTTACTCGATCTTCCGCTATACTTGCACGCTTACGTGTTTACCTATTAACCGGCTGACCTTTCGACCAAACGAATCGGTATCAGCGATATTAATTATGTATAACGCAAGTTTGGCAAATGTCGCGACTCCATAAACACACGATTTTGGAGCGAGTATCTTTGAACCCAAACAAAAATATTTCGAATACGATGGGATATTCCGACGAAAATACTCCAGTGCACCAACGAATCTCGGAGAATCCACGGAATATTTTTATGCAAGGGACGCCTCTATCGCTTCTACGGTTGGAGCTGCACCAAATTGTCAAAGTTGAATATCTATAAGAATCACCTGTTGGTTCCCGGAGCGCAACGACGGAGTTCTTTGTTGAGCAGTGCATTAACAGACTGTCTAATACGATGAAGGATTTTTTAATGAATTCTTCAACAGCAATTTCAATCGTGAACCTACAATTCACTCGTAGTATCGCAATCCGATGATCACTTCTTTTGGAATCAATTAAAGGACGATTTCTCAGCTCCCTCTTAATATAACCCATCGAGTGTTTTATTAAATTTTTATACTTGTCATTGAACAACGATTTGTCATGTCCTTTCTCGTGACGAGTATACCCAACATAAACACATGGACTGTGAATTTTATGTAGTTAAGACAAAAGCGAGACGGTGAAAAATTTCTCAAATAATAAAAATATTAAAAGAACTTAAGAATGTCAAGGCATATGATATTCGGCCTATTAGACGCATTAAAGAAAGACACTTGTGCTGGACTCGTGTCTCTCGCAATCTAGGCAGACAATTTCTATTTTGCATAAAGATCCGCGCAGTATATCGATAAATTATTAACTGAAATTGTTAGTTTTTAGACACAGTATATTGTCACGGGCGACAGACTCGCATGTAGCATGTCAGGGCAACGAACAAACGTAGAGGAGAAACTGTGTTCGAACGGAAAAGCGTGAGACGGGAGATAACGCGCAACGAGGAACGGTGCCGTGAAAATGTCGTGCGAACACGTGGTTTCCGTGAACGCGTAACGAATCATCGACTTGCTACAAGTCTCCCAAAAAACGAATTCTCATTTAATCAAACAAGAGAAGAAGCATGGAAGCGTCCATTCGTTCTCATCGCGCAGAGAGACACGAAGGTGAAGTTCACGAGACACGGGTGCGCACATGACATTGAATCGGTTGATCTTGTCGAGAAGAAGAAATAAATAAAAATAGAGAATCCGACGTACCTCCGGTGAGCACCACTTTGTAAAGCCGCTTCTGCTCCATGTTATGTGAACGGTGGTGGTGTTCGAGTCCGTTTATTTTTCTTGTCGGGCCAAGAGCGAGTCCACGAGGTGTTCCGGTGGTCGATGTCGGAAGTCGATGTCGATGTCGATGTTGAGAGACGTCGATGGACGATGCCGAAGGTGTTGGCCGTCTGGCACGTGAACGGTGTCTACGGTTGCAACGAATACTACATAAACACTTCACCGTACATTTCGGGATGTCGCGGGACCAGATACGTCGGAGACATGGGAGTGAGAGTGAAGCAACGACGATATCTCGGGTGTCAGAAAGAACAGGAACACCGCAACCCGAGAGTGAGAGTAGACGTCTGTCTCTCGCTCTCGTCTCCGTCTCCGTACGTAGCGATCCGCGGGTTTGGTTAATCGGGTTAGGCTCGCCGCTCCCTCTACAGCAAACAATCATGCGCAGTCGAGAAATCAGCGTCACTCCTATGGGCGCCGCTTACGAAAGTATTCTAACAATTACGCGAGACACTTCTCTCGATAAATCGTTATCAAATCGTAACTCCTGGCCCACTTTTTTTATTGATGGCCCACGACAACATTTCACGAACCATGATCATGACTCGTCCTCAGTACGAAACGATATCTGTCGCAATATATTCTCTGAAGTTCATGTATTCTAATGTAGACGTTTATGATACTAGCTGTTGAGAGTAATAACAGAATATTCGAACGTTCTTCTATTCTATGATGTACGACCTATATTATTAAATTCACGCAAATAATAAATGAAATTATATGTATAGCGATTACTAGCGGTGAAAGGTGTACATGGTGCCATCGGTTGCGAAATATCGAGGCTACTAGCCGATTAGCATAGTATTCCCAACACTAGATGGCGCCGCGGCGACTTTTTTTAATTTAAAATTATGTAACCGTTTCCATTTACGAGGTATAGGAGTAGGCCAATCAGCTTGCAATCTCATGTACTTCGCTAGCTGATCGTTCCATTTCGGAGTACCGGGAACAGCAGTGAAACCCCGAGCGTGAGCACTCTCATACACTCTTTGCTATGGTCTATGCATTTAATTCGATACATCATCGATCGAACGTGACTATATAGCGGTGACGTATAGCGGCTACAGATCGATCCGCTTCGAGATATGTGTATACTTTTTAATCTCTTATCGTAAAGTCTATATACTTGAAACATCTTCCTTTTGAAGTAGTTACGTGCTGATTGTAATCATTAATGCTGTGCACATTCTAATAATCTAGTGTCGTTCTAATTTTTCGAGTGAAACCTAAGTAGTTGACAGGTTTGTTCCGTAGATCTAATATGACGGTTGCAGTGTTCGTTAGAGGGTCACTTTTAATTCCGAGGGAATTTCTGTATTTTGGTAGAAATATATCGCGTTTATATCATCGTCATCGAAAATTGTATCCCTTGAACAGTTGTCTGTTAGGAAAATGTTTGTCACCCTCTCTTGCCACCAATATTTACACTATACAGAGGACATGTCATAGCGTTGATAAAAGCAAAATAGAAAGTATTTCCGGTGTTTTGACGAAGCAACATGCAAAAGAATTGGCCTCTAAACTTACCACAGAAGAACGTGACCTCATCGTAAATGCTATAGAGGAATGCAAATCAGATGAAGACAAGGCTAAATACCAAGGTAACTACTAATCATTAATTATAAAACTTTTCTTATGTCATGGAAGCATTATGTTAACTTCACCGTTATGCCGATATGTTTTCTAAATTTAATAATTTTTTCTAATTAAGATCAGCTAGCACCCTTCCGGATGTGCAATAAACTTGGAAGACCTGCAAAAATACCGTCATTAGGTGATGTGGATGCTACTGGCAAATATTGTCGAGTACCTGATGATTGGCTTATACGCAAGTATGGTAGGAACATCAAACCATTAGTTAATTTATTAAAGTCAAACTAATAGCCCTTTCATATTGTCAGTATATGTTACTTTAATAAACCTAATAAATCATTTAATTACTGAATGGCAACTTAGAATAATATAACATACTAATGATGAAAAGAAAATATTTTTTATGATACTACAAGTAAGAACAATTTCCATTATTCTTTAACAGTATAAAATTTTTCCTTTCATCGCAATCTACATGGACATCACGCTGTAAGTCTAATGCATGTTGAGTCAAATATTCTCTCAAACTTATGTGTCCTAATTTCTTCACTTGCTTCTTCTACTTTGACTGAACTTTCTGGATATTTGAAAAAGACATCCACAGAGTCACACTCTTAGGTAATATACTACATTTGATGTGCATTCTTGCTAATATCTTTAATCTAGTATATACAATGTTTTATACTAGATTAAAAACTGTTAAAGTCATTTAAGGTATCTGTACATTATTATTGTTGTTATTTCTAGGTAAGAACATAATATATAACTTTTAAATTTTATACATATCTTGTTCAAAATAATTTCTTACAGAATGAAAAGTAATCAGAATTTAAATATTTTTCTCCTCCCCTTTTCAAAAGTCCTAGGCATAAATACAAATATTTCTCAAATAATTGCAATAATAACTAATTCATATATTTGTGTTAAGTAATTTGAATACAGTTACAACATTCTATTAAATTAATTCATTCAACAATGAACACAGCACAGCATGATTTGTAACTGAAGAAACACATAAAAGTGGATTCAGCTTCTCCAAAATTTATTTTTTATATTTCTACTCCACCAATAATTGCAACAAAAATATTTTTATAAAAACAATTTTCACTATTTGTTTTACTATCAAATTTTCACAAACTTGCATGATTGTGAGAATGCACCTTGTATAGTATTATAGAATATGTTGCTAAGAATATTGCACAGAACTTTTTGTACATTTAATATGTAGACGTTACACCATTTACAATAGTACTCTTAAATGTAAATATCTGTTAGGTGAAAAGAATGTACTTTTATTTGAATAAAGTTTTATTTCCTAAACTCTTGTGTATTTGATTAATTGATAGTCCTAAGGAATTTCTTAAACGTTTTATTAAATAAAATTTCAATTGACTCTAACAAATAGTTTGTTACGTAAAACAATCGATAATAATTGAAACTAAAAGTGCTTTTCAATTCAATACAATATTTATACAAAGAAATGCATGATTGATAACAGCTTTATGTTTCGTAAGTAACATAAAGACTATATTTCTGATAATCAAGTAATTTGTTGTTAGATTTTCAATTAATTACACATTACAACATTTTTTCTACTGAAGTGCGTGTATTTATATTTTGCTCTTTCGCGTTACAGTTGAAAATGTTCCAGGACCGTCCACAAAAAATCTAATATTAGGTACGATGTTTGATACTCATTATATTTTTGAAACTTCAAGTTATATTTAAATTATAGAGTGATAAAGTAGATAGTAGGACAATTTCTGAATTTCAAATACAAAATATATATATTGACTCAATGCTATGGTAATAATGTTAGGTAATATATTCTTGCAGTTGCAATTGCCAATGCAATTCCATTCATCGGCTTTGGTTTTCTTGACAACTTCATCATGATTATTGCTGTACGTATTATAATCTTATACAATTTATATTTCAATGTGTAAGTCGCTAATTTCAGGGAGATCAAATTGAACTAATGTTAAACAAAAGATTTCCAATATCGACCATGACAGCCGCAGCGTTAGGAAACACAGTGTCTGATATAATAGGAATTGGATCTGTACATTATGTAGAAGTTTTAGCACAAAAAGTTGGATTTGAAGCACCTAAACTAACTACTATAGAATTAAATCTACCTAAAACAAAACTAGCTGCAAATATGGTATGATATCTTAGTCATTTATACTTTTTATTTTAAAAAACTATGTTAATAAATGACTTCAGTTAAAAAAAGAAAATAATGTATAAAATACTCTAGGGACGAGTTGTAGGAGTTACAATTGGCTGTCTCATTGGGATGTCACCTATACCCATTTTTAATTTTTTCAACTCTGCCAATCATAGTGAATAAAGGTATCTGTACTAAATGTTTAAAAATTTTAATCTTATTACAAGGGTACTAATTTTTAATCTTTACATCGAATCAATGTATAATAATATCAAAACAAACCATCCATTTATATAGTCTGTACAATACAAATCAAGCTTTTGTAATTTTTTTTGCATTTTTAATTTATGACAATCATAGCGTTTGTGTAATATAATATAATAATATAATATAATCTCAATACCGTTACATGTACTTAATGTATGAATATGTATAAAGAAATGTATTATCAAAACTGTACTAATAGCATTAGTGATAGATGTACCATTAGCGTTTTCTATTATTCAATACAATTCCTTTTATTAATTAAACCTGAAAACTTCCAAGGAGGTTGTAAAAGTTTTAAAAAAATAATGCATCTGTATCTATCCCATGTATTTATTGAAAAAATTACTTTGTTAGTATATAGAAGTCCTTTATGAGTTTACGAATTAGTACAAAAAATATATACTTTTTTCTCAATCTTTCTAGCGTAGACATCTTATAATAATTTTAGACATGTGATTGTTTAGTTGTTAGTGATGATAACCAAGAGTTATTTTTGTAACGTAGTTTGCATAATATCTCCAATCGTGCAAAAGAAGATTCAAATCTATACCTAAGATTTGCTTCCAATTTACATCCATTACATCTGCATCCTGTATCAATGTTGTGGTGTCAAGTACGAAATTAGTAGATGTTATAAACATGTTCGTGTGTTCAATGTCGCTACTTATCGTGTGCAATTTTTCTTCTGGTTCCAAGCCCGAGTGTATCGGTAACCAGATCATGACAGAGTTTAGCCACCATTTCCAATGTTCATCTACCAGTTCATTCGACTCAATACTTTCACAGTTTTGTTGAGTTTCGTTACAATGTAATGAAGTAGATATAAAGTCTGTACCTAAATCATTTTGTGGTACGTCTTCAATTACTGTGGTTGGAATATCAACAATTGGATTCATGTTTACTCTTGTCACGTTTGTTGGGCTTGTCGTTTGCCTTGGGCTAAGTACTGTTCCTGGGAAATAACTTGCAACGAAAGCAGATCCCAATAAAGTGACTATCCCTGCTGTATATGTTGCCAAGCAAATAGACGATATGTTTATCATGGTATGAGCAACCGATAGTAATTGCATCGAATTCATTAGACAATTTAGTTCTGTATATGAAAACCAGCCTCTTTTTTGTGCTTCTTTGTAGGCTATGGTTTTCTCTAATTTCTGTAATCTTTCCCAAAAATCTTGATTGTGAACAAAAACTGTCCAGTCCTGCATTTTTTTAAAGTCCAATTAATGCTAGCCAATAATAAATACCAGTAATTTACTATAGAACGGTTCACTTACGATAGCATGGAGAAAGTCTTTTTCCAGTTGATTCATTTTCGATATACTCAAGTGACCAGACTGTGCCCATTCGGTATTAAAAACTTCGTCTTCTTCCCCTTCGTCATTCAGAAACTTACTGGCCACCATCTACAGTAAGAATAGCAATAGACTTCCAGGTACCCATTAAGATATTAAAACTTCATATAATAAATGCAGTTGCTTAATACCAAAGAAACCAGAAACAACTCGGAAGGCGCCACTCGTTGCAAATATTCCGGGTTACAATCTTTCAGTCTTTCTAAGTATAATAAAGCCAATACAAGACAACACGGCGAAACACATGTGTTTCTAGAAATCCTGCTAGCTTCCTCTACGTCTAGTCGTTCAAGTGTTTGACCACTTTTTACTTCATTAAAGAGTTCTGCTGCTAACTCTAAAAATACATATTAATTATATAATCTGTAATATTAGAAACCATTTAACTAATTATGTAATATTGTTAAAAAGCTAGAAGTCCGAGAACTATCGTACAGAAACAATGTAAATTCTTTGCAAATGAAACTTTTTAAAAATTATCTAGTTACATTTGTTGTGTATTTAGTCTACATTAGTTTAGTGTATCTAATCACAATTAACATAATTTCTTCTCATTAGTGAATTAAAGACGAAATACAAAATACGCAGATAAAAACTGAAAAACTTGTTGATTGTATACTAACCAGTAACAGGTAAACTGAGACAGTCACTCACTGGCAATTTCGAATAATACAACGATTTCGATATACGATTTAAGAATTCGTCGTGATTATCCTTGCTCTGTAATCACAATTTGCACGGAAATGAAGGAGAAGGTAAACATTACATTATATATTTAAATAGGATAAATACATAATGAACAGCTGCCTTACCATAAGCTTTGTTGGGGTTTTTCTTCTTTTCGAAGTGTTTGTCATCTTCGAATTTTATACGAGACACTTGTTCCACAGAGTTCCAACAATGTTCGTAAAAAATCGGGAGCGGCAAACAGTTTAAAAATTTAGAAAAATATAGTTTATGAAACAATACGGTGTGTATTCAGATTTTAGAATTTAGAACAACGTGATGACCTACGTTCACTGCGCATAATGAATATAGCCAAAGTCATATGACATTCATACCACTACAAGGCGGAATCAGCTGATTAATAAATAATAAATTAAAATTATATGTTAAATTATATGCTCGTCAAGATATAAATAAGTATGTAATTATACGTATTTCTTGCAGCAGAAAGACAATCGAAATTGGATACAAATTTTAAAAAGTAGAAAAATAGGAACTGACTAGTGATATAAAAGTTTGCCGCTCAAAGGAAATATAACTAGATAACGCTAAACGAGTTTTCAAATTTGATTTGCTTAGATGTGAAGCTTGCAAAAATTTTATGTATATCGTATTTTCTATTTGTTCTAATAAAAATTTGTTCGTTATATATATAATGAAATTCATTATCATTAAAATATTGCAGCTATAGTTTCACGTTGAATGTGTCGTAAGCATGTTTTGAAAGAAACTCAAAGAAACTGATCTAACGGGATTGAATGTTTCCTGTACTGTTTGCTACAGCACAGCAGAGTATGTATTTTTACTTCATGGCGAATCACCACTCATAACAATATTGAATACTTCTACATAAATTTTTAAGAGTACCTGGAAAGCATTTCGTGTATATTCAATTTAATAAATAAGTAGTAGATGTTAATAATGAACACGTTTTCGGCAATAACAATCTATTAAGTCAATTCTATATTCGGACAAATTAGCGAGATGAGATGTCGACGATTCGTGTTACTTTGAGTACCATCGATAAATGTAACGGTCAATAACACCAGAATAATTTTTTATTAATAAATGTCAGACAGTATGGCTAGCAGAGAAACGTCGATTAATCCAAAACACTCGGATGACCACAGTGTCGAGGTTCGTAAATCTGTGATACAATATTCACCCATATTAAGAGCATGAGAGCAATGATTGTGTTTGATATTTGAATTAAGATTAAATCTAATATTTTATTCTAGACACTAGCAGAAGTTTTTCGATGTTTCATTTGTATGGAAAAGCTTAGAGATGCGCATCTGTGTCCTCACTGCAGTAAATTGTGTTGCTACACTTGTATAAGAAGATGGCTCACAGAGCAACGCTCTCAGTGTCCCCATTGTAGAGCATCTTTACATCTACACGAATTAGTGAATTGCAGATGGGTAGAGGAAGTAACACAGCAGCTTGATACACTTCAAGCAGTTGGTATATCAAACTCTAGGCACGATGATTCGAATAGGGACAGGTATTTTCTACATAATTTAAAGGGACATTCTTTCTAGGATGTCTCTTTGCACATTTTTTATGGAAGAGTATGTAATAAACCTCTATATGTTCATATTTAAACCTTAGTATTTCTTTGCAGGTGTACCGTGCACCATGAGAAGTTGTCTGTTTATTGCTGGACTTGTCGTAGGTGTATATGTCACCAATGTGCCCTATGGGGTGGAACTCATTCGGGACATACTTTTAAACCTTTAGAAGATGTATATGAACAGCACGTCACACAAATAAAAGCAGAAGTAGGACAATTGAAACGAAGACTAATGGAGTTGATAAGTCTTGTTCAAGAAGTGGTAAGCTTCATACTAGCGATCGCGGTTTTGAACGGGTACTAAAATACGTTTCGAGTCCGGCGTCTCCGTATCATTAAAATACACAAATATTTGTGAAATTAAAATACACGAGCAACCCTGTATTTAATATTACATGGATTGAGATCCGGATTCGTTTACTACACGTGTACCCGTGTATTTAGATACACGGGAAATAGAGATCTCTGCTTCATACACTTTATGCAATTGATAAATATTATTATATATTTGTTCGTATGTGTTTTTGTTTTTTAATAGGAACGTAATGTCGAATCTGTAAGAGCTGCAAAAGATGAAAGAGTTAGAGAAATCAGGAATGCAGTGGAACTGATGATAGCGCGTCTAGATTCTCAATTGAAGGCTAAATTATTAACGCTAATGGGCCAGAAGAACTCTTTAACTTTGGAAACAGAACAACTGGAAGTTTTGTTGCAAGAAGTGGAGCATCAGTTGCATTCTTGCACTCGATCAGAATTAATAATTCAAAGTGCAGACTTGTCACGAATGATACATCAAGTAAGAAAAAAACCAATGACAAGTTTTGTGACAGCTCCTGTTCCCGCAGATTTTCACAGGTATATCAGAAACTGTTGGTGCTTCAATATATAGTTTGATAAAGGTTGACAGAAAAATGATTGTCTGCTTATCATTTCAGTGAAATTGTACCAGGATATGACAGTGCCACCTTTGCAATGCAAAATTTTACTCAGTTACAACTAAAAGCAGATCCTGTGTATTCAGCTCCTTTACACGTGAATGGGTTGTGCTGGAGATTGAAAGTGTATCCTGATGGAAATGGAGTTGTTCGTGGAAATTATTTATCTGTTTTCTTGGAATTAAGTGCAGGTTTACCAGAAACTTCCAAGTACGCATAACAAGAAGTTCTGGCTTTTCAAAAATATTTATCACTGTTTCTGAAAATATATTTTCTCCAGATATGAATATCGAGTTGAAATGATACATCAAGGATCTCGTGACACAAGTAAAAACATTGTTCGAGAATTCGCCTCAGACTTCGAAATTGGTGAATGTTGGGGTTACAACAGATTTTTCAGATTAGATTTACTTGCAACCGAAGGGTACTTAAATACAGAGTTGGATACGCTTATATTGCGGTAGGTACAATTCGAATTACTAGAAGGTATTTTCTGTGTTATCAATGAAATTATAATGTCGAAATGAATCAGGTTTCAGGTACGGCCACCGACGTTTTATCAACGTTGCAGAGACCAACAATGGTACATTAGCCAATTGGTAACAGTTCAGAACCAATATGCTGCTCAAATTAACGAGTTGAAAGAGGTAACACAGTACTATTTTAATTAGTAGTTGCGAAATCATTCAAAGATTCGTCCTCAGAGACTGGCGATAGAGATATCTCGAAATCCCATGACAGCAACAAGAGTTGCTTGTGGACCAACATCAAATGTAACATCTCTGGTGATGCAACAACAGTCACAAGCAGCTGGAGATCCATTACTAAGCTCCAATTCATCTCGTTCCATTGACCCGTATCAAAATACTACATCGCCGCGGTGAGTTCCATTTTAATATTTTTATCGATAAGTACGGGGAAATAAGCGACAATTTTAGAAGATTCCCTCAAATTCTTATACTTCCGAAGTACTATACGTTTCAGTTAAATTGTATATATGTTTCATAGTCCTTTTTTCGCGATAGATCGCTACAGAATGTGCTGTCTGGAGGAAATAATAGTAGTACCATGGTAGGTGACCAATTAATGCCTATATGCCAGCTAGGAAACGTCTCAAACATACGTCCACTTGGATCTTCTTCAACGTTATCTTCTATCTCATCGAAAACGAGTTTAAAACAACATAGAGGAAAGCCCGAATCTCCCAATCTGAATGGTACAAATGATGGCTCCTCTGGAGACTGCCAAAATAATGGTGTTCATTCCCCGTCACCCTCTTATTCTTCGCCAACAGTGCTCAATCAGCAATCAATGACCCTTTTGTCCAGTAGCAGCAGTAGTGATAGCGGAGTAAGATATATTAAACAATATACAGTAATGTCCGACTGTAAGTCTGTATGTCCCTACGCTACCCATTCCACTGGTGAGCATACCCCGTGTAAACACGCCGCGCAATCCGATACCGGGCGGATATATCAATATTCGACTTACAGTCGAACATTACTGTATTATCAAACTGAAATATGTATATTCCTTGAAACATAAATTAAATTGACGAATTGTGTTTATTTCAGGAATTTAGCGAACACGATATATACTTGGATGAATGTGAACATAATGAGCCAGATTTAACGCTTTTGGACGACAATTCAAATGATGAAAATGACGTGGACGATGAAACTATGTCAGGTACGAGTTAAATATTCTTTTTCGGTCTGTAAATGTTTTCCTAGGCTGTGTTTTTGTCAACTAGTCTGCCGTGTATAAATTTTCTACAACGAATGTAATTGAATTAGGTACGAGTTCGAACAGGGATTCTATAGATGTGCGAAGGCGTAGCCAGCGGGACTGCAACTTAGATAAAGGTGTCGAAAATGAAAAATCCTCGAATGAGAAACCAGACGAAGATTATATGAAAGAGAATACACCAGATCAATTTCAAGCAGTCTCATAAGAGATCCTTTGTCTTTTTCTGAATTAATCTCCGTCTACTTCTTACTTTTGGTTTTATAACACCGAATAAATATTTCTGTACATATACTGTAGTAACTGAAGTTATAGACAAATTTTAATTATGCACAAACGATCGGAAAGTTTATATATTTATATAAGTAGAAATAATTTTTTATATATATATATTTTATATAAATAGTACAACCTGTAGAGAGATAGTAGATAGTTATTCTTATTGACTGTTAGGATAACTTTTAATAACAGTAATTGTAATATTTGCAGGAGAGAATGATGTAGAAGTTGCAGAATCGTTAACGCCGTGGATTCAGAACAAACAGCGTACAAAACAGCAGAACAATAGTAGCGGGGATGCTTGCAGGTATCTTCTAAAAAGGATAAATTAAGATTTAGATAATATCATGAATATACTAAAAATAATTGTTTTGATTATACGCGTAACTTTGTAATTTTGTAGATTGCGGGGTAACGATAGTTTCGAAGATGAGATCATGTTACTACATCTGTTTGAAATGCATGATAGGAATTCCGCATGGACTTCATTGTGTTTCAATCAACATGTAGATGATACAAATGACTCTAGAACTTCTTTGACAACTTTGCATCGCAGTTCTAGTCCCTTGCATTGTAACTCAACATTATCGGCTCATGGACCATCTTCATTTTCGCATAAACACCATGAACTTGATACCACCTGCAACGAACAATTTCCCGACAAACGCTCCACTTGCCCGTCTCATCTTTGTCAGCCTCAAATGATGTGCAATGGTAGATCCAATTTAGCCCAACTGTCCAATATCTATCAGCAAGAAGTCTCCGGATTAATGGCTTGCGGAAGTCAAACAAGGTCTGAACCTGCGACTCGTTCGAACTCTATAGATTGCGATAAGGATCTTCCAAAGATATCTCTAGTTAATCAAATTAATCACGAAGTAGATACATCCAGATCGGACTTAATAGTGCCAAATGGTAATTAAAATTCGGAAAATATACGTTT
Organism: Lasioglossum malachurum; assembly: GCA_028455605.1. NCBI lineage: Eukaryota > Metazoa > Arthropoda > Insecta > Hymenoptera > Halictidae > Lasioglossum > Lasioglossum malachurum. Next base: position 7,605,743 of record CM052319.1, on the reverse strand, counting down.
CTATATTTTTATTGCATATTCACTACAATGATGTTGGACATATACATTTTTAGTAGTATTGGACAGCAATAAAATCGTATCTAAGCATTTACTGTCACGACGACAATCGTCACCGTCGTCATCTGGCAACGTTAGCGTAATAAGTAACGAGAATAGCAAAGTATTTGAATTCGAACAATTGTTGGAAACTATTCAGTTGTATCCTATACCTCAAAAAGACACTGCCAGTTGTTTTAACAAATCAAGGTAATATTTTCTTAAATTGGTTAATAGCAGATAGAAATACAATATCAACACGAATAATTTATGCATTAATTTTTTGCAGAAAAAATATTGCTTCGGAGGGAAAAAGTAATGGTTGCACCACTGCCGGAATCAAAACTGCTACGCTTACTTCTTTAACTCATGACACGCCATCATCGTCAACGAGTAATGCAACCGATGCTATACCAAATCCTAACAACTATAGTTGGGCTCCTGCGTTGTATCAACATAAGCACAGTACATATTATAATATTAAAGCCCTACGAAATCTATTATGGTACAGAATCAATAGAAAGATACTCTTATTTATTTCAGGTCAAAAGAACGTTTTAGATACAACTATGCAAGTATCTTCTACCGAAAATTCTAATAAATCGACAACTGACAAGTAAGCTGATTTTGACTGACTATTTTAGAAAATAATATACATCATTAGTAAACGGGTAATTAATATTCGAAGATTGTTACAGAATTATTATTGTTATAGGTCGTTAGAAGAAACTAACACTTCAGGTTCTTCCTGAAATTACGTTTGCAATACTTATTTCGTACATGTACTGTGATTTTTGTTTATCTAAACGTTAATATTGTTGTTAGAAGTGAGAGAAAAGAAAGTGAGACCACTGAGATTAGAAAACTGATATTTAAATATAATAACATGGTAAGTGTAACAAATAATAAAACTAATGTTTTATAGCAGGTACAAGGTACTATACAATTGTATTCTATGAAACATACTTCATGTGTAATATTTTACAAATATTTAACAATAATTTAATTCTTACTATAAAACAACCTTTCTCTTACAAATACACGTACTAGTAAAAGAAATTAATTTTTTTCAGCTTAAAAAGCATAAAGAAAAAGAATGTGACTTCAATATCATTCCATATTAGTGTGATAGTGTGATTTATATTATTTATCATTATTTATTATTCGCTCATAATTACATATTCAGACAAATTTCATGTCTTTGTCTAGACGTTAATATTAATATATTATTCACTATCAAAATAATCAATATGTTTAATTTGTTTGTTTGTTTTTTTTATGGTTATGGTATTATAAGTATTACGAGAACAAATTTTGTACTATTTATATGTGGTTGTTTGTGAGTATATCTAAGTCGAACACAGCCCACTACAGTAAAATAAAATAAACAGCACAAACGTGTACATATTTTTTTACATAATCGAACCTTAATAAAATTTAAATTACTTGTATTTATATATAAAATTACATAAAAATACAGTTTTACAAAACAACTACTTTTATACTTTATTATTTAATAATCATATATGAATACAAATTCATTTATATTTACACGATAGCTTAGAAGCTTGGGATTACTTTAAATTGTACACAGAGCACTATTTCTTCTTTCTAGTATACAAGTCCGAAATGTTCGAACACATCTGAAGTCGCTTAAAGCTGACTCGTGATTACTTTGGTTCATATAATATTTTGAACCTCGAATGATCATAGATTCAATCTTATTTGTAGCTTAAAGCTCACTATTAACAAGATATATAAAAAATTGTTATTTTAACATAGACTGTACAAATTCTATCATACAAATTTTACTTTTGTTTATATGCTATGTATAGGAATTTTCAAAGGAACGTTTTACGTTCTGTACATTTCTTTTTGAAGAAGTTACTGCAACAAAGATAAGCAGTACATATGTGATGACAACTATAAAAGCGTGAATGTTTATTGATTCTTACGGATTAAAGTATTAGCTTTGTATCTTTCTAATAATTTAGTATTCGTTTCGTATTATTACCTTGTACATATTTGAGCTAGAGAAGGAAACAGTAATGTAATGCATCTTATATTTTAAACATTTGCAAAAGTCTATTGCGGGCTTTCTCATCTTCCGGGTATTCTTTTGCCATTTCTTCATTTGGTACATAATGCGTACCATTAAATTTGCAGAAATATCGACCGATGGATTGATGACTGATCCATTCTGGTTTTGTGGGTTGCAACTGGTCTAAAAAAAAAGAAATAAGAAGAAATTCAACAATGATTTTTAATATATTCCTACATAGATTAGTGATTAAATAGAGCCGGCATTACCTTGATATACACTCTGACACACGTCATCTCTAAGTATTACATATCTTGTTTTTGCTATATCATTTTTTAATGTAAATACGTCTAATTCACCTTCAAAAGGTTCAGTATCCCATCCGATTATCACACACGGATATTCTAGAAACTTCATAATCATTCCTACTGCATAGTCAACAAATGGCTTCCTTTTTTTTGGTTCTGTTTTCTGCTGAACATAAATATTCTTGTTTAAAAATTTCCGTCGACAATCATACAAATAGATTCACACCATTGTAATGTATACCTTTCGATGGAATACGTGACAACGGGAATGCGCATCTTCATCGTAAGTTATCGGCCGAGTGAAAAATGCAGTCTGAAAAATTGCGTCATATTACATCTTAGAATAACTTTAAATGAATAGAATATAAATGCCACGGAGTGTATGTACCTGGTCTACACTCTTTAACAACTCCAGGATCTCTGTAAAATCTATATGCTCGACTTTGTATAAAGTCGCCAATTTCCAAATTGGATCTGGATCATTGGGTTGCACCATATGTTCAAGTTCGAGTGTAGAACGTAAACTTGAAACTTTCCGAGAAATATGTTGTCTGACAGCTACCTCTAAATTGCTTGCCATTCTTCCTACTACCTTTTAAAGATTATTGAAAATCAATTACATTTAGAACACGTAATACAAAACAATCATCATTAGCAGTTTAATACTGACTTCCACAGCAGTTGCTGCCTTGCGCACGTTATACTTTTTTATTGGACATTTTGAAACACAGCCAATTTGAGGGCACTGTTTCTTAGTTATAAATTCGCCGTCATTCATAACATCAATATAAAAATTTTCTACTTTGTCAGAGTCAGGTCCGCTAAAACAAAATACGAAAAAATAATATGTCGAAATGAATAAATGGAAAATATTCTTGAATAAATAGGATCTAATTTATATAGTTTTCACACATATGCTTATGTAATTATAAATTACTTCAGAACTTACTATGTTTCTTTCCAACGTAATAGGAAATGGGACGGAAAGCAAACAGGCTCGCAGCGTACACCAAGCCTTCGAGCAATGCTTTCGAATACTATTGCTAAAGATATAGGAATCCCTTGTCTGTTTTCCAAAACCTAGGTCAATGAATATTATTACATATGTAGAAATGAATCCTGTGTAAGCACAATAATGTTATTTACAATCTACAACTTACACGATCTAAAAATGAGTTTTCTGAAGAATAATACAGTTCTTCCCCTCCATAAAATCCTAACTTTTGAAATAATACTTTGCGGAGTGCTTCTGTTGCTTGGACTGTTTCTAGGACATTCCACTGATTGTCATCAATAATATTATTTCTCCAAAACACAAACTGTTCTGGCGGTGTCGAGAATATGGGATGGTCTGGATGTTGTTCTTTGAGTACTGCTTTGGTTTGCTCTGCAATTTCATCTAATAGCGATGCTATGTAGGAGTATGTTACATGTCTTTCTGGTTGACTCCATTGTGCTACAATGGTTGCGCCACGTTCTAAAGTCTGTTCCCTTGGAGGTAGGGATATAAATTTCTGCCATTCTTCCTTCAAATGACTTTGTTTCAAGTATCTAACAACCTTAAGACCATAATACCTGTGTGTCAGATTACTAGCTCTGAAATAAACAATCATGGTATGATATATAGTACATATTATTTAGTAAATTTTGTTTTCATATTAACAACATGTTTATTTTAGTTGAAAAGCCATTCGTATGCCAAATCCAAATTCCAACTTTTGTCACTCTATGGTATCGACGCTAATGTTTATAGAAATTTGTTTTAAGTGGAAAAAGTTAAGCATTAACCGTTTGCACTCCTTTGTCGAATGTGGCTCGATATTAGAGAAAGAAAAATGTAAATAAAACAGGTCTTTATATGTATTTGGTTCTTCCTTTATTTATTTGTATAATTTTTTAGTTAAAAACAAATATAAGTATTACTGGATTGATATAATTATACTTACAGAGCAGGGGCTTTGATTAAACTTATTAGTTCATCCACAAGAATATAATAAGCAAAGGGTTGAGCACCAACCTCTACTCTAAAGAGGGGATCAAATATTTTGAATGCAGAATTTGGTAACTCGTTGGATATCTCGTTATAGTGTCTGGTAGACATTAAGGATAACTGTTGAAACAACAGGTTTTTGATGTCTAAACAGAGTCTAATCCGTTCTTTCCAATTTACAACGTAATATTCCGATTCCTTGTTTACATGATAAGTTTCCTTTAGACTTGGCCATCTAAAATTCAAATAAAAATATTGGAGACATGTTTTTCATGTAATTTTCGACTGTATTTCAGATGTGATAAATTTATAAAGAAGAAAGATGTGTATGCATAGCAGAAATTAATTATTTGTGTTTCGCCAGAACAATGATCTGTCTGTGAAAACAACATGAGTAATTAGAGAGTTCTAAAAATACCACAATCTATAATGTACACAAATTTCTGATAAAATTGACACTGAATGCGCAATTCGATTTTTTTCATCACGTAGAGGAATTACGACGATCCTGTTAATTGATGATAACCGTACCTTTGAAAATACTTGGTTCTCCAAAGTATATTGTCGTTGTCGATAATTTTGTGCAAACCTTTACACGTAGAAGCAAGATTAATCACATCAGAGAAGCCGAGTTGCTTGTTCTCCAATATCCTCACAATTATCTCGCTAGGTAACAAGTCCACTATGTCACTTGACATCTTTTCGTGATTTATTACAGCCAGTATAGTTGTTGAAAAAGGACGAATAAAAATGATTGATTAACTATTTACTCGTAACGTAAAACCGTTAACAAGTAAAACACGTTTTCGACGTACATCTGCCATCACACGGTCTAACGTCAGTATGTATGTAGCTCTGTTGAAAGATCAGAAATTGACGCATGCGAAGTATGCCAACGAGAAGGAAAAACACACACTACCGCTTCCAAATAAAACTATAATGAACTATAATAATAACCGGTTCATGTATGATGAGTTGAGCCTGCTACAGCAGCCAATACAAACAGTATTTTCAATGCAACTGACTTGATACTCCATATAAATAGGTAGTGCACTACTGTTGACTACTATTGTCCTGTTGTGCTGATTATTAGAGGACTCACTTTGACTCACTTCAGTCACAGATTTACGATTACGATCAGTAAGTCTGTGCTTCAGTTTACTTTCTCAACACAAAGAGAACTTGTCAACACCTTCCTCATATGGAGGAAATAACCTTATTTGACAACAGAGTTCTACTATCTATGTGTAATGTGTAATCCCAGATAAAGCAGCTGGACCATTGACCACTTTGATATGAAGTTAGTAACAACGTCGGCGTTACCAACCTCGTCGTGGCATATTCCCTACGCGCGTGCCTAGGGGAATGGCGCGGTAGCGCCAGTTTCCTTGCATAAAATGGGCATAAAATATCTGTTCTTGCATATATTGCATACACAATTAGCACGATCATAGATCTTAGTGATTTGGTAAGTACTTGGTATTGCATAAGCGCAGAACAGAGCAGAGTCGCCAGATCAGGGGAACTCGAATTGACTCGAATTGAGGGGAAAAAGTTACCCTCTCTTTGCCAGTTTCGGATTAGACACGTGACATTGTGACACATACACGACAGAGATGAAACGCTTCACGTGACTGGGCCGTGGCGAAAGCGTGGGGGAATAACGTCGTAGAAGGGGAAGGTTAGAGTGGGAGACATAGTCTGCTGTAGTCTGCAATAGTCTGCATTCTGCATAAGAGGAAAATGGCTACCCCTATAAGATTAACTGTGAAGAAAGTGAAACCAGTTCTCTCACTGAATCATGACGATGCTCGCAGGAGAGTAATAGCGTTATATAAATCGTACTACCGACATATTCCACAAATGCGTATGTATGTCAACAGTTTTCGGTCTTGATATTAATCAGGTGTGATATACCTGATAGGTTATAACCTTAAAATCATGAAAATAGCTCTATTATTCCATATTATCATACTTCATATTATGGCTATATTTTGACAAATACTTTTAATCAATTTCTATATGAAGCCCATTTATGTTGCAGTACTGGAATATGATATTCCCAAAACACCAAAAGAGTGTCAGAAAAGGCTAAGAGAAGAATTTGACCGACATCGTAATATAACGGATTTAAGAGTTATAGATCTTCTTGTTGCGAAGGTATGACATTAGCGCGAGTAATATTGTGCTGTACGTGTGTTCATATATAAGATATGTAATTATGTGTCAAATATTTTAAGAGGCGATTCTACAAGCCAATCAACGATGAAATCGCAATTGTAGCTATATTATAAAGTTATTTTCATTTTAAAATATTTGATACATATTTAGATATGCTGCACACATAGATTAATAATAACCAATTATTGTGTATCAGGGACAAATGAAGCTTCAAGAAATTTCTCACTTATGGATAACTAAAGGAGGTCTGATGGATAATTTTAAAGAAACTATCCAACCAAAGCCGAAAGATTTTATGGGAAAATTCCTTTCTGGCCAAGACTCGACCATTTAACTTCGGTTGATCCACTAAAACATGAATGCATACTTCTCATAAGTATCTGTAGAATAAACTATTTATAAATTATACGAAGTGTGTGTGTATATATGCGCTGCACATATAAAACTGTAAAATAAAAGTGAATCGGGAAACAAGATGTAACTGTTTATTAAAAAAATCAAATTGTACATTATTTGAAAAGACGTATCTTTAATCGATTCTTACAGAATATAGAATATTTCTTTTAATTTACATTTTTTATCTTTACATTGATATATTATTATTCACTTATATACATTTGACAAGATGATATATTACTAAGCACCTTAGGTACAATCTAGTTCACTTTTCACAGCCATACGGATAATTTGCTTTCCTTCAGTGAACAAGTATAGAATTATACATATACATACATACATACATAATACATACATATATATACATACATATGTTTGAATCTGGTGGATTCGAACGTTGCGTGAGTGTACACGCCACAGTAGCATGTATATGCGTGTCGCATCAGCATTCTTCTGCATCACAAAAAGGGAATCATCGTTTTGTGCTAAACTCGAGATAGATATTCTAATGATTCTCTGCGTTCGTGTACTTTGGTTAATCATTTTTATAAAACAGTTCGCTTCTATTCTCATCATTAGAATTCGAATTAAAAAAAAAAAAAAAAACAAAGGAGAAGAAAAAAGAAAAGAACGATCTCTAACAGATATAATCCCGCGCTATGTAGAAGACACGTTTCACCGCCGATATGCAACGCGTACTTTTAGTACAATGTCTATAAAATATCTAGGTATTAAAAACATACACGATCGGTAACTTTTTTACCCATACATTCCACGTATCTATACTAAAAAGAAGGAGAAAAGAAAAATGGCAACAATACATCATGATTATGACTCGTAAACCTTGTAAGAAAGTTTTTGTGCACTCGTGTACGGTTCATAGCACAGGGTTTTCATTATTTTTTTTCGCGTTCTCCCATTCGGGAATAGAAGAGAACTCTATTATCAAACTATACTCTCGCGCTCCGACTGTATATCGTAACCCGCAATCACACCACGTCTCAGTGAAACGTCGCTGTTCCTCAACCCGTTTCCACTGAACAGATTCACCAGCCAACTTCTGATCGAGTTCCTCGCGGAGGACTTCTTGTCCGGCACACTGTCTGTACTAGGAACGGATGCTACTTGGTCTAACGAACGCCAACGTTTAACAGGCACTACCTCCCCGACACAGCTACTTTCGTCCCCTAGCAGAGGTGTCTCCGCCTCGTTAGGAGATCCGTCTGTATGGGGCGCTATTATCACATTACCGTTGGGATAATTGTTGTTCAACACTTTCCCAGATATGTTCGTCTTCGAGTTTGTCCGCGTGCACTTGTCACAGTTCTCCAACGACCGGAAGCTCTTTTTCGGCTCCTTCCACGAGAAATTCGGCGACTCGAATCTTTTGTTGTATAGTTCCAACGGGAACGGGTCCAACGAACGAGACTCTCGCATTATGTTTTGAAACGGGTAGTCGCTGGTCGAGGAAGACGAAGCTATCGTCGACAAAACCCTCGCGTTTTTCCTGAACTTCGGCCTGGTGTCGATGAAGATGTCATCGAGGGCCAGTTTGATGCTGAGCGCTCGAGTTTCGACTTCGCTCAGCGCAACATTGTCCAACGTCGTCTTGGATATGCTATCGGCTACATAAAGAGGAGATCGTTCTATTTTTCTCGAGTTGAAAGATCTTGGTACCGGGCTGGATCCTCCGCATTGGGACATGGAGTCGTCAGGCGTTGGTCGCGGAACGCTCGACTGTCTCCGACTGCCTGCTCCTAGACCTCCCAACAACGAAGCTTGACGGGAATCTGAGTTTAACTTTGGACTCCTCCTTGGTCTGCAGAAAAGCGGTGGCAGATCACCTACGTCGACCTAGATCAACACAGCGACCGTTAATTTTCGAATCTAATTCGTTTCGACTGAATATCCGAAATACCCATGTGAACAAGAATTACTCGGCTACCGATATGAGATGAGTTATTAATAGACTGCGAATTTTATGCATTTATTATAAAATAAATGAGTGAAGTGATCAAATACAAACCAGTGAAGATATTTAAGACATTTAAAAATACTGTTCTATTGTTTCCAATCCACTCAATTTATTTAAAAAATGAACGAATGCCTGTGCAGCCCACGTGTCTTACAATTCATTCAGACAATTTTTATTCTGCATAAAACTCCGCAGTCTATCGGCAAACTGCGGCTCTTTCATAAATGACGTGTTTTGAAATGAACTTATTTTATTTTAATTTAATAGTATTTTAATACAATTTTCAGTTTTATTGTATCTAGATTTAACTGACTTTTAAAAACTGGGTACTTGTAAAGGAATATGGCTCTCAGAAGAAATCTAAATCGTTGTACTGCCGATATTTGGCTCTTTTTGACGACCACTACGCTACGAGATAGGGACAATGCCACGCTAACGAGGAAAGACTGTTTGTACAAGGACTATGAACCCACGTCTCGTTTTTGGATGGCTTTCTCGGTGGCCCCGGTCAGCCAGTAGGTCTTCACTTCTCCCTTTCCCTTCATGTGAATTAAACCGCGTTCCTCGACGATGTAACCACCAATCTTGTCCAGGGCGTCCTTGCACTGCCCGCTTATGTGAATACGTAATGGCTCGCCGTTAGATTCCATGCGGGAGGCAGTGTTCACTGTGTCTCCGAAGAGGCAATACCTAGGCATAGTTAGACCGACTACACCCGCCACCACAGGACCTACGAGCAATCATTTTTTTTTTGCCTCACATATCTGTATAAAACTTCTCCTTGGTTCGATGAGTTTATCGAACACCTTACCTGTGTGGATTCCAATACGTAATTTAAGCGTGTCCTGGGGCCTGTGCGTTATGGTATGGTGTTTCACAGCATTGAGTAGCTCCAGGGACATCGACGCAATTTCCCCGGCGTGTTTGTTCCCGTTCTTTATAGGCAAACCGGAAACCTGGAACGTTTGATTGCTGTGAAGTTACGCGGATACAAACGGCAACGAGATTCAGTGGATTTGGACTATAAGGACAGTTTTGTGTTTTATCCTACAAGTCTCGGACGCATTAGACTGACAATCGATGAACACTCACCACCATGTACGCGTCGCCGATGGTTTCCACTTTGTACACGTCGTAGCCTTTAATAATGCGGTCAAACAGAGTATACAGGTCATTCAAAAAGTTTACAACCTACGAAAATGATTTTGACGGTAATTAGAGCACGTAAACTTGTATTCGAATTCGTTCTATACTTTGATAGCAATAGATAGGCGTACCTGGAACGGTGTACTCTCCGCCGACATTGCGGTGAAGCCAACGATGTCACTGAAATAAATAGTGACCAGATCAAAGGCTTCCGGTTCTACACCGATGCCATTCGTCAAACAGTTAGCTACGGGTCTGCAATAAAAAAAAAACAATAGTATAGTTTTATTAGTAAATAATGCTACGGATATTATAGACCTCAGGGGGATAGACTCGTTTCCAGGATTTCAAGGGTGCGGGATGCACCTTTTCATTTCTCGATAATGCAAAGATGGGGTTTTCCAGTAGTCAAAAGAGCTAGATAGAAGATCAATCTAGACCGCGGTCGCCCTCGAAAGTCCTATTTCTACGTTTACAAGGCGTAGTTTGCATTATTCGGAAGCATGCAGCTGCGGATGTAGCTATTTTCATAAAGCTATGACAGAAATAGGACTTTTGAGGGCGATCGCGGCCTAGATTGATCTTTTATCTTGCGCTTTTTGCTACTAGAAAACCCCATCTTTGCATTATCGATAAATGAGAAGGCGCATCCCGCACCCTTGCAATCCTGGAAACGAATCTATCCCCTTAATAGACAGATTCTCGAAGGTGAACTCACTCCGGAAGCATTCTATGAAGCAGATCCTCCGTCTTCTGCTTCTCCTCGAAAAGAAGGCGTGTACGTTCACTGACTAGATCTTCGAGGTTGTTCGCGTACTTCTCCATCATGTCCATCATTTGGTCCATTATATTGCGATGTCGGCCCGCTTTCATTTTCTTTAACCGCGTCCTAATCATTTTGAAGTCGGGCCTAAGCTCTGGACTCTCCGCCCAGCAGTCGGTAATCGTACTAACTATATACTCGGCACAGTCCGCCTCGGACTCGGACAGTATCTCTACGTTAGGTCTAAACGGCGGCTCGCCATCCTCTGGGAACCTTTTTACTCGGTCTATGATTTCTGTAGGTTCAGAAACGATTTACATAGAGAGAGGTGAAGAAGGATATACCAACTAGAGATCCTTATTTCACGTGTATATAAATACATGTGGTGCGTGAACCGTGTATGTAGTAAGAATTTAACGTGCTGAACGGATCCGTATTCACGGATCCTAAAATTTGTACTACACGGTTCGCGTACCACGTGTACATGTATATTTTAGTACACGTTCAAAACCGCGATCTCTAATACCAACTGAGTGGAAAGAGAAGTAGGGGGCCTTGTTACCTTTGGGTTCTAGATTGACACCACCGTACGGCCCCTTCCGACCAATGATTTCGAACAGTATTATAGCAAATGAGTAAATGTCTCCCTCCTGGGTTCCTCTGATCGGAGCATTGGGATTCCTTAACAGCTCGGGCGCCTTCCAGAATAAGTCTGCAAAAGGCAGGAGAGACATGTAAGCTGATTCTTTGGAGAATCGATGGTCGAATGTACCGGCAAGATCATCAGGCTCCGTACTTCGATAATACTGATGTTCACCAATGCTGTCGGACTCGGCGCAGTGTCTCATATCGTGTAGCCCGAAATCAGAGACTTGGAGTACCCATCGAGAGGTCACCACGCAATTGGAAGACTTCAGATTACCATGGCAAACTAGCACAGATGACTCGTGAATGTACAGCATACCCTGGATCCAGAGGAGAATTATTTTTAATAAAAAAAACTGTGTGGAACAGAGAGGAGACCGAAACTCTCGTCGGACGCACTCACCTTAATGAGATCGTGAACTAATGACGCGATGAACATATCGTCTAACTTTATATCTTCGTTCTCGATGATGTCCTGTAACAATAGATAGAATGAAATCGCATGAAATCATCGGCGGCGGTTCGTCTATGGATTAAAAAGGCACGTACATAAAGACTTCCTTTGGCGCAATAGTCCGTAATTAACAATATCCTCATCGGCTCGACGCACGCCCCGATGAACGAGTTCAGATTACCGTGTCGGATTTCTCGAAGGATTCGCATTTCCTTCATCACGTCCCGCGATATGTCCTTCTTCTTCGAGAATTTCAGCTCCTTTATGCGGACCACCACCCCGTGGTAGTGGCCGGTCTGCGCGAACACCTGGCCGCCGCACCTTGACTCGTAGGACATTGCACTAACTAAGCTTAACTGGAACGGAAATGCAACGAACTTGTGCAATATCAACCGGGAAAATGAAATCTTTTGGTATGAGTCGGGGGAGATAAATAAGAGAAATAAATGAATTTTTATTTTACTCATCCAGCTTGTTGCAAATCGTACGGAAAAGATAATGTGTTAACCTAAGACTTAACGATAGGTTCGTTAGATATTGGAAATTATATTTCCTTCCCCCACTCTGTTCCCATTTGTGGGATTGTCTAGTTGCGAAGGGGGCGTGTCTGGGCCAGAGTGGGGGATAGCAGGCGACAATTATTGGAGTAAAGCGGGAGTGTTTACCTTACTAGGGGAGGACATCATATTGTCAAGATGAGGATAGCCGTGTATCTCGCTCGGATCGATCTTCCACAGCAACCCTTCGATCTCCTGCTCGATCTTCCACCTCCGGTATATGCTCATGGTGATGACCGCCGCGCAGAATAGTAAAACGGCGAGCACACCGGCGGCCACGATGCTGCGCAGGTGCGTGTCGTCTTTCGGACAGTGTTCATTGAGGAAACCGCAGCCTGGCTCCGCTTCCGGTTTATTTTTACCCGGCCAGTCCATCGACTCCGACGGCCTGTACACCTGCGCAACGGACGGATTTATTGTCTTTTGTTACCGTCTGTACAACGTTCTCGACACGGTGCGGTGTCGCGGGATCATGTCGCTGGGACAGTCGCTCGTTGAACGCGATTGCGACTGAATCCGCGCGAATAGCTGCTGTAAACAACTCACTCACTAGAGTTTCACCCTGTTGGAATTGGCCCACGGGCTTCATCTGATAATCGCAGGAGAAGTTTTCGAAGCGAAACGGGTCCTTCTTCAGGGCCAGCACCGAGAAGTTCCCCTCCGAGTCGCCGAACTTGTCGAATTTGATTGTCGCGCCGCTGACACCTGTTGGCAAACCGCGTCTTGTCACACATGTGGAACATCTCGATCGTTATCCAGCCAGGGGGAATAGGCTCTCGTTCCTCGAGTATCCGCGTTAATGGACAAACGGTCTCTCGAGTTCGAGCGATCCGAGCAATTATCAGGGCCTCTATGCAAGCAAAACCGTGGTCGGATCGTTAATCGGATCCGCTCTTATCGACCGGTCGATCGTCAGGAGCACCGGCACTCTGCCGCGTCGCGTATCTCCAAGTAAGCCCAAGCAATTCAGATTCCGCCCAGCCGTGTACTTATGCGTGCTTACTTTGATACGTATGATTCCTGATAATCGTCTCGATGATCTGCGTTCCATTGCTCGCGATCTCCTCGAGCGTGTGCTCCGGATGATCGCGCAGGAGCTGGTCCAGGGCTCTCGCGTACAGCTTCACGGAATCGTAGAGGTACGCCGCGTGGATCGACACATACTGGAACGGGAAACGGGTTCCATTCAGTTGCGTTCAATAGACCAACGTCGTCGGTTATGCGGAGATCCGCGATCGTGATTTATCGTGGAAGCGTGCGTTTTTACTTGCCTTGTCGAACTTTTTCAGCAGATCCGGGTACGGAAATTTGAAGGGTTCTTTGCCGTTGTACTCGAGCACCTTCTTCGTAAACTCGTCGTATTTCTGCGTGGGCGGCGTGGACACCACCACCATCAGAGATTGCGCCTTCTTCAGGAAGTCCTTCGGCTCCATGCAGTTGCGTAGGTTGGTGTAGTGATCCGGTTCTGAAAGTGCCGCGCCGGTGTCAGGAAACGGAAGCTTTTAGAGGGTGGGTGACATGCGGGGACATAGTCTAGCGGGCCGGAACGCGATCTTTGAAAAGCATGATCGCGAGTGTCCGTCCGCTGAACTGGGTCACGAGCCAGGGCCTGACCCAACACACGGGCGTTTAGCTAATCAGGCATTAGATACGGAAATGATGAGGTAACGAGGAACGGCACGTCGGCCGAAGGAGCCGCCAAGATGAGAGACGACCTGGGAATAGGGTCAATCGGATTTCACGAGTTGTCTACATAGGTGTACTCACTCCATAAGTACTTTTGCGCCTCGCGCGACGAGTACGTCATCATGTCTACGTGTATCACCATGTACTCCCCGTCCAGCAGCCGTTGGTTCTGCATCGCGTTCATCATTTCGATCAGCGAGATCGCCGTGCCCAGGAATATGTATACTGCGAGCAGAAGAGACGGTTCCGTTAGACGGTTAGAGGACGCAGGATCTCGAACGTTTTGCCGAGAACACGACGCGAGCCAATTTCCAGAACGGAACTGACTTTCACGGTTCTTTCTGCTACGTAGGAAACGACGTAGCGCGCCGCCCCGACTTCCCCGCGATCATTATCAATGAGATCATCGAACGGAACACCGGCCCAACTGTATCGCGAAGGAAACGCGCGGAAATAGTCGAGACCGGACTAGTCAACTGTAACAACCGCGCTGGCCGAGATCGTTCCATGACCGAGCGTGCTGCCGGCATGAATCAACAGACCGATTCGCAAATACTTCGGGTGTTCCCGCGAGCTACAAGCGCGCCTGAATATCGGATCTTGTCGAACTGCTTCGAAAAGACAATCGGATCTTCCGTGGACCAGCCAGCGCATTTCAGTCTAATTCTAATTTTATAGCACTTCCTCACAAAGGGTAACTGTTGTTTGGTACATTTGCCCGCTATACATTTGTCGGTTGCGACCCTGTTTCATTTATAATGACTCAACACTAAACCTACCGAGCACTGAAAACGATTAAAATGTTTTAGCTTAGAAAAACGACAAGGCTCCATTTATTTACATTTTGTGCAATTTTTATTACAATATGTGCTTGGATTAGATGGAACTTCATAATTTCAATAATTGTAAGATGATCGGTGGTGGTGGGTTTAGCGTTAACACGTTCAGTACCGAGCTGTTTCCCAAAGTTCCATCTGCATTGAACTTTTTAAGATTCTTAATATTGAACATTAAGTTCAGGGTTAATATTATGTGCAATTTACACTGAAAATGAACCATAGTCTTCCACTAACTTTCCACTAGATCAGAGAGGTTTTAAAGCTAGGCCCAAAGAAGAAGATACTCCGACAATTTTGGACTCGAGTTAACACTGAACCTACCACTACCGGTGAAATGACCGGCTCCAGATTTTTTATTTCACAATTATTGAAATTATAAAGATGTTTTCATGGTAAATAATTAAATAAATATGTTTAGTAGAGCAGATATTGTAATATGAACCGCACAAAGTTCAAATAAATTTAATCTTGCTACTTTTATAAGGCAGGGTTTCCCAAGCTATGTTTCGCTGAACCTGAACAGGTGTTCCGCGACAATTTGGAAAGGTCCGAAAAATGAATGTATAGCAAGTGTATTTGTGCCAATACACATGCATAACATTTCTAAAAATTTTTAGGAATTACCCAACCTAAAAAATAAGCTGAGTGTTCCGTTAAAATTTCCGGGTTTGCGAAGTATTCCGTTGCAGAAAAAGTTTGGGAAACCCTGTTACAAGGCAACATGCACCGGCTATTTGCAAAGCTCGGTAGGTTTAGTGTTAAAAGAGGTTGGAGGGTTGGGAGATCACCAAGAAGATCCGATCGTCTCGATAGAAGCGTAAAGAAGGTGGTTGGACTGACTCCTAGTCATATTTT
The DNA here is from genome assembly GCA_028455605.1 of Lasioglossum malachurum. NCBI lineage: Eukaryota > Metazoa > Arthropoda > Insecta > Hymenoptera > Halictidae > Lasioglossum > Lasioglossum malachurum. The sequence continues at coordinate 7,589,871 of CM052319.1, read as the reverse complement.
TGGTCTCCTGCACCAGCTGAAACCACGTGCTGACTTGACAGCATTGCAGCCGTTCCTCGCAGCACGTGTGTCGGTCCTCGACGGTCTTGTAATGGTTCACGGTGAGGTTGTGCTTGGTCGCCTGCTCCTCCAGGGAACGGGCGACCGTCGACCAAGCGCTCTCCGTGATGATCGTGAATTTGTTCCAGCCATAGTGGAGCAGCAACGCGATCACCGACTTCGTCACCTGCGTGTCCGGCGGCTCGGTTCTCGCGAACGTGTTCACCTTCGACGCCTTGTAGTCCGAGCATTTCTGGAATCAAACAGGTACAGTGGTCAGCTCTTGGTCCCCGAACACTAAAACGATACCGTAGCTACTTCTCCGCATTGAAGCCGAAGAAGGTGATCATTCACGTTCTGATAAATATGTACTCCGTAGAGAACCTTTCGGTCTTTACGTTTCTCGCGCAGATACACACATCGACCGCTTCAGAACATTCTATCGTTAAATGTCTTCACTTGAATTGATGAACATGGCAATGATTAGGCTGCGGATCTTCATGCAAAATAAAAATCGCCTGCATCGATTGCGAGAAATAGAAACAACATTGGATGCTATTTCCTCCCTTAATGATTTCAATAGACGAGTAAATCATATATCGACATCTTCAATTTTGAAAATTTCCCAACAATTTTGAATTTCATCTACTCCATTTTGCTATAAATGCATAAAGATCCGCAGTCTAGTAATGATTATACTGCGAGTTTCACGAGCTCGCAGTTAGACCTCAGATTTTTTATGCATTTATGATAACGATCTCCGTAATAGAGGTCCTGGAGGAAGCGAGCGAAGGATCGTTGGCCGCGTGGAGGATCGCGCAGTTGCATCAGCAAAGTCATCAAATAAAACGGCTCGGAGCAGCGAAACCGCGAATCGGCGGAATCAGCGAACGGGTGGCGGTAAGACGCTGTCGAAGAATGAAAGCCAGAAAATTGAAACGGGAGGAAGGCTGTGCGAAGGGTTAGGCTGGCGAAGATAGAGGACGACGCGGAAGAAGAACAAGAAGAACAAGAAGAAGAAGAAGAAGAAGGAGGTCCTGGGGAGAAGGAGAGGAGAAAAGGGGGACAGAAAGAGAGAGTAGAGGAGGCTCGAAAGAGAGTAGAAGGCAGGAGAGTAAGTTGGCAAAGTGGGCTGCGCCGGGTGCCATGGTGTGTGGCGCGCGGTTAAATATAAACCTGTGGGAGCCACCGCGAAGGAGGGCAGGAGGAGAGTGGAATGAACGGGGCAGCTCTCTTCTGGTGGAACAGAGAGTCTGTTTCTCTTTCTCTCTTCTCTCCCTCTCTCCCGGTCTCTCGCGTCGAAGTGCACGGGGCGGTTGCTCCGTACCGTTGAAATGTGACATGCGCTCATTAACATATAAATTAAACGTGACAACTGGGGGTCAGTTCTGGGCTGGAACCGTTCCGACCACCACCGTGCCGATCCATTTTCCTTTTCTCCGATTTTTACATCTTTTCCCTTCTCCCTCGCCCGTCACTCTCCTTCCTGCTAGCTTCCCCGCGTTATCTCGCGGTCTACCGGCTTGATTGATCGATCGCGCGGCATCCCGCGCGAACCTGTTCGCCATTTTTGCGCCACAATATTGTTGCGCCGACTGGTTTGTCACGGATACCTATTATCCGTCATGTGTATTGTGGCTTATTATACATATACACCGGCGCGGCGCAGCGTTGCGGCGGTACTAATCGAGAAAAACCACCGAGAGCCGCGCGATTATTCACGCACCGGCGGCGTTTGTTCGCCTTCGGAAACTATCCCGCGCGAGCTTAGGGACCTTTCCTATTTCGGTCGATGGAAGATGGAAGAGAATTGCCGAAGTTGAATGCTACACAGATAAGTTCAGCGCCTAACAGTTAACAGTTTTATTCTATGGCTGTCTTTCAACTGATTTTATAAGTCGTAAAAAGTGGATGCCGTCGCGCCTAAAAAACAGCTCCTCTTACATGCAGCCAAGCTGTTCCACGAAAGAAATTCTTGGGGTTGTTAAAAGATTCTTCTAAAAGAAATTAAATATTTATTTGAAATTTGTGTTTTAACCTTAACGTTTTTGCCGTCGGAGCTAGAATAATTCCATTGTATGTGATTTTTTAATTTTATGGATTAATATGTGATTTTTGGCCTTTTTTAAATGCAACAAATAAACAAATACTTCTTGAAATTTGTTGCGAATTGAACTTAAACTTATTTTCCCAACACGAGTTTAAACAATTCCGTAGAAATTACTATCAAACCTGCAGATAAAACGAATGTTACATATCTGATCAGTTGAATATGAAAATAGACGATTTAAACCGTCAGTAAACCGTAAACGAATATCTGACGTGCCCGCGGTAGGAAATAGAAAACCGAATCTGCGGTGTCGGAAATTGCAGCAAAATGGCGGGCAGCATTATGCACCGAAGGGTTAAGCAAACACCAAAGTTCGATCTCTTCCGCTGCATTGTCAGCTCCGCCGCGAACTAGAGCAACAAGGTAGCACCGTGTAATATTGCGGATGCGGTTTCACTACGGAAAAAAAATCTCATCCGCCGATACACAGGAAGTTTCTACCCGTTAAATTATGTAAGTTCTTCGTGTCGGCTACACTGTTTGCCTGCGGCGAGGCGCACAATGCAGCGACGGAATTGGGATGCAACGCGTTGCATGAGAAATAGTTACAGGATATCGATTGTACCTGTCGAGGGTATCGTATCGAGCAATGCGCGGAGAGGCGAACTCGACTTGAATAGAACCTGGGAGAATATGGGGTACAACCTGGGGTATTATTGTTTTTGTAAAATCAGAGTTCCGATGTGAAACCAACAAACATATAGTCTTCCAATCGGATGGACGGTGTATTGTGCGAAATCCGAAATCAGCTGCAGAAGTTTCAGTGTTGACTTGTTTTACTTGAGATTAAATCGTATATGTTGACGTGTAGATATTTAAAATGTCTACAATCATCCTTCTCTTGTGTCTATATTCTTTTTTTGTACAAATGTTGAAGAGGGTGACAAGGTCAAAAGCATCTAACTCAGCTAAAGCTGTCTATGAGACAGTATTTTCATGGCTACAATGTATAATATCAGTAACAGAACGGTACCAGCATCGTAATCTTGTTTTCCTCCGAGCCAGACAAATTTTGTCCAAGAAGAAGAACTCTTGTTATTCCGGTCAAGATTTCTAGCAAAGTGCAGAGTTAGCTTTGCCATTCGACTTTCCGCTATCGACAAAAGTTTTTGGCCACTTCGCCCCACATTCTCCCGTGGGAAGATGGAGAAGCAATTTTCAACCGAGAAAGAGACAAAAAAGAGAGGTCCACAGCTGTACTGTTCTCTTTACGATCCTCCCACGATTCCAGGAAGCCGTGATCGTCAGCAATTTACCCACCTGTCCGCGTCTGTTCCTTTTTTTCCGCGCTGGGTCCTGTCGCCGATCGTAAATTCGACCGGCTCTTTTTGCACGGAATAATTTCGCATGGAAACGGTCAAATTGGACGGGAGGCGGGCCCGCGACGGGTGCGCATCTTTTCGATGGAATCCGAACAGCCTCGGAGGTTGAAGGAGACCAGCGAGCAAGCAGCGCACAGCGCGGAGCCCAGCTCCGACCCGCGCGAGTAGGATTCGCCGAAAGGAAGTTGACTATGCGCGGTGACAGCGAGATTATTGTAATCGCCGCTTCAGAAAAATACGAAATTGATCCGGTCCGGCGGTATCACCGGGAGGAAGTGGTCGGGGCCGCATCGGGAATGACAAAATGAATGCCAGCCGCGGCTATGCCGCCAGCTCGCCATAGAGGAAGCCGCGTCAGGTCGATGATATCCACCGCCTCGACCTTGAAGGAACTAGGCGAACGCTCTGAACGTAATCCTCTTCTATTCAGTCCCCAATTCTGTAATCCCTCGAACGCCTCTATCACCGGCAAGACCTCTTGTTAACCCCGCGCGAGGCTGCTTATTTTACTATTTAGTTGATTCGTGTAGAATGTTTATTCAATATAAAGATTGCCTGCATTTTCATCGTTTTATGTGGCTCGTTTCTTTACAAGGCGCCATCTGGACAGTACTACCTCGTACAGGTCTATAAAAGACAACGATAATTTATCAAATAAAATATGCCACTATCCTTTGACAAGAAATTTGTTGAAGCGAATCTTTCATCGTCCATATCATTCGAAAGAGATTTCTGGAATAAGGAAGGTGATTTTGGGGTGAAATATCAGAAAACAGCGGCATGTAACGAAGACCTAGGAACTACGCAACCGTGTCCCCGCGGTTTAGCATAAAACGGGTCCGGTGATCGATGATCCGGTAGACGAAACTGGTCTGGCTTTGGTAAACCAGTTCCCCTATTGCCGATGAAGCCGGGCCCAACAAAGAGGACGCTTGATCGTATTGTTTTAAGGTTGGACTGGGTCCGGGCCGGGATCGGACCGGTGAGGAACGAGTCCTCCGGGGTCGGTAGACAAAACTGACCAACCTGGTTGGTTACCCTGGCCGGTGAACGAGGTGGGCTTTGGTCATTGCCGGCTCGCGACGTGCTGTTATTCTGGGCTCCACTAGGCTATATTTAGACGAGACCACCTTGAGGGAGCTCGAGAGAGGCTCGAGTGCTCTCCGCGGCCTGCAACCGCAGCCTTTCCTCTATTGGCCGATTGTGTGTTAGTTGTGCAACGCGTTCGCGATCCTGTGGAGAAGCAATCAAGGAATTCGTCTGCCCACGCCGATTTTTCCGCACCACTGTTTCCACGATTATTCTCGGCGCGATCTACACCCACGAAATTCGACCGACTGGATCGTCTAATCGGTGCTCGAGGAAACTCGAGGAGATACCTTGCGAAAAACGATTTCTTGCAAATCATGTAGACAATTTTTAGTTTGCATACAGATACCCGCAGTCTACATACATATAATGCTGGTCAAAATGATAAGGCACCTCAAGGTTTTTAGCAATGAACATTCATTTGTACATATATCACGTAAAAAGTGAATATACAACAAAATAAGGTACTAACTTGTATATAACATACTAAAAATTAAATAACTCGTTCAAACCATTTATTATTTCTACAGAAATTGACTTCTAGTGCGGGCTAAATGATAAGGCACTCTTGAACATAAAATAAGAAAAGTATTAGAACTACTCTAGGATGCTAAAGGAAAATTAGCCACAACGACCTGCACCAGACTGAAGAATTATCAAATTTCAGACATGTATGGTATAATTTTCATCCGTGATCTCTATCCATAATAAAAAGATTCAACTTCAACGATGAAATTTCAAGTACGAAATGAAAAGATGCTATAAATTCTTCCACGAGACTTTTGAAAAATGTTTTTTATTCCATCGCTTTTCAGACATTCCCGGGGTGGCAATGACAAACTACTGGCTACTCCGTTTTCTAGAACAGCAAGCTACCCGGTTCATGGAATATTTAAATCAACCGCAGTATCTGTGACTTCTAACTGTTAACGAAGATCTCGCCCGGCGATAAGGAGCTCGACTGCGTGGAAACTTTAGGAATAAAATCGGTCCAGTACCAGACACTGGGGTTCCAGAGCCCGAGCAACGAATATTTTCGGTTCATTGTGCATTCACCGCGGCAACTTTTCAAATTTATATGTTACTGCTTTATAATTGCCCGGCGCATCCATAATACATGAAGCTCGGATATTTCATGTTGCCGTCGCGCCGTGTCGTGTCGCGTCGCGCGCCGTTTCTCAAAATTATGCCTCTCTAAAACTGGTGAACGCAGGTTGTCCCGGCGCAGCGCGCATCGGTAAACGGGGTCCGTTCGTTGAATAACAATGGAGTAATCGCCGTTCGTACCTTGCGAGCCAGTTTAATCGCGTGAATCGACAGCGAACGGTCGCGAAACGTCGCGCTCAAATCACGAGGACGATGATGCGCGACAGTGTCCTAAGGGATCCTCTTCCTGTTCCGCGCGAGACGGAAGTCACACCCGAGGAGGAAGACTCGAAAGGAAGTTAAGGACTTCGCGGAATATTAATTCTATGTTTGTTCATTTACAAGCAATCGCGCGCGTGCTTTTTCTTAGCTTACTCTGACTGTCGGCTTGTCAGGATTATTAATGTAAGAATTAACTGTATCTCCGGCTTCACAGTGGAGTATTTGCGCCTCGAAAAGTTGGCCAAAGTACGATTTTTCAAATCTTCCGTAGGGTGAAAAATTTTAGTTCGCTGAGCTATTGAAATATATGAACAACAGTGACTCTACCAAGTGAGTCCTGATGTTTTTCTTTGTACGACTTGTACATTACTTTTTGTACTGCGATGTATGGAGCAAATGCAGTGGTTTACAACAAAAACCAATACGATATTACAAAAGAAAGCAAATAGGTAAAACAGTGAACCTGTAGTTACAGAAGAAGTTAAATAACAAGCAAACACGAAACTGGCACTTTGAGTGAGATTATGCCTAAAGACTGGTAACCTATTCACAATATGGATACACCCATTGGCTTATTCTTTTCGTGAACAGAATTTCGATCGTACTTGATTCCACGAGAACCCGTAGACTCCTAGCTCGTCCTTTAGTTCCCCAGCACCATGGACCACCAACTTTCACTCTTATCAGGCAAGTGCACTTCAAGAGCGAAGTGTCGCGCACACCACTATCACCGAATCCGTCGAATTCACCGTTGCATCGGCGAATAAACGTGTTATTAGCTCGATCGCGGTTTCCCGCGCGGAATCCCGGCGATTTAAGAAGCGGCGAGGAGGCCGGTTCGCACGATTCCTCGTATCGATAGCTTTTTACTTTTTGCCAGTGGGTAATGCCGGAGCCTTGTCCCTCGTTGGAAGGTGACAAGCGGGCAAACGGTAACGTCTCGCCAGAAATACAACGCTGCTCTCCTCGAGAGCGCGAGACAACGCGCGCCGACTTGTACCACGGTGCAGAACGGAAAGATCGGTTCCCGGAATTGGCGAGCGTGCGAACGGATCACGTTCTGGCCCGTTAATGGTGGCTATTAGTGTTCTCGGGGGAGACCGTTTACGTGCACCAAGATCTTGCCAAACGACACGCTCCGTGTCGCAGATAAATTCGTTGTGCTCTCGGAGGTCTCGGCCGCCGCGCCGCGCTCCGATGGAAACGTGCCGGGCCTTTATCTTGAATATCAATCGATAATCCAGTGGACTCGTTAGCTCCGTTGCTCTTTCCCGCGTGCACCGGGTGAGCCATCGCTTGGCGCGAGCAACGGATCGGCAGGAATCGTTCCTCGCGTGCCAGCCAGGTGAAAAGTTCAATTTTCTTTCCTGCCGTACCTGGTGATCGGTGAAACGCGACCAGTTTCAACGATGCGATCCGACGACCCGATAATCCCCCGTGCGACACCAAAAAGGGACGCGCGGAGAAATTGATCGGGAGAATTCCTCTTCTTTCCGGGGGAATTAGAAAGCAGCACGCACCGGACCAGCAACGTGGACATCGATAATTGAGCAGCCGGAGAACCACCGTCACACCAATTAAACCAGTCTCCTTTGACGGTGATCCAGGCGGTAGGGGGGAACCATGATTTTGAAACCCCGGGCACACTTGATCCCACCGGTCCCATCGGCATAACTTCTCAAATTATACCGTTAATGCGCGCTATTCTGGAGCCCGGGCCGGTGATCATCGGAGATCCGCCCGCGAGATAAGGGTGCTCGTTAATGGGGAGGAACACGAGACGCAGTACCTGGATATTTTCGGGCGACCGGCCCTTTCCACGGGGACATCATTACGGTATATTAAGTGACATCTTTGGGGGATCAAGCGGGCCAACGCAACGTTCGGGCCACCTCGCTTCCGCCAATTAAACCCCGGCAATAATTAAAGGGGACCCGCACGACGGTGAACGTGACCGGGTCCCAACAAAGATACGACACACCGCCACGCTGTTCCCTTACGCTTACGCCTAACTTACGCAATCGACGAAGTTTACCTGGAGTGCAAGAAACTGGACGGCCACAGCCGGGCGTTAATCAGTCGATAAGCTTGTGAAACGACGCGCACAGATGGTGCGTTAACTTGTTACGAGATTGCTTCATCTTCCTGAGCTATAACCGAAGCAATCGCGTAGGGGGTTTCGATGGGGACGATGCGATCCTCGGCTCGTTTCGATCCGACCGATCCTGCCGCTCGACGAAGCACACAGTGGGGTCGCGGCCCCGAAAACCTGGCAGAAACTAGAATTATGAAAATTCACAAGAAGTTATGCTTATCCGTCAGGAAATTATAATTAAGAATATGTTGAAAGTTCGGTGTCGTTTGAGTTAAAAGCTAGTCATCTATAGCTAGTCGTCTATCATAAATTGTCAGACTTTCGACGAATTATACTTTGCCACGCACTTCTCTGACTTTCTGACCGAAGTCATAATTGAGGAATTTTATTAATCAACTAGTGTTTCATTTATCATAAACCTACAACGTTTATTAATGCTTCATCCGGAATACAACACTGGCTACACAAGGGTTGAAACGTAATCATTGGTGCTTTATTTTCAAATCGGACACGAACTTCGCGATCATCTCTAATGATTGACTCGCACAACGTTGTAGCTAGCTCTGAAACAAAATACAGGCCATTCTACGGACCGTAAAGGGTTAAGGGCAGCGCAGGGAAGAGGACTGCTAGCCGAGAGTAGCAGGGTGGTGAATCTTAGGTTTTCGCAAGAGCGGCCGATCGATCGGTGGATCGTCGATCTCGCGGAGAGGTTACGATCGCGATCTCCTCCGGCTAACGATGCTCCGCCATCTACGGTCATTACCGTCCCATTGTTACGCAAATTGTGGCTCGATCACCGGTGCCGATCCGATCTCTATGGAGCGGTGTTCCCGTGGCCGGGGACTGGGTTCAAGAGCTCGGCGTGTATCCCGGCTTGCGAAATGATCGATCTCCGGGACCGGGACTGGCCCGGCCCGGCCGGCCGACGCTGTGCACGATACAGCAGATATACACCGTGGCAGTTTTACAGCTTGGGATCAGAGGTGCCGTGCGATATTTAGATACCCGCGTATTTATATTTAGCCTCGCCTCGTGTCCGCGAGCATGCTCTCGCTCGAGTACTCAAGGAGCGAGTAAGCGAGCGAGCGCGTTACTCCTATATGTATAAACATAATAGAGAGAGAGAGAGATGGACAGAGAGAGAGCGTGTATTTACTAACTTCAGAACGATCGTCATTATACATTCTAATTCGGGGAACGGGAAACGGAGCGTGGTCGCTGTGACCGGTTACTTTTATGACGGACAGCCAGAAAACCAAGGGCGTTCCACGTTCCCCGAGGACCGGTAATTTATGAACGTACAAGTGGAAGATTTCCGACGGACGGACACGCTGGAAAAGAGAAGAGGTGGCGGAGGCAGAGGGGCGGGGACCCGTTCAAGAACCCGCCGATTAATTCGAAAGTTCAACGGATCGGAAATATGTGGCCGATACACAGGCGACGCGGTTTCGAAACGCCCGGCCCCCGACGACGACGACGACGATTTATCGGCACCGGGAAAGGTGTTCGAATTGTATAATGCGGCGACGAAAGAGAGGTATACGCGTTTTTCCCTTCTAAAAATACATCTCTAAACCGGAGAATCATTGCGCGGCCCTGTTCCACGAGGAGGAACGCGAGTACCTCGTGGGGTGGGGCGGGGGCAGAGGTGCGCGCGATTCTTTTACGCACGGGCGCATGCGTGTCGGCGAGCAGCACGCGCGGACGCATGCGCGGACGCGATCTCGCCGGGAAGGAGCGGGGGAAGTCGCGTACATACACAGAAACAGGGCGGTGCTTTCATTTATTCATAAATCAACAGCGTCTATTTATAGCCGCGACGGACAAATAGCGATAGTTGTGAGCGAGAGCGTTCGCGCGCACGCCACGTTGTATCCTTGAATGGCGAGAAACAATCGCAGGAAAATCAGCCGTTCTTTTTTCTCGATGGAAATTCGCGGGAACGTCTCGCCGCGTCGCGTCGCGCCGGAGATAGGAGTAAAGGGGGACGGCCGTACATATTTCATGTAGATACTTGGCGGTTCGAACGATTTCCAACGAGCACGTGTGGGCCAAGTTTCACAGCCGCGTCCGGGGCTACGTTCGGTCAGGGTCGTGGGCTCTCCTCGTTCACGATAATTAGCCGTTTTCTTAGCTCCGCGCGATGACTATTTCTGGAAAGTTTTTAATTGAATCGCTAGGCGGTCGGCTCTGCTTAACGAGTTCTCCCGGATCAATTACTTCAATTGGAGATACACTCCCTAAGACCGTTTGTACACACGCGGACTGACCGTTCCATGATTCTACGTTGGTGTTCCGAATTTTTTTTTAGAGGGGATCGCAGCACCGATGAGGGCCGGGGCTCTCGTATAATCTCCGTGATCTGCTGCATGTTTCAATAAACTTCTTGAACAAACCATACATTGGTAGTTCTATTTTCGAGTTAGAAACCCAACTTTCTTCAAAATCTACTGAACCCTAGATCAACCGGAGCGAGTCTCGGATCGACGAATGGCTAGCAGGTTGCAGGGAAAAAAGCGTGGATCGCCGCGCCGCCGTCTTGGTAAACAGAGATCGTGGCGCAACGTCGAGCTTGGGATCCACGCAGATTGTTTCAGCGAGATCGGTGGGTGTCGCTGGCGGACACGACACGATAGAAAAGACATGGAACGACACGGTACTCGCGAGAGTCCGAGAGACGAGAGAGGGAGAGAGAGAGCTGAGCCGTTGCTCTCTCGGAGGACGGCGTAGGCTCTCTTCGTATATGGGACGGGATACGAAGAGACACGGGATGGGAAGTTGTCTGTAACCCGTAACCGACTCGCCGGTGCTGGTTGCTGCCGTGTTCGTTGTAGCCGGCTCGTTCGGTCTGTCGCTCGAGCCAAGCAATAGCCCAGGCTAAATATAGCCCGGCGATAAACATAGGCAGTTAGTTGGTGCCGCGGTGTAGAGCGGTATCCTTGGATATACTCGAATGACGCCGGATACACGACTACTCTCTCGTAACGCCGTGGGATTTCGGGCTCTACCTGCGAGAGAGTCATTCAAGAATACCCGAGCCGCCGCACCGCACCGGCCCAGCCTGGCCCGTCGCGCGTCGGCCACCGAACGGGCCCACGGGCCCCGGGGACCGGCGCGGCGTTCAGCTGGAAATTGGACGCGGTCGACCCGTGTCCCGTGGTAATTAGCCCTTTCGACCGATGTTTGCCGACGTTTACGCTCGTTCTATGGTAATGGCCAATTAATATTGCGTGACGCGCCAGCTATAGAACCAACTCTAGTAGCATTTATGGCTGGCATTTTGTTGGGCCCTCGTTGCAATATTGGTTGACCAATCGTTAGACATGTCGCTTTTTTCTGCAGGTGGGACAACGATCATGGCCAACGAAGGGTCGAAGTCACTATAATACGAACGGCTAACTGGGTCCGCTAACATATTATGTATTCTGATCTTATCTTTTACGGTTATTTGGACAGTATATGTCAGTTCACGTTCAAAATTGGAAAAACAAGAAAATTACAGAGGTGTCTTCCACGTAGATGCTATGATCAAGGCTATTATGTAGTATTATTGTGTCAATTATGTCGCATATAGTATTCGCAATCTCAAAACTAAGTTTAGTGTTTTAAGCATAAACAAAGGTGTCGACCAGACTAGCAAATATTTATTTTGCATTCGAGTAGTTGTTTCATCGAATAAAAATGTATCATTTAAATAATTTTCCAGTTAATTTCAGTATTAATTCAGTTTAATTTATCAGTTAAACGGACAAAACGCTGAAAATCAATCTGACGGGGACTAAACAATGAAATTTGTAAACTTCGAGACTAAAATAGGACCGCAGAATGCGCCGCGGTTTCTCGGAATCAGCGAAAAATGTGTCAAACGTCGCGTCGTCGCGAGGAACGAGGATTACCGGCGTATCTCTGGGAGATTTTAAGTTTTGCGTGTTGGCGCAACAACGCTGTCTATATATACATTCCGTATTTATAAATATATAAATAAAATCGTGTCGGCTCTTTTTATCGTACATCCGGAGGAGACAGTGGCTCCCCGCGGTTTTCTCTGCGCGAAAGTCCACGCCGGCTCGAGGAGAGCTTTGCGCGCGTTCTCTCCTTCCCCGATTCGATTCGCTCCGCGTTTCTCGACAAAGCGGCGCGGCGGCCGATCTAAATATAGTCGGGCCCGATAAACACAGTCGTGTTCGGACACATGCTCGTCCGATAACGGGAGAGTCGTTGTAACACGGTTGCTGTAATAATATCGTCCACAACCGCCGTAATACTAGATGATTTACGCGTTGTTTTCGCCGAGCAGATTACCAGATTACTGGCAAATATTGATGGACTGGGGACTCGCGCGAATTTCAGCGGGTTCCGCGGAGAAAGAAACAGACGGAGCAAGATAAGGGCGCGTTTAAAGGGGACTTTCGACGTGACGCGACGCGATGCGCCGATCCACCGCACCGCGTGGAATGATAACGCGGACGCACTGGTTCCGAAGCGATCCAGAACAATTGCCAACCGGAGAGCGAGCTTCTCGATCCCTGATCACGTGGACTGGGATCAACTGTTACAGCGTCACGCGCCGCGATCGTTTCGCTCGCGTGATAGAAACGGTGGAAACACGTGGATCTACAATAGAAAAAACGAAGTACGAGCAGGTGTGACATCAGCAAGAACAAGAACGCAATGAAATAGAACGAGATAATAATGTCTCTTGTGGAATGCAAGTAGCACGATCAGATTTTCCATGAGATCCAGGACCCTTTTAGATCATTATTGGTCCTTTCGGGGTGGAAACTTCTTTAAGCGCACCGCGTACACAGTTGCTACGCAGCGAATGAGTCTGATTCGTCACGCTCCTAGGTGAAACGCAATTCGGGTAAACTCGGGGCAGCCGAGACAGGTATGCAATTTATTAGACGTTTTCACTTGGGTCGTGCGGTCTTACGTGCACAGTATTGGTCTGTTCTTTTTCCCTATGATCGTGTTACAATTTGATGTATTTGTTTCAAACAGGAGATCAATCAGAGAAATCAATCTTCCTTGAAATCCGTAGAATGACGTGTAGTGACAGTGACCGACTCGTAGTTAATTATAGAACCGAGCAACAAAAATATTCAAGTATTGAGATCAAGTGCACAGATGACTACGACAAGAGATTCTGCTTCGAAGTTCGCAAAAAATATCTTCTCATAGTTTTCGTCCAAAGTGTAGAACGAAAATGGACGAAAACTATGAGAAGATATTTTTTGCGAACGTCGAAGCATAATCTGTTATCGTAGTTATCTTGATCTGCACTTGATCTCAATACTTGAATATTTTCGTTGCGCGGTTCTCTAACTAACTACAAGTCGGTCACTGTCACTATACGTCGTTCTACGGATTTTAAGAGAGATTGATCGATGATCAACTGAAAAATCTGAGAGACGAGGCGCGCGTGAAATTTCACAGTGGGACACGCGGATCGTTCCGCGAATTATCGGTTCGCCGACAGCGAGGAAATTATATTTGGTGTGCGGCGTTAGGCTTAACGGGGCGATAGAACGAGCTTAGCTGGCGACAAATTAAGGCGATTGCGACGAAGCCGTCGCGGCTCGTTAAATCGCACGCACTTCGCGTATCGCGCGCGAGGGATAGACACTTGAAAGCACAGCCTTGCATCGAGACGGAATGTGGACACATTTTGTCGGAATCCCTGCTGCTGAAGCCTGCGTTTTTGAAACGAGCTACTTACATACTCTTCGGTCAGAGACGATCTTAATAGGTACGTCCTGTTCATTAGCTGACATTCCTTCGTGCCTTGTGTTTTCAACAAAAACGACATCGTAGGAAATACCTGTACTTTAATATTGTACAAGCAGTGGCTGGAATTATCAATGTTTATAAATCAACCCTGTATTTAACGAAATAGAGTATTCCACCAACGACTGACAAATTTTCCAGGCAGAACGCTGCCTCGTGCACACTCATTTCTTTATTTCGTTCAACCAAATTCGCTTCATTTTTAACTCTCACTCATTACGTGTGTGTTTCTTCTTCATCCCCACCAGATATATCCACACAAATATTTGAATATATCAGCTATTGGTTGTCGTGTTACTTTTTAAACGAAAATCAAGTACTACATTGCAAGCTTATAATAATAGAAAGTTAAGCTCGTTTAAACATTTCGAAAAAAGATTTTTACTACGATTTTGGCTTAGGGTGCCGATCATTCTACATTTACCCTACCTTAATACCAGATAACTTATGTTGGAAAGATTTGTTGGTCATGTTACCGAAGGTAGTAAAATCAGATGACCCTGTACATCGAAATGTAACTATTTATTTACATATAGTAGATCCTTTCTATGTAGGTCGTTTCTAGCCAGTACAGAATGAACAAGTATAGAACATAGTATGTACACCTGACCATAGTAGGACAGTGTATGTAGAACCCTAAGAGCGTGTCCTGATCAGGCCCCACTTTCCCGGCATTGGAGCGCTGTCAGCTGGATGGTTGGCCGCGGTAATAGTTGTCGAAGACGTTCGCTTTTAACACGATCGTTTTATCGAGCCAGGGTCGCGTTCTTCCTAGTTTTCCGAGAGTATTGACTTTAGAATGGAAACGTTCCACGCCGGAGAGCCATAACCGGTCCGCAGGGCGAACCACTCGAAAGAACAATGACACGTTCGAGAAATAGGTCGCCGTGTCGTTGAGAAAGAAGAGGCCGACAGCCGAGGGCAGGCGTTCGATCGTTCCACCGTGGCCGAAAGGGACCGATCCACCACGAAATTTGAAGTCGCGTCGGTTCACGGCGGGAGATTGGCTTAACTCGTTCGCTGGAATCGTTTTAACTGGATCGCTCGTGGGTGCGCGAAGTTTTATCCGTGCTATCTGGAGGAGCCACGGTGAACGCGGTCCGGCGGAAAAAAATAGTGTTAGATAAATAGAGAAGCAAGTTCGAGGCCCGTCACGTGTCCGGCGTTCTAAAATGTGGCGATCACGTGCTCGAATCTCCGGATAAGCTGCCCCGGGGGGTTACGAGACGGCAGAAATTCGTTTATCTGCGCGGTTACGGAGCAGCCCACGAGCGACGCCGCGTCGTAAAACGAGGGAAGAACAACGCAGGACCGACCATACATTCTTGTTGACCGAATGAATACGCGTCGGTACGCTGGGCCCATAATTGGTGCCGACCAATTAAGGGTTAATTGAGTGTATTTTAGCCTGAAACCAGCCGCGTCGTCGTTACTTAAGGCGGCACCCACATTAAACCGAAGCGACGTTCGTCTGCTTCGCCGTTGTCCCCTGAGGGGCTATTATTCTAGTGCAACAGGTCCAAAAGGTTCATTTCGTTTTTGCATATATGTATATACATCGGAAGCTCAATATTTTAGCTCTTTGCCGTCGCGGAGCTATTTTAACTCGAAAATTACACATTTCTTCCGACCTTGAATAATTCCATTGTATATGATTCTTTTCATTTCATGTGGATATGAAATTGTTATGATACCTGTTATGATAATGGGTTAGATACATCAACATATTTAATATATATACTGTACACAATATTTTAAATAATGGTACAGTAGTTTTTAGTGGTGACTCTGAGTCACACCCCTCCACTGCTAAGGGTTAAGAGAACGCTCCTCAAATTTTATAATCGTACTTTCTACAATATTTCAGAAACAACTACTGTACCGATCCAACGGACCGATTCAAAGGAAAATCGTTGAAATCGAAACATTATATTCAAAGGGCCCTGCCGTTTTATCAATTTTCAATATTTTTCTAGAGAACTAACAAGAATTCTAACAAAGATCGCGTAAAATCTGAGTTCGTACACAAAACGATGCAAAGAAAATCTACTACGTACTGTTCGTACACACAAAGCAAGTTGTCTCTTTTAGTGTTCAGGAGCCATAACTGGTTGGTCCTATGTTAAAGTCATCACTCTTTCGCAACTTCTTGGTCAGATGTTCACACAGCGGACGAGCTCGATGTGAAACCTTTAGCCTCGTTTACACAGTTTGATAGCCACCACGACGTTTACCAAATGGCTCGTTCAAGAGCCTCGGGAGGAGGCTCGTAGACGAACTCTTCGATAAACAGAGGCCGAAGCCCGATAAAAGAAGTGGATCCGCTTTTCGTTCCGGTCGAAAGTATAAAGAGAGAGAGAGAGAGACAGTAGAGTCGTTCCAAACTTAACCGTGGTTTCTATAGTCGGTCCAGGGGGCTAAGTTTAGCGATAGGACGACGGTTTCGGCGTCGAGGTTCGTCGAAGCAGTTCCTGCAGCAGGCTGCTGACAAGGTGGCTAATTTCAGCGGTCATCCTCGAGAGCGCAGGCAGCAAAAGTCGGCGAGTCAAGGTCAAAAAACACGTCAGTCATGTTCGATCGAAGCGCCGTGGATCGTGAATCATGCTGGTGCACAATCGCACAAAACTAGAACGTCTGCTGCACCGATCGGGTGGCGGGAAAAGTGCATAAGCTTCTCCTTATGCATCCTCCTCCAACGGAATGTAAAATTGATTTGTTCGGAAAACATGAAGTCAGCCATTTTCACTAAGAAAATTGAAGAAACTAGACATTGTGTCCCTTTAATCAACGAGAAATTGATTAGGGAGCTCCAATTGATTTGGGATACCTCCCTGCTGACTCGTTATTGGACGCGCTGTGGGCTGGTGGGGATAGGGGCGTCACTATGCCACCCCTAACGCGTGTCGGTATGGACAAGAATCTCTTTAGCACACTCCAATTCTTTCTCTTCGAAGAAAAAGGTCAAGCAACCGGCAATACATATATAATATGTATATATAATTGCCAGCTTCTCTGTCCTCTGCAACGGTAAAAAAATGTCGAAATACAGGAGACATAGAAAGCTAAAATTTGGTACACAGGTTTGCCCAAAGGGGTGCATGAATATGCTTTTATGCCGGAAATTCTTCAGGGTTAAGTGCTAAAAATAAGTTAGTGGCATGCCTCCAGAAATAATGCTAGCACACTGAATAATCCTGTCGATTCATTCGGGCATTGTAGCCCTTAGACAATGAAAAATCGATTCGGAGACACAGCAAGACCTTTAAGTGTAGTATGTACAAGCTATTGTGTCCTCACCAGCTGGTGAATAGCTGACTGCTGCCTCGTTATTGGTTACGATACGTGCTGAAGGGGGTAGGGGCGGGGCGCTGTCATCCCCAATGCTCTCGACGCTTTCGAGAAGACTCCTCTGCTACACTAGATTTCTCTGATTGTTACGGATTCCTCTTCTGTCGACGAGGATCGAATTTTCGAGGAGTTTGAGGAGAAATAGTGAAACGCAGAAGAAGAAGAAGGTCAAGCAACCGGCTGACGACCCAATAAAGAACGCCTGTATCGAGCCAGTTTTTACGCCGATTGGCGCTACCTCCCGAACGGATTTCCCATAAATATTAATTAATCCTGTTTGTGCAATATTACGTTACAGGAGCGCCACGCTCTCTCCTACTCCCGCGCGTGTTCGGAGCGGACACGAGCCGACGCGACGATGACGGGGCAAACGGGTCGGTCGGACTCCTGGCCGGCTGCGGAACCAGTATTCTCACACTCTATTCACTCTTTTATTCCCTGCCTCTAAAAATAGCGTTTTACTCCAGTAAAAACGTCCGCGTTGCGTTCCTACCGGCCGCACCGCGCCGCGCCGTGATGAATGGAGAATCCCCGGCCCCTGTGCTGGCTCTTCAACCACCGACGATTATATTCCGGTGGTTGCCTCTCGATTTCTGCCGTCTATTCTGCCGTCGTAGAGTCAGAAAAAAAGGAGAAGAACCAGTTGACCCAGTTACCGGGAAATTGCTGTTTTAGGCGGAATCGTTATTGGCTCGTCGGACAGCCGCAGCCGTTCTGTAGACCCGGCGTCATCGTTTCCGTCGTTTTTATCGAATCGGAATGGACTCCGACCGGATAGCTTTCTTCGTTTCCTATAAACATCTCGCGGGACTTCTGTACGCGACGATACTAATTCGAAAGAATTCCCGACTTTTTCTACAAATACCGAACGTGCTTCCTTCGGGAGTATTAGACACAGATGTGTTGCAACCAACACGAAAAGTGGATCGTGCTGTCGAGGATCGATTCGTTCCCACGATGATCTCGAACCGCTCGCGCTCGGAGAAACCTCGAGAAGAGAGGTCGATTCGAATAAAAATTTTTCCAGAGATTTGACATCTTTCTTTACCTGACAAGACAGCCATGGTTTTCGATAACGGATCCTCTAAAGCTGAAATAAAGCCTTTCGACGAAGATGATTTTAAGCATCGGCGGATTTTAGAAGATTTTCGGGTGGTACTTTTAGAAAATATTTCACGTCTGCACTCATTGGCACACTAGATTGTTCTGATCGGTATTCATTGGCTGGACCCATTTGTCGATACGTGGCAAGTTATCCCGACAATGGTGTAGATTTGATAGTGCAAACAGGTTCCGTGCTAATGCAAATAAGCTGGACAAAGTTGACACGTAGACAAGCTAGAGTTGGCGCACAGAGTGGTGCATAATGTCTTACGAGGGTGATAAGAGTCCGATCATCAAGATTTCGCGCGACTCTGGTTGCCACACGTGTACGAGTGCATATGTATGCAGCAATAGTAAAACGGAGAATCTACAATGGATCTCCTCGACCATTTGGATAGTTATAATGAAGGCAGTTGTACAGGCTTACTTGTAGCAAGCGTTTCAAGATCACTATCCAACCTTCCATATATTCTGATAATTAATTCAGTCTAGAAGCGGTCAGCTATAAAAAAAAAAGTAATTAAAATAAGAAGACCAAGAAGTCTGCAAGAAACAGTCACAAAAACGAATAAAACAGATCTGAATGGATCTAAATTGTAAGCTCTATATGCAGACGTCAGAAGCTCAGTGTCATGTTCTACGTAGTTCGTACTGCATTTAATTTTCTGGTATGCGTCATCCTTTGATTGCTGTACGAATTTGCATCTGAGTTCGACACCTGTTAACCTGTTTCCAAATAAATAAGGCGATACAGCATTCGATCCAGAACTCTACGGAGTGTCGCGCTCTTTCACGAACGTCTCACCGAGAATTTAGGCTACTCCAAAGAGCTCCGATACGCGAGCGAAGCGAAGGCGAAGCGAAGGCGAAGAAGAGGAAGGCACGTATAGTTCTCGTGCTGCGAAACGATACCCACGTTCCTCGGTAGATTACGATTATCGATGAGTTTCTCGGCATTATGTCATCCGCGTTGGCGTTGCGCAACCGGGGCGCTAATCGACGCGCGTGTACATTTCCCTGATATACAAAAACAAAGATGGTGAGCGAGAGAGAGAGAGAGAGAGAGAGGGGGGGCGGGGGATGAAAAAAAGCTGGAGAGAAAAAAGAAGAAAAGATTTTAATGCGTACTCTGGGCGCATGCACCAGGTTAATTTTACGTAATATTACGGCGTTGCACGGATCGGTCGAGCCGGGCTCGGCCAATGGCGCGTCCGGCCACTCGTAAATTCCTCACGCTATCGCGATATATTTAACCCGGCGATAACGTAGCAAACAAATCGTATCGTTTCACCCGAGAAACCGGTATTCTCACGCTGCACGCTCGATCGTCCGTGGGTTCTCCGGGCTAAAGATAGCATATTTCGCGGGGTATCGTGCACAACCTGCGTGCAACGATTTCGCGAGCACCGCGAGAAAATCACCGTAATTCCTGGAGAAGGATGATAGCCGCCACGCCGAGGGAACGGAATCGAAGGAACAGAAGCCGAGGAACGAGGGAACGCGATCCCGAGCGCACCGCGTCCAGCGGACGAACATCCTCTAGAAATTGTCTGGGAATGATCCATTGACACCTCGAGTGTCGCGTCCCCTAGAAGTGGGAGACGGAATTATTTGTCCAGATTTAAAAATTAATGTTTGCGTTAGTGTATCGAACGTAGCAAAGGTCAGTATCTGCTAGAATCTGCTAGATGCAACAAGTACTCTCCGATGCAAGATGCGAGATGCAGGAGCTGGTACTCTCGGCATCATAAATCTTCACATTTCATTGTTGATTTCATAGAATACTTTGATTTTCCATAAGATTGATTATTATAGTGGACCTCGATAACTCTGGAAGAAAGAGTCGATAAAAAATGTGTTACAATCATTTTAAAGCTCTCCTTGAACCATGTTATTTTAGCTAAAACATTTTCCGATCAAACCACTAACAGAATAATAATCGAAGCTGATACGCTTCGTGGTCCACCCTGTAGATACAGTTTTTCTTAAACAAAAATTTCATCGCAATTGCCGCGGCAGCCTATTGACGTCTTTTCGAAGGGGCATCCACTTTGCTGACTAGCGTTACGACCTCGGGATGTCGAGTGCGAAGGGATAATAAAGGACTCGTTAGCGGGGTATGTACAGCAGATCCAGTTGACAGTAAATCGCGGGGCTGATCGTTTCGTTCGCCGCGGTAAAGATAGCCGGCCGATTACTTCATCGTGGAAATCACGCAACGTCACTCGAAACAGAGAGATGTAATGTGGGTCGGTGTCGAGGAGACGAGGAAATGGCAGCGCGGAATGATCGTTCCCGTAGGTTTGTCGCCGACGCGCGACGTGTTCCTGCGAGTACATAGACGCCGCGACGATCGAACCGTGTAAACGGGCTCTAATAGCCGCGCGAGAAACGGGTAGACACCGCCGGTCGTCACAGGAAAACTTTTTACCAACGCAGACGCCGCGCCGTGTATACACGTATAAATAATGCATACCCGTCGCGAAACAAGTGTACCGTCCGCTATTACCCGACCGATAGCTACCTCAGAAGCGCTATTATTACGCCGTTATTGCTCAAGATGAAAGTATCCAGGCGGTAAGCGCACGCCGACGCCCACGCGCGAGAGGACTCTCGCCGAGGATCTGCAGGATCGAGGATCCCGAAACGATCTACTACGCCATTTCTCTTGTTTAACCGGAAGAACCCGTGGAACCCTTTTCCAGTCTTGGCTGTGTCCTGGCTTTGGGTTGCTATTTACTTTGGAACACTACTGTGTAAAATTATTACAATTCGATTGGGACTTTTCATCCTCGTTTATTCGAATGTCCCTTCCTGCTTTTTACCATCGAACACATGAAAGTAGTAGTGTGTTATGGATGCGTTGCCTCCTAGTATTCAACTGAACGGTCTTGCACTGGATATGTGCATATAAAGGGTTTTTCGATAGTACGGAACATAACCTAAAACTATCTAACTTATCATGGTGAAGTTCACGAACGAGCAACGTTTGGAAATAAATTCTGAGTCGGTAGTCGCAACTTTAAGAGCGCTTATTCCAATTTTTGGTCGCAATCTCGAGGAATGGTCCAGTCGAATGGCCACCCCGCTCATGCGATTTGACGCCGTTGGATTTTTTCTTGTGGGGTTACCTCAAGTCGAAGGTTCATGCCAACAATCCAACGACGTTAGAGGAGCTCAGGAACAATGTCGAACGCGAAATTGCCAGCATTCCGGCTGATATGTGTGGAATAGTGATTGAAAATTGGATCCAAAGAATCTTGGATCTTATTGAAAAACCCTTTATGTACAACATGTTGTACGCAGATATACAACATCCTGATCCAGGCAGATCAAAACGAATGGGTTAAGCCGAAATAACGAGGAATTCTTGTTCAGGTTCGGATACGGGAAAACGGATCGATGAATTGCTTCGCGAGTCAGGGTCCGGATAACGCGTTAATTCCGAAGGTAGAGGGGAGCACACGGTGCGTGTCAGGACAACGACGGACTGACACCAAGCCGGACCAGGTAAGCGTCCGTTCCAGGTGCGTGGGGCATCAACAGGCTCTCGGCTATAAATAGACCGCGAAGGTCAGGGGAATCAGCAGTTTTCATGCAAATGCGCCATCGATGGAATAATATTGCTCCTTTCGCGGAGAGCCGATCCAGCTCCGGTTACTCGGGTTTCCAGTTGCGGAATCGTCACGATTTAATCCGTTTTCATTCGTAGACACGGATTAACGAGCGAGCCCGGACTTCTTTTTCTTCTCGTCCACACACGCGACCCGTCCCCGTTCCCGTCCCCGCCCTCCCCCCGTCGCCGACCCACCTGACAAGCGCGTGAAACCGCTGGAATTTATATGTATATCGGTAATTGATGCTGTTTACTCGATGTTTCTGCCGGTCCGTCTCGCGTCATCCGCGATCTCGATCATAGCGATCGATCGCGAATAAGGAGAGCGAGCTGCGATTCTGGAGATCGATGCTCTTCGACCAGAATCAATGGTTTGTTGATCTTACAATTAAATAAGAATGATTTTCATCAGTTGCAAGACGGAGGAATAAAAATTTATTTTCTCTTTTTATATAATAGTTTTGTTAAGTTGTAAGCAATCTATCATATTCTTAACCCTTAGCAGTCTAGGGGTGACTCAGAGTCACTACTACTTGTTTATATTATTAAACGTGTTGGTATCTAATCAATAGACAACGGATCTTTATGCAAAATAAAAATCTGAAAGCGATTAAAGTGTTTTAGCTTATATAAAAATGACAAGGATCTATTTATTTAGACCTTGTGCAATTTTTATTACAATATGTGCTTGGATGAAAAATGTAACTTCATAAGCTCAATAATGATGAAATGAAAAATATAAAACCGGTCATTTGACCGGCAGTGGTAGGTTTAGTGTTAAAATTCAGGGCAATTAAAATTTGCTTTCGAAGCACGGTTTTGGCCTTAGACCATACAGGGTGTCTCAAAATGCCTTCAACATCCGGAAATGGGAGGTTCCTGAGATCATTCCCGGATGTTGAAGGAATTTTGAGACACCCTGTATATGTATACTTATAATATACAATGTAAGTCTATAAATACATGTGGTGTAAGGTTTTGGCCATGTTTTTTGCAGACTGCGCCACTGTGCAACGTTCTCCGGTTTCAACGCGCTTCTCGTCGCTGCATGAACAGTTCAAATCGAGTTATGTAAGGTCTCGAAGGGTAATTCGACGTGGAGCCGTTAACGCGGACCCTCGGAATATCGCACGCGAAATTGCAAGCAATCTTGCCACGGATTCTGAGGCGAACTCGCGCACGTACGGGTATATGTATACATACACCACTCTACTATGTTCTCGTTGCCATATAGTACCTACGGGCCTAGTCAGTTTCAACTTGTCGGACTTTCGGAAAGCTGAATCGCTGCATTGTGTTTCTTTCGTTTCGTTTCTCCGCGCAGGCATCTCGGTTTCAATTTGCACTGACAGGAGAACGTATTGAACTGCCATTCAACGATCTTAATGATAACTTGCTAGAATGTATAGCTTTCACAGAAATATTTGACACGCGCCGTTCTAGCGGCTAATATTCTTATCGACGGGGGTGAAAGCATCCCTCAAAATTACGAGTTACATCGAGCAATCTATTTGACGAATATCTTGAAAACTGGTGGACACAGAGTAATTGTTCAAAGCGGTTTACTGTTTTTCGACGACGAACTCGTCTGTGTTAAGAAGAAATTCATTTGTTTCAGGAAATTTTTGACAGAGCTGTGATCTTTGGTTGGGCTGTACATATTTGTCGTAGTGTCGAGGGTTCAGGAATACCGAAGTGTATTTTAGTGACAATTTTCGTACACTTCAAAAGATAAAATCATCTTTGACAAAATGAAAAGGCGATGAGGTAAAATCGTACGCGCTCAATTTTCTGGAACTGACATTTTCGAAATCATAAAATCGTAGATAAAATTATTTTAACAATCCTAGTTACTGATAATTCTGTTTTCTTGTTTCGATAAACAGCGATTCCGTTAGAGAGCGTCACAATAATTCCTCCAAACGCAATTCAGAAACCATAAAAACACGGTTTGGTGCATGCAGCTTCAATCTCTCGGAGTACCGGTAAAAGCCGGTTCAATTCCACGCTGCAGTTCAATAGTTTTCCGATCCGCGGGGACGTCATCGACTCGGCCGGCGCGGCGCGGCGCGGTGCAATCAACAGGTGGTTGCACCAACCACTGCGGTGCAGTGTGATCGGCGTGAGAGTGCGTGGCCGTCGTGTGCGTGGAAAGAGAGAGAGTTTGTGCACCGGAGTCCCGAGAGGAGAACGAGTCACTTATCGAAAGTTCCCATTGGTGCCCGGTACGCGCTCGTTACCTGAGAGCTTCGCATAGGTGGGCACTCGCGCTCCTTGTCCACCTACAAGCATGTACCTAAATGGGCACCGGTGGCCGCGGTGTGTACAGGGTGGCCCACGGGTTCTGGCCAGCGCGTGTCCACCTCTCGAATCTCGGTTCGCGAGCGTTGAATCGCCCGTGATTTGCATGTTCCCCGTTAGGCATCCGTTACTTTGTACGGTGACCCGTTGGACGGCCGTCCACCTCTGCGAATCCGCGACGAATCGTGCGAAATATACCGATCGCTCGAAATTTTTTCTCACCGCTCCTCGAGAACGACTTCGCGATTCGATCGTATGGCTGAGAAGTCCACATACCCTGGTAACATTTATGGTTGGCCAGCTGTGGCCAACGGTTGGGAGTTGGTTGGGGTATGGTTGGTGGTTTTGTCTACAAATCTTATGACAATTTGCCAACGAATACCCAACGTTGGGCCTACAATTATTATAGTTCGTTAAGTAACAAGAAATTTACGTATAAATAACATCTAAATGTCGTGCGACTTAAAGACGTTAGAAACGCTGTTATAACTAAACTTTGTAAAAAAAATAAATGCTACTAGAGTAATCGCTCCCTATTTTACAGACGTTGATTCCCTTCTTTGCTGCAAATCTCTACTTTCATCGCATCATGTAGCAATTGCATATCGTACCGCGTGAACCGATTTGCACCGAAGGAAAAATAAAAAATGATGTGTTATATCGTAGCTGGGTTGGGTCGGGAGATCGTGCTGGCCGTAAGCAGAAAATAATCCAACGGAAGCGGGAATACGGGCTGCGCAAACATCCGGCGGGTCTGTAAGAAAAAGCGCGAGCCTCGACGAAATTCAACGACGCGTGCCCGCTAAAGGCGAGAGACGGTCCCCGCTCGCGCCTGCTAACGAGTGAAACTAGGTGAAAGTATGAAGCGGCCCGGCGCGGCGCGGCCGGGCATCTCCTTCTGCTTCTGGCGGCGGCGACGGCGGAAGAAGTCCCTCGGCAACGGGAGAAGGGCCTCGATTTACGTTTCTGATCTAATCGCCGAGCAAGTCGCGAGACCGCCTCCGGAGCGGATTCGCGCACCGTGCATTTCGCAGAGCGCAATGCAACGAGCGCAGCGCCTTTTATCCCTTCTCGTTTCACCCGGCGAAACGATTCGCGTTCTCGCGTGTCCGTTTCATTCTCTTACGACCTCCAATTAACATAAATTAGTCTGGAGGCCTTTTTACGTCCGCGTATGTACCACTTTCTCATATTCGAATCGCCGCGCCGCGGCGAGAGTCCTCGACGGAGAGAGAGAGAGAGAGAGAGAGAGAGACCGTGCGACCTTACCATGGAGGAAACGTTCTCTTTTTTCTTCGTCTCTCTCTCTCTCTCTTTCTGTTTCTTTTCTTCACCTTCTGCCCGTTAATTTCTTTCGAAGCAGAGCAGAGCGGAGCGGAGCGATCGGGAACCGGCCACGCTAACAAGGGAAGTCGGGCGGATGAAGACGCAACGTGCGCCAATTTGCGTGCGGTTCTGGGGGTGATATTGCGTTTGAAGAAGTATTCGACACGTCCTCTTTCACGTTGTTGCACGCATGTGACAATAGGCAAACCGATACGTTTCAACACGTGAAGATTCTTACACTATCGAATACTATTTTCCATCCCTGCAATCTGAACAACCCCGTCAAACTCGAGGAGCTCAGGCATCGAATAGTTACCAAAGTACCGTATTACATTGGAATGCTTCAGGTGAACATATGTCACTTGCCAGACTTCCCTCATAAGTTTCAACTGCCCGTCGGAGCGTGTTTCATCGCGACGAGTGAAACTTTCCAACGAGCGACGAACGACCGGCGCGGCGCGTAAATGCGACTTTTCCGCGAGAGGAACCGTTAACGCTAGTGGACACTTTCGCGAAAACTCTGCTACGAGGATCGCCGAGCCTACCACGCGTTCGTCTAACAATTATCAGCTGTTCGATAAGAAATCAAGGTCACCTTTAAATTTTTAAAATCAATATTACATATATTTTTGACTTGATAATATTTTAGCTGATGTCAAAAAGGAATCCGCCGACCTACATCGTTATGTAAACGTAAGCTTCCAAAATGGTGCTAAAATCGTAATGAACCGGTTGGCCGCCAGGACCACCACGCCTTGCTCGAAAAACACGTGCAGCGAACAAGGTTCGCGTAAAGAATGGGTATTTGATCGGGAAAGCAATGCGCGAGAACCTACTGTATATCGGTTACGAATCCGCGGAAATCGATTGTTCGGATGACAGACAACTGGTCCCGATCGAGCCAGTTAAAAATAGTTTCTCGGAATCGCTGCACGCGTTTCGCAGATTGCCGCGCGGTCTACCCAATCGGCTCATTTCGACCGGCCTGCTTCCCGATAATTTCTTCCATAAATAACCTTCGATCCCAAAGTTTCCGTTCGACCCTGGCGCTAAAAATATCGCCGCGATAACGTCATTGTGCGCTCACGGTGACGTCACGGTACTCCAACCTTTTTCCGAATCTCCTTTTCGCCGGAACCTCGCGATAAGTCGCACAATGCTCGTCCCTCCATTAAGACGCGCTATTTCGCGTCCTTGCGGGTCCCACGTAACAGGACGAACATGATCGCGTTGGAAAATTCACCGTTAACACGGTTTCCAGTGAGGTTCGCCGAAATATCTTTCTCGTTTAACGAAAATCTACAACGACGGCATCGCGTCGTTCCGAGAAGCTGAACGACTCTGATGGTGTACAGCGATGGCAACATTGTGCGCCCGACACGCTCGGAAATGGTTGTAGTCGTTTGTAGCGGGCCAGACACGATTCCTACAAAAGGGACAGTCTATGGGAGTCAGCTAGGCCATTTGTCATAGGCGGAGGTATCCTAATTGGAAACAACAGGCTAATCTTAGTGCAGACGGAGCCTAGAATAGCTCGGACCCAAGGTGATTTAAGCCGACGCAACGCGCGACGGTCCGTCTGCGGGGCCGAGCTTTAATAGAGACAGTTCGGATTAGGAATGCGTGTTCGAACGGATCCGAAGCCGAATAAGCGACGCACACACTTTGTTCGAGCGGAACCGGTTCGATTCAGTTCGCGCTGCAATGAACACGTTTCTAGATCCTGCTTAGACGAGTGCGTCACGAGCTTCGGACCTAGGATAATCTACGGCTTTAGATACGCTAGGCCCGCGATAATTCACGGTCGCAACCGAGATAGCAAGACCTAATCTAGGGCCGAAGAGACCTCAGGCTGACATTTCTCAAATTTAAGGTCGAGATAGATCTGACCTGGGGATGGAAACTTAGAGATTGAAGGTCCGAAGGACCGAGAGAAACATCTGGCCATATTTTGTGTCCGAATTTAGAAAATTTCCACTCTAGCACGCGAGCAGATAAGCGAGTGAACTTTACCATTCGGTATAGGTTTATAATTGGGTATATTCATTTAGGCTGAACCATTAGGAGAAATCTGTTGTATCTCTGATCTCCATTCTGTGCTCGGATCCAAAAGTTTCCACTCAAGCAAGCCAGATAAGCCTATTAATCTTTACAATGAAGGTACGTGTCCATCTGAGAGTAAAACTATCTCGAGTTACTCTCGAGAGTCAAATTTGTCAGTGTACACGGTATTGAGAGCGCTAGCGGAGACCTGCACGAAAACCTCTCGGAGAGCGAACAGTAAGTTGAAACTCGCAAATTAGCACTTTCAAGTTTTCCCTCGGCGAGCAACTATCAGTTTATACGAACGCCATTCGTTAAGTGGCCCCTGGACGATCAATAATATTGTCAATATTCGCTGTGTTTTTTCTTATTGAGTACCCTGCAAACTTTGGCGCATCCATTCTGTTCGCGAATATTTTTATAACTATCGAAACTCATCTGAGAGAGAGAGCTACACGCACATAAAATTCAAATGGCCACATACCTGAGAGGATTTTCCAAGAGTTGACTCTCACGGACAAATCTTCTCTCTCCGAGGAAGACCTCTCAAATGAACACGCAAAAAGAAATGTTCAAGAAGGTTGATGTCCTATACATAGACTGACGCATTAGAAGAAACGTATTCAGCTTAGAAAGTACTATAAAGCAGATCGGATCCGGAACAAAGAGCTTGCGGAGGGTCGAACCTGAGGAGCATATGCTAATTCTCGAGGGCCCGAAGCACGGTGATCGCGTGTTGCTGACGTCGCGCGTCGCGCGCTCAAAAGTTCCGAACCAGCCCGTAATTACATTGTCACGCCGCGGGTGTTCAATTTGTTGGCACACAACCGCCTCCCCCGCGTTCGTCAACCAGCCCCGGCTGCGCTCCACCTTCGACAACTTCAACACTCTGCCTTCGTCACCGTACAACCCCTCCGTTCTCACACGTGACGAAGCCCTGCAGCGACCAATGTCGCGAACGCGATTTCCCGCGATTCGAGAATCTCGAGAACCGCGAGGTCGCTGTGTTCGTTTCATAAAACTTCTCATTTTATCTAGAGTCTTTCATTATCAACATGTAGAGTGTGTTATATGTACATAGAAGGCACGTACTTGTGATTTTGATGTTAGTTCGTTCTTTTTCCACTTTGTGAAGGTCAAATTAATCGCCGTACTTTAACTAGTCACACTCGTGATGGAGGTTTTAAACAAAGTCTAACAAATATGAATGTTACGCCTCTCTTTTTAAATAAAATAAAAGTTGATTCGTTTATAATCGATATTTAAGCATTAAAATAAATGTGGTCATACAAAAAATATAAATTTTCTTTCCTCTTTTCTACGACACTTTTGAGGATAAAGACTGTAAAATCACCGTAACTGTAAAGAAAATGGTACGGCAAGGGGTTAAAGAAACACTCCTGAAAACACCATTGTAATTGTCGAGGAAATATGCGTAGACGTGTGCTGTAGAAAGTTATGCAAGATTTAGCTGCCCCTACCTGCCCGTTCATTTTTAACCATTTTTGTAGCGGATCGCGATACGCAATCCAGATTTGCGGAAGGATTGCGGTTTAAGCGTTGTGCTCAAAGCAGATACTTACATAACTAATCATGGGTATGTTGCGAGACTGAGCGACTATGGCTTCGACGTAGCACGAGCCTTCTGGTCCAAAGAAGGCAGCAACCCCGTCGCAGATCATATCGATCATTGCCTTGGTAGCATCCACGGTCTCTCCCCTCGTGTCGTTCCATCGCATCACCAGCCGTACGTTCGGTAGTATGTTCGGATCATTGTTGATCTGCAACGAAAACATCAAATCAAAGTCAAATTAGCAGATTTTTGTTCATTTATTTTAAAGAACCTATCGATCCAATCTTTCTCTATATTGTAGGAATGATCTATTAAAGTATCGAGGTATCTAAGAACATTCTTGCTGGTGGAAAAGAGCTATAAATAATACTGCTATAGTGGTTTATGTTCAGCCACTTTGCTTGGTAGCAAGATTGTCCAAATCTACCTCAAACCCGTGCCCTACAATACCGTGTCGGACTTGCGATGAAGATTCTGAACAGAGTCTAATGAATATTATACGTCTGTTATTAATTTCCTTTAAACCGAGATGAAATTCTATTTTGGTTTTGTTAATGTATACTTATTGGAGAACATGTAGGCACACAATAGATACAAATTTTCTCCTTTTTTAGGAGACTGGAACTACAAAAAAGTTCTAATCACTGAAACCGTAAAATAAATCGAAGAGCAAGAGGTTAATCATTAATTGAACACCTGTGGGAGAATATTCCTGTCAGGTTTAATATGATCTATCGATTTATGCAAAACCAAAATACCAATTTCTTCGACTATTTTTCATTTTTCAAGGTTTCCCTTAATAAATCGCCAATCACGTCAATTCGAGGATGAAACAGGAGGTTGAAATTGGCCCGCAAACTTTCATCCTCTCAATTTCTCCAGATCGCTATCGGGGAGACGAATTCGGTGCCACGCGATCGTTAAGCGTTGCACAACCCATTATGCGAGGCCTGGCTTTCGTCATATCAAATTACAATAATTGGTCGATGGATCCTCGCACGCGAGTCGCAGGACTCTTGCGTACTTGTCTGCTCCCCTCGATTGTTTCCCAGCGCGCGTCCCCCTGTTTTAATGGGACTAATTGCGTTACCATAATTCCTAATCATGAATATTCATCGGTGTCCTAACGATGACGGACACTGTAAACGCTCTCTGCGTGCGATCAGTGCACGCATTTGTTTGCGTCCGCGTGCAAATAATCGGAAACAGAGCGTAGGATGACAGAGCGATGAGGTAACAATTACCGAGTAATTGGAACAATGGCACGTCGATCGCCGGCAATCGTTTAACCTGTTGTCGAAGATACGAGATGCGATCAAAGAGAATCCGGACTTTAACGGTGTTCGATTTCCACGATTTCCAACAATTACTGGTTGACACATAAGGATACGAAGAAGTGACCAGCAGCGTAGTCATCGAATGTTATTTGGTACTGTGAAAACCGAGTCTGGATTCTTTTTGATCGCACCTCGTAAATTCACGTGGTTCACGGTGACTTTTAGCGGCATTTCTTCGCCACCTCGTACACGATCCTTGCTCGTAGGAACGCCGATTAAAGTTCAATTCATAATGTTACCCGTCCTATTCGCCGACTCGCGGACCGTTTCTACGACTCTCACGTTTGTATCCGACTCGCGAGACCGCCACGCTCGGTTATTATGCAAATCCGAATTCCAAGGAACAATGCTTACCCCTTCCTCTGATCGCAGGAGTAGCACAACTTCGACAATTTACGTGCTCGGCAATTCTGCGCTGAAAGTGTAACCGCGCCATGCCCGATAAATCCCTTTGCAAACGCGTGTTCGTTCTGAGGAACGTGCAACTACTAGGAGGGAGGTTGTAAAACGCGACCTAACGGGGGAAGCTGATAGCCGCTGCAGCTTGCATAATTTTCTTCTTGTATCAGGAGAAAAATTCTTCGGACCAGACTCACAGAGTGTATTTTATCGATACCTGTCCCACGAGATGGGCTGAATAGGGTAACTGTACCGATTACTGCGCTACCATGCTTCGATCGTACTTTATTTTAATATTATTACTAATTAATCACATGAAATAATGATATGTGTAAGCATAATATTTGTTCTTTTTCGTCCGCGGTGCAGACGAAGTAGAGGTGTAATGAAACAAAGTTTTGTAGTGTCAGAGTGAAGAGCTCATAGATTATCCTCCCGCACAAGCATTTTCGAGGACCACACAAGGTTCAAGCAAGGGGCAACTGTACTCGCGAAGAACTGTACTGTTCGTAGAACACCAGTGCTCGCTACGCTGGGAGGCAATTAGAGGCACAGCATCGGCTTGCAAACATAAATCCTCCGGCTGCCGGTTCTACAAATAGTCGCGCGGTTACGTTACACGGAATGTATCAGTTTTCCCGAGATTTCTAGATCGGATCGGCCGCGAGCGACGGAAAACACCGGCCCGATGGCTTAATTATGCCCCACGCATTGTTCCCGGAATGAATTACACACGCGATGTAATCAATTAAACGGGGGAGAGGGGGCGGGCTTACGCAACGGAGCTATCACGCTGCTACCACATCAGAAAAACCAAGATTCGAACATGAAATGTTTCTGGTGATCTCACCGGTGTCCAGAATTAGCTCTGGACAAAACCTACAAATTGAAAAGGTTTAAAGTGCTTGGAATTATTTGCTATTATGTATCGCACATAGTAGTAGAGAGACAAATATGGAGTAGCCATTCGTCTGGGTTTCCCCAGATTTGTTCTACTTTTTAACACATACTATTTCTCTGTTCATTTTTCTGTTCATCCCAAGTATTTCATGGATGAAGAAACGTAGGTTGGACAACTAGTAAGATCGTCTCGAATACTGTGCAGGACCGGAGGAACCGTTAAGACGGTTTCGGTGGAACGCTATAAAAAATCATTGCGCTTCCCGTTGGATGGCTCGCATTCCTGATCCTGCACCTGCCTTCCTCCTCGACCACCGAATTCGCTCGCCGCGGAATGCGAATAATAACACACGTCTGCCGCAGCCGAGGAAGTTGCTCTACTTGACCGCATCATTCGGATCAAATGAATGGTTTCATGCGCCGCGGCGCGGCGTTACGATTCCACCGAGCTTCTTCCAATCGTTGCGATCGCACCGTCACCAGTTCCTTTCCTGGTTGTGCCATCGAACGGCCATAAAATCTACAGTTTACTAATAAGATTCCGGCCTAAAACTGTCTTAAAATAAGCAATATAGCAATGTAGCATTAGAAACAGTGTCAAATGTCGCACGTAGCTGCAGCACGTTTGTTTCAGCAAAATGCTGCTCGAGAATTTCCAGCACATATTTGTAACAGTGATATATTAAACAGATTGTTGCTAATAATACACGTAACTAAATCACGACCCACTCCATGGAAGAAAAACGAATAATTCTCTATCGAAAAATTGCAACACGACGAGAACATTCTCAACGAAGAGTAACTAAGATCTCGACGGCCGACTAATTAAAATATCTTTTCCCTTTCTTCTCGTCCGTAGTGTCGTCAAACAATTACTTTGTACGATCGGCAAACCCATATCGCGCGGCTGAACCCGATAAAACAGTTTCGTCCACCTGTTTGCTATAAATACTTCAGACGCGGCGCAGCGTCGTCATCGTCATCACCGTTCGTTTTTACGACGGTCCACGCACCTAGGCATCCCGCGTCGTGAATATTCCTTTTTCCGCGGAATGTCTAAGTACCTGTTTCCGTCATAAAACTGCAGGGTCCGCGAATAGATCCAGCCGGGGAGCCATTACCGGCGATTTTTATTACATTGTTGCAACGTCGTCGTGCCGCGGCGGGAGCGCTTAATGACGGCGTAAACCGTGTTACCGGGCGTTTCGCGAGCGCGCGACTCGAGGAAAAAGAAACCTAAACGAGCGAATGGTAATTGCGGTTCGAGTTCTTTACGAGCCGAAATACGTATCAATGGCACAACCACCGGGGGCGTTCGGGTACGATCCTTTGACCCAGAAAATCGGCGCGTTCGAACGCACCGTGCGAATTCTCGACACGGTCGCAACGTATCCGAAATAGTTATGTAAATGGCTGTTCGCCGATGCAAACACGCTCCGCCGGACTGTTGCATTTTGCATGTTCAATTGCCACGAGGACACCCGACATTGTTGCGACCCGACGAAACCTGGAAATTCGAAGCGCGCGTTCGTTCCTTCAATCCCGTCTGAAAAATACATGCACACGAAAAACAAGCTGATTTCTCCGGAGAGAGAGAACGTTACAGAACAGATACTTGCGCTGTTGCCACTGGCAAGGTTTCACCGATCAGCTTATTTTCGAGTAATTGAAGGGCGTCCGGTCGTGGAAGGCTGTGCGCTACCGAACGCCAACCTTCAGGGACGATCAGAACCACACTGGTCGTCTGCGTTTCAACGAGAAATCGGTCTTCGAAGGTAGCCGAGGGTCTTGGACTCGACCACTGATCATGGAAATCGTCCACCGATTACAACAATTGTCGTACAGTAGGAAAAATGCCCAATCTAGCTGGGCGAAAGTCATTTTTCTCAGATATTCCAATCGTGATTTTGAGGGTACAGTTTATTAGTAGAAATACCCAACATTATACACTATTTTAAGGAATATACTCGTGGTTTGCTAAGAATTAAGTCAGTGTTGCACGGAACGTTGACTGCAAATCGTCAGCAAATGTAACGAAGTGTTCAAGTGAAGTGATTATTTGTGAAGTGTACAGCATCATAAAAGGTATGCAAATTGAAAATCAATATGTACTATTTTGTTTCGAATAAAAATTACAGGCAGAATGTAAATTGAATGAACCCTTCTTATAAGCGTTCTTTTCTCGGACATCTGGTAATCAAATTAAGCTTATAGTTTGATTCCAACATGCTCATGGAGAGTCCTACGAAAACGGGAATTAGTATGAAGAACCACAGAGTCCAGACAGTTTGCTCCCTCTAAATTCTTGTTTCGAGGGACCTTTACCAATTCGGACCGCAGCAAAGGATTGCGGCTAATTGCCGGAGATCAAAGTTGTCACTTTGTCCAACTAACGAATATCGCCTCGGAACTAGTTTACGTCGTGGGAGTGCGTCATAGCGAATTCCATGGGCGAATTTTTCTTTCTCGACGGTCGCAAATATGTCCGGCAATGAGCCGGGTAAGGTGCACCTGCGGTATTGAATCGAGCGGACAGGTACGCATTAGAGCCCCGATCCACGTGTCCCATGCGCTTAGACAAGCCGGCATGCGAGCGATACCGCGTGCGCGAGCCCATGGTTCGAAGAAAAAAAAACCCGATGGAAATTAATGGAACTGTTCCCCGTCGAATACTTCGGAATGCGAAAGCTAATTTGTTTCTGGGCAGCAGAGGTCCGCGAGCGTCGCGGGAAAGCGAACCGCGCAGGAACGAGAGGAATGCTGTGTTAATGTTCGAGGCAATTAGAGGATTCTGCGGGGATGCTCCGAATATCAGCGTTAAAAGTAATATCGTGCGCTCGATGGAACTTACAATGACGCGTGATTCATTCGGGCCGTGTTCGGCATTCTCCTTCGCCGCAATTCCTGTTTCGTTCGCGGTTTTATGGACGGACAATTAATTAATCCTTCGCGAACGAAGAGTTTGAAAAATACTGAGAAATAGTTCTCTTTACGAAATTAGATCGTCGGAAGATATGTATTCGTGTTGCATTAATAATCACGTTATTTGATCGAGGCCAGATACACGAGCAATTTCGTAGTCTCCGAAGAATTAGTTAATCCCTCGCGAACGAGGATTTTTTAAAAATATTTTAAAATATTTCTCTGAAGCAACTAGATCGTACAGAAAGATATGCACCATTTTTTTTTTAAACGTAACTTAAATATATGTACATAGATACCCGGCTAAAATAGTCTAAAATATTTGCATGAAGAAACTGGATTAAACGTCATTTCAATATACATACATAAATACCCGGCTTCCTGTTCTTCACCCAAAATACTATACAAACTCATGATTTCATCCTTGACTCGTCTTCAAACACATCCCCGACCTCTGTCCTTGCCGCATGCTTAGGAAATGTTCTTATTTAAATGTATTTTCTGACTACAAGTTTGAAAAAGTCGATATAAGAAAGTTGATTTTTTAGTAAATGAACATTGGCCACTGTGCGCCGTGCATATTTGCGAGTGATGCAACAAATGTCTCCGGTAGCATGATACCTAATCGCTCGCGGCGAAGCTGTTCGGTGGACAGTGATTCCCCTAATTACCTCGAGGTGATGACGCTATACAAATATTGGAGAACCGCGTAACTGGAAGCACGTACATACAAGAATTTCTCAGCTCTCGAAACGTTTCGAGTGCTGAATACATTAGACGCGGCCTGTGTCCCGGGCACCAGTAGGAAAATGCCCAATTTAGCTAGACAGCAAGCTCAAACGTTAATTTTTTTTAATTGTAATCTACATGAGCTACTCTCTCAATGCTACAGGAAAATTAGCTGCAACAGCTGGCACCTGACTGTTTTCCAAGAGTTGTTCCGAGAAGAGAAAAATCTACGACGGAAGATTTCCCAGAAAAAAGTAAACTTGTAGACACCAAAAAATTGTTTATGTTATAATTTTCATCCTGAATCCATTCATAAAAAAAATATATATTTTTTAACTCTGCACTCTTATTATTTTTAAATTTTGTTACCAACAATTCCCTACTATTTTAAGTGTTTTATTTGAAATTTACTTCAAAGAACTCTTACTGCTACTTATTTTGAAAAATCTTGTTTACTAATTACAATAAATATAGCTTTCAAATTTTGTTGTAATTCATATTTGTGGAACTTATATCTCTTTGTAACTAAAAAATAAGACAATTAAACAAACAAAGGAAGAATCAAATACACGTAAAAACCCGTTTTATTTACATTTTCCTTTCTCTAGTGTCGAGTCACACTCGACAAAGCAGTGCAAAGGGTTGACAATAAAATTTCAAATATGAAATGAAAAGATGCTAGAAGTTCCTCCACGATACTTTCGCCCAGCTATACATATTGGGCATTTTTCCCACCGCGTGCCGAATATGTATGTACATTAGACGCGGCCCGAGTCCCTCGGGTTCCCGATCATGGAAAAACTTTCACCGGCGCGGTGCGCTAAAAATACAGGCCGCATTATTTCCTCGGGATAAGTCGGCCACTCGGAGAACAGATACTTACATACGAAATAAAAAGTGTCGCCGGCGTGACGGGAACGCACGAAAATAGCCGCGGACGGTTCGGTTTCCGTTCGATGTAAAAATACGGTTCTGCGTAGCGATTCACGCGAATCGCTTGCGGGCATGTGTGCACGTTAACCGAGCTTTATCGCGGTTGTGAAAACGCGAAAAGGAAAGAGGAAGAGGGAGAGAGACAGAGAAAGACGGTACGGGGAAGCCAACGTTGCGATCGCGATGCTTACTCTTGCGTGACGTATCAAAGTACATAAATAAACGGGCGTAAAGCTCGTTTCCTGCACTTTCCGACTCGGTAAAACATCGGGTCGCGCGATTCGAACGCGTTGTTAGGCGGCGATCTATTCCTGCGGACGAGTACTATGTACAGTGATCAGATGTTTTGGAACCTTGGTAGGAGGGTATACAGTAAATCCTCTATAATCGCAAAAGCTTCGAAGAGGTTCGGTTGCAAAGTTCGTAGACTGTAAAGAGAGACTGCGA
This sequence comes from Lasioglossum malachurum, assembly GCA_028455605.1. Lineage (NCBI taxonomy): Eukaryota > Metazoa > Arthropoda > Insecta > Hymenoptera > Halictidae > Lasioglossum > Lasioglossum malachurum. Next base: position 7,553,080 of record CM052319.1, on the reverse strand, counting down.
TTTCGAAACGGAAAAGTTCTTCAATTATTTGAAGCGCGTAGAGTGTAAACTGGGACAGCTGTATCATCGAATGACCGCGCGCGTCATTGAACGCGTTGACGAGTTCACCCTCTTGTGCACGGGCGGGTTCACGCGGTCCTTGCGAGGAAAGGTCGCTACACCATGTAGGTGTTTAGAGCGAGACCTCCTCTCGTGGACCGAAGAAGAACCAGATCCATTTAGGGGAAGGGTCGCAAAAAGAAGGTGGAAAGGTCCCGGGGGAGGATTCGTCCGGTCCGGGACGCGATCGGCCGGCACAGATACCGGCAACCCCGAATAATTATCGGCGTAACCGCAATCCATCTTTGACGTAACTTGTTATTTCCAAGTAGAACCGGATACGCGGGGCGCGATACGATCGGGCCCGGTTATTTCGACGATTCCCAGAGGTTTCTCGGGCCCGGAGACGGCGCGGCAGGCCCTTTCCTTGTACGAGCTTACGGTTGCAGGTTGCAAAAGAGTGCGGAGTCAGGTTTGGGAGAAAAAGGGAGAAGAAACAGCGGAGGGGAGGGGGTGGGGGAGGAGGATGAAGAAGTAGAGAAGAGGCAGAGGAGAAAAGAAAAGAGAAGGACGACGAGGTTGGAGGGCTGTCGGTGCGAGCTTGGGGGGCTCGCGAGGGAGGGGAAGGTTTCTCGATCGCGAGCGAATTCTTCTCACGGTTGCGAGAGCGCAGTTTCGTCGGCGGACGCGTGGGCGGACCGGCGAATAATGCCGGTCTTGTATTTTTAAACCCTCGCACGAATCGGCATCTCCGGGGAGATGCCGGGTCACTCTGCACGTTGCAGCTCCCGCTGCAGCGGCGCGCACCTTTCTCTTTTTCTTCCTGTTATTCGGGCCGAAGAGAGGCCTCGCCACGCCGCGCCAAGCTTCGGACCGCTCCGCACCGGTCCGATCCGCTCTCGGTGCCGCGCCACAGCGAAAACGATCTCACGGTCCCCGCGGCCGCGTTAGGCCCGATCCTCGAATGAATTATCGAGCCTTCCAGAGCGTGGAACGCCGCGCCGGTGACCGCCCGGAGGAAAAAACCCGAGACAGGGGTCCCGCGATATTACCGGCGTTACTTTTCGGTAAGCCGGGGATACGCCGTGGGAACCGGGGACCGGCTACCGCAATTAGGACCCCGGGGCCCTCTCTCCGAGGCCAGTGCTCCTCTCCGAAACCGATTTCCTCTCTTCTCCCTCTCTCTCTCTCCCTTCTGTTGCTCTTTTAGCCGACGCGACGCGACGCGCGGCCGTATACCCTGCCGCGTTCCCGAATATTTGCTACATCCGTGTCGTCTTCTACCCCGCAGCTCTACATCTCATCTCCTCTCTTCTCTTCTCTCCTCTCCTCTCGTCCTCTATCTGTTTCGTTCGGTTCGCTTATCGGTGATACTCGCTTATTTACGTTCCCCCGGGAACCTGGTGGACGTTCAAACAGTGGACACCGGTGCGGTGTACCGACCGCTCAGCAACAGGTGGGAGAGAATTGAACCCTCTCGTGACTCGATAAAATGAGAGGGTATAGAAAATGTGTGTTTGTCTTTTATACAGGGTGAGGCACATAACGCACCGAACGCATAGCGTAATGTACGAAGACCATGATTCATTCTTAGTCTACTACTCTACTAGATTCTACTCTACTAAACGCTTTCATCGCTCTTTTCTTTCTATTAAGTATTCAAAGTACACTTATTATGAGCACGTTGAGCGGAACACTCTTCAGGATTAAACACATTCTTCTTCTTTCAAAAGTAATGATTTCTATCTATTATTAGGTTGTTCAGAAAGTTCTTCTCTTATCATGTACGTGTCTAATGTTGTTAGGCAACAGTATTACGTAGAAACAACGCGATCATCCTTTTATCAAGGTCTATCATTTACTAACTGCTCACTTATTCAGTCGCGAACGGACCTATTGCAAATTATATTGTACTCATTGGTTCAAAAACGAAATAAAGTTTTGGTACAACCTTGTATGTATTTTTATCGAAACCAGTCTTCTACTTAGGAGAAATACGAAACTGCGAATGATGTTATTGCATTATTCACCGTGTATTAAAATTATCAAAAGAAGGAATACATTTTAATTGAACTTCTGTTCCCTGAAATTGACTTGCAAAGTTTCCATTCTGCACAGAAGATCCGCAGCTTACTAATAAATAGAGATGTGCGAGAACTCGATGGTCGGGATGAAAATTTAAGCATTCCCGAATGTACCGGGATTCTTGACAATTGTTTTCGGGAATCCCGATATATATTCAAGAATCTCGAAATTTTCGAGAACTGTCCAAGATCCTGAATAACATTCACGACCCGTTCTGATCCGACCCGACCCGATATTTTCGGATTCTCGCACACGAATTAGCTTCTTCACAGCCAGAAACAGTAGTTAGGTAGATGCTGAAAAACTCACCTCGTCAAGGGCCATGGAGAAGGCGCCGGAGATGCCGAGACCCTGGCGGTCCTTGAGGCCGCCCTTGATCGCCGTGAGGTATCCAATGGTGAGGTTCTTTACTTTTGTCTGGTTGGCCGGCTGCCTCTCGGCCCCGGGTGACTCTGGCGACGCGGCCAGGCCCAGGACCAGAGGGCTGCTGGCCAGCAGCAGCAACACCAGCAGGGCTCGCGAGCTGCTGCCGTAAGGCCGCGGGTGCACCGGTTGCTGTTGATGATCTTGCCGGTGCCGTCGGTTGCTTTCCTGATCGAGTTCCTGGCGACGGGGAGGCCTGCGGCGGCTCGGCTGTACTGGCGGGCCGGGGCGCATGGCCGCCGCCGCCACCGGTCAGCACCGCCTCCCTCCCGTTCACCTGAAATTCACACCTTTTTTTATCAACTTGCACAATCCACGATAATTCATCAGAGTTCATTCAGAGTTGCGCACGACATTCGCGTATTTCTTCGACTTCTCCCACTTTTTACAATTTTTTACCCTTCAGTGTCCGAGCTCTACTATTCCCCAGATTCAGAAAAAGAGGACCTCGAACGGTATTAGTATCTCTCTTGCTCACATCCTCTGTTCTTTCTTCCACTGAATTTGCAGAAGCAACTTTCTTCACTTACGACTATGTACACCGCTAGTCTCTCGTCACCGCTCTACTAAATGTATACAGTCACATTTAATTACATTGGTTTGATTTTGTCGCGATGTTCACCTCGTCGCTATGGATCTTTACCGCTCCACTATACATGTCATGAGCATTCAGTCTCGACTATGGATGCTTAAGGGAGTAGACTCCTTTTTCCAGGATTGCAATGGTGCGGGATTCCCGTTCTCATTTCTGCATTCTGCAGATTACGCCTCGTAAAGGAAAAAGTAGGACTTTTGAGAACGATAGCGCCCTAGATCGATCTTTTATCTAGCGTTTCTGTCTATTGATAACCCTCATTTTTTGTATTACCGAGAAATGAGATCGCGAATCCCGCACCCTTGCAATTCTGGAATCGAGTCCACCGCGTTAACGAAGTATTGGTGATAGTTTTCTGATCGAAGAAACTTAAAAGAGAACAGTTTCGCGAATGGAGAATCACGGTACATACATATGTAACTTGGTCAGATGGGACCCTACTCAAAACGCGGTTCATCCTATCTAAAGCTTATGTACTCACCCACGGTGAGAGCTCGATTACTGTGTCAATGGTGTCCGGTTTTTATTCGCGCGTTAACTTCATCCCACTCGAGACACACACAGTTCACGTATTTTTAGCAAATTATCTTTCCGCATTTTTCCCATTTCTGAAGAGCCATCGCGGAGATACAAAGCTGGTTGACTTAGAAGTGCCGTTTCGACGCTATCTTCCTGGCTGAGCGCACTTATCATCAGGCGGCACTTACTCGCCTGAGTCATCGTGTGTGCCATCTGCGCGTGGCTAATAATAACTGATACCCCTAAAACGATAGAACGCTCGTCAACCGCTCACGGCTGACGGCTCTTCCTATCGATCCAGATTTTCCTGCAACAACATACCGCCGCTCAGTGGCCCTGGCAGCCGATCTAGCAGTTCATTACGATTTTAGCACTATTTGGAAGTTTAAGGGTGTAACATTATTACACCGTCGTTGGATTCGTTTTAACGTCCGCTACAATATTATAGCGTCGAAAATATATATTGATCTTTAAAAATTAAAGGTGACCTTGATTTTTTATAGTGATTTTTTGTACTGAGCTTTTATACTGAACTCCAAAGATAATCAAAAGGAAATAACTTATTTAATAAATGACGTACTGTAATTCTAAATTTAAGGTATGTATTCAAAAAAATTCTTTAGAAATATTAAATAGGTTCGGCATGGTTCATGTATAAAAGAAAATTAATAATTTTTTCGATCGATAATAATCATATGCATTAAATACCGAGATGAGACAAGTCATTTTTTACCAAATGAACTTCTAGATCGGTCGCCCGGACCACTATGAGCCGGAGGATCGACGTCGACGTTCCACAACGTTCGATCCCCGCCTATCGATTGCGTTTATCGCGATCCAATCGCGACCTTGCTCCCGCGTGAAAACTGAGTCAAGCTCGCGAAAGAATCCGTCGCGTGTTCCAAGCATTATCTCCTCGATCGGGTATCGATGATGTCCAGGAAGCGTTGCGTCAGACTACAGTCATCCGCGGGAAAAACTAAGAATAAAACCAGGCGATCCTTAGAACCGACTACATACCGTGATCTAATTTATTTACGCGGCTCTATTTGCGTCAAGCGAGAACACCTCTGTGCACGCGGAATCGCGGAAAGAAACCTTCGCGAGAAAACAATGTCGAGGAAGTCCGCGCGCTACTGTAAATCATGATTGAGCGATCGCCCGGGGAACGGACGTTTCTGGAAGCAAAACGATGTGGAAATATTGTGCAATCGGTTGTTAATGCGGCGGTGTAGGAATTCCCTGATTTTTTGTTTCTTTGGTTGTGCCGATCATGTGCTAATGCTGTCGATGCATTAGATTGCTTTGAGGTTTTTGTTGTTTTGCATTAATTTCGTGCTACTGTATTGCAATAAAATGGTAAACATATGTGGATCCCGATATATGTAAATGATCATTCATAACTTTTTGTACGATTTTTCACAAAGATACAAGCTCTAGTGGAATTTTATCGATTGGTCTTATGGGTCTCATTTATTCGAACAATTCGAGGAATGGAATTCCATTCACTTGCAGTATGATTTAATTTCTTTGTGAAAGTATACATATAGATAAACTGTCATAATTTGCAGTAAACAAGGCTGAATTCTTAAAATAATATACATGTTTCTACACTGTGTGTGTAGAACAATCATGTTATGAAACGTATATTCTTTGCAGAGCATTTTTCTACCATCACTAGTCAGCGGAAAATTTGCTTACTCGAATTGCAAATTGCTTTCTTTCTTAACATGTTTAATAGATTGAAAATAATATAAAAATGTGTAAATTCTTCTAATGCTTTTTCTGTTTTAAATTATACTTACACATTTTTGTGATAAATGCGTCAAATCACAACAACTTTTATTATTTTCTTCGTAATTCCGACCAACTTCGATTTTTCCAAAATTTCTTTTTCACGTCATGTAGTAAACTAATTGTTCTAACTTATAAACAAAAATCAAGTCGTACGATCTGATATTAAAAACATTATCGTCCTACACTATCGTGGTTTGCTGTATACATATTTCGATTTAAAATGATCGAATTTCTATTTCAAGTGTACGAAGGCCGAAGAAATCGAAACAGAGGTTACCCGAAACGCATCAAATTCTACAATGTACCATAATCTCCGGCTCTCGCGTCGTTAATAACCCAGTCCTAATTGGTCGACGCGACGCTGAATGAAGGAGTTGAAAAAGTCCGACATCGAGGAATCCCGTGTCTGGTGGTTTGAGAACCGCTGGACCATAAAACGCGACGAGATTGTCGCGTTATTAATACGCGGGTAGACGAGGCGCGCGGCGTGAGACAGACCAACAATGCCCGATGAAATTTCGCAACGCGGCCGATCCCGGGAAAAATAACGCAGTCGTCTCACGACGCGGAACGATTCCGCGTTCAGGCCTCGAGAAACGCGGCGGCAACACGTGGGGCCGGGGACACACCTGTTGCGATTACGTAACCGAGACCTGCGGGGCTCCGTAGTCCGTAGGCGACTCCACGAGCGCTAGCCTGTAACGACCCGCGTGCAACAATAAAGACGTCGTCTTCCCCACTTGATGCATGGTGTCATTCACCAGAGCCGAGTCGCGGAACTTTCGACGAGTCCCCTCCCTCTTTTGCGTCCCTGCGCCGATGCAATTTAATTACGGATATCGGTGAAAGTCACGCGGATTTGGTCTACGCGACGGGAGGACGTCTTCGGAAAGGACGTCGCGCGATGCACCGGAAGGTGTGGTGCTCGTTGCAAATGTAGAAAATACACATCTATAGTTCCATGTAATATTTTTGTATCAGGATGACCGGTTCCAGATTTTTTATTTTACAATTATTGAAATAATAAAAATGATTTCATAAGGAATGGTTGTATAGATACCTTTAATAGAGCACGTATTACAATAGGGGCCGCACAAAGAGTCTAAATAGAATCAATCTTGTCATTTTTATAAGGGGCAACGTGTAAATACCAGTTACTTTTAAGGCTTGGTAGGTTTAGTGTTAACATACGTTCCTCCGAATTAGTTGTACTGATGTTTCATATTTTTGCAATACAAAATAACAATATAAAAGGAAGAAATTGAACATCTGATATAGTCTTTCGAAGAACACAGGTGAATTTTTTTATTTCTGCTTGTGAGAAAGGAGATCAGGTGTAATCTTACTTTTCACGCCACGACAATTGTTTCTTCAATGGTATTTATAGCGTCACTCCCGATTAATTTTCATATTTTATGATAATCGCAGGTTACGAGAGGCATGAATGCATAAACATCCGCTGTCTATTAATAGTTCGATAGAAGAAAGAGGAGTTGTCTATATATTTCTCGCGAGACTGTACAGCGACTCCGAAGGCTAACGTCTCAAGTGGTAAAGTCAAACTCATTAGCGTTTAATGTGTTCTAAAAATTGCGAGAGCAAAACCACCAAGATTTAAATTTGAATATAATACACATATTCGATAATTTCACACAGAAGTATGGCGACGACAATTACGAAATAAAGAATGTGGTATACGTAGATGATGAGCTCTATTGTTGTAAAAGATTCCCGGATTCTCAACGTAACGATGCCCTACTGTTATCTGGAAAAATTGCGTTTGCGATGTTCACCAGGAGTTGAACAGGCGCGGTTGAAAGTGAAACTGTCGTCTCACGGGTCTCTTCGCCGACTCGTTCAGTAAGTTCTCGCCACATTTGATTCGAGGCTCGCGTGATTTATATAGACGCTGGATCGGAGGCATTAACGATGTTTACCCGGGGAATTTTAGGCTTCAGGGTCTTCCTTTCGAGCCGTAGATCTCGTGAACGCGTGCTGACGGCCGGCAATTGCTTTCGTCAGTGTCTGGAATATTTGCCGGCTCATCCTGTCTCTTGAACAAACTTTCTTTCAACGACACAAGATCTTCGAGCCACCAAGAGAAATAATATTAAGCAAAAACCGTCCCAGTGTATGCAAATTTGCGAACCAATTTCGACCGATCATACAGCAACGTAACCTCGTGCAAGAAACGAGCCATTCGGCGATTTTTACGACGATTCCGATTCGAGCGACTGTTGGAGAATCCAATTCACGCGTTCGACGCGAGAGAAGATAGCATTCCCGTGTCACGTGCTACGCGCGCGAGCATGCTCGCATCGGAGCAATAAAAACTCCGAATTTCTAATAAGACCCGACGACTCGGCCGTCCGATTGATGTTAATTAACCAAGAATTTCTGTCGCTTCCGAAGACATCCTCGCTGGCACACTTTTCGAGACTCTGTTCGCTATTCTCCTTCGTCGTTCTTCTGATACCGAACCAGTGGAAAAATTGTATCAACACTGCGCGCGCAACAAGAGCTCGGGTTTTCTATCGTTGACTGTTGTCAAACGGAGGGACACGGTTTTCTAAATGTCGCGCCCATGTTTGCCGACGATGATCGTATTTCTCGAATCGGGCACTGAAAATGCCGGGAACAAGCCGCCTAGACGACGAACTACATATGTATGTTGACACAGAGGGATACTTCAAGTTAACCCTCCAATGCACGGTTCAAGGGACTCGGACTTTTTCTAGAATCCAGTACTAGAATTCTAGTACTTTATCTTAATATTATTCCTGATTTATCATGAAATAATAACGCGTGTTAGCATTTCATGGAAGAATTATGTGTTCCGAGTACAAAAGAAGTGTTTCTTCCTAAGGAGAATAAAACACGTAAAATAAATATTTTTCCCTGAATAAATTCGTACAATTCAATGAGAATGTTCATGTTTTTATAATCTCACGATTTGAAAAAACATACTTCATAAAATGTAAAAATAAGACCATATTTCTTCTATCTCGATCATCAAAGGACTGTTGTTACCCTAGTTTCAGTATATGTACCTTCAGCGTGGAGAAAAGTTTCTATAAAAGTCAGCAATTACTCTTGCTTCAGTGAAGAAGAAGAAGTTTAATATTGCTGAGATTATGTTGCTGCAGGAAGGACAGCATGCACCTATAAATTAGCGTTTGTCGCTGTTCGTTCTTACTTGCGAGGACCTTGACTCGAACGAGACAAATGATTTCGCGGCGAAAAGTCGTCGATTAGCGCCGGCGACGAAAAGTCGCTAACGCGAGCGTATTAATATTCATGCCGCCACGGAGCACTAATTAAACTGACGAGCGGCGCAGGAGAAATCGCGGGATTTCTGCAATTTACACCTGCCACCCTGGGCGTAATAGATGAAGAGGCAACGATGAGGTGACGACGCTCGCCTGCTGGTTTGCTATGCACCACGTCTTGATTGGGCAAACACTGTGCGATGTAATTGTAATTAGTAATAAAAGCGTAGCGAGCAAAGACACCGTAACAATATCATTCATTTCAGCAGCACGAGAAATCGGACGCGAACGCATTTCGTGACAAAGATAAGATACTCGGCAAGAAGGGAACCAGAAATATGATTTAATATTGACGCAATATGTTTAGAAGAGTACGAGGAAGATAAGTGTGCCGGGGAGCAAGGGGCTCGATTGGGAGAACCGCGTGCAACTACATGATTTTGCTGAAAACGTTATTTGCTTCTCGTGACAAGATTTCTACGTTTCTATTTTTCTCGTTTCGGAAAGTCGCCATTTGACAGCTTGCAACATGTATGATAAAGATGCGCTTCGCATGTCGTCTTTAAAGTTTTGTAATCTTGAATTTAGCAGTCACCAGAAGGAGATTTAGTCAATGAAGCATTCGATCAATATTATACAGTATTTCTTGATTCGAGATAAAGTTCGTCAATTCTCCAGATACCAGAAATCGTAATTTATAAATTCTAAATTCGCCGTGCTAGTTGAAGTATCGCTTGAAGAATCTTTTGTGGAACTGCTACCAGTTCGGTGGATCGAGCAACGCGCGAAAAATTGATCAGTTTGCTTTACGACACTAACGATTCATTGAATTCACACCCGCAGCGGAATAAATTGAGAACATTTGGTTCCCCGGTACATACGTACAGGACAAACGAATATGTTTAGTAAATAGCGTAAGAAGATATAATCTCCGACCGCGCAAACCGAGGGATGTAACATGAAATTGGTGCACGGCGCGGCGGCCGGTGAATTGTAAATGATCCATACACACGAGCACGTATATATCGAGGTATCCTGTGGTGACCAACGGAGCCACACCCCTGAACGTTTACAGTAGTAATGTGATATATTATATCGGCACGAAACACTCTAATGTACTGTGTAGCTGCGATAATGACAATGCCCACGCGTGCACATCTTGTACTACATATATACGCGTATCGTTCTTCAATTACCCCGTGTAACACGATATACTGTAGAGACGAGGCGCGTTAGTACCCGTATTACACGTATCACGTGCGGAAAACAAACAGATATACCGTCTGAAACGATACGAGCGGGGTCCTCTCTCTGATCAAACCCCTAAACACGCTTTCCCTTGAATCCCGTTGTTGTCCAAACTCGGACTCCTTGTAAATTAATTTATAAACACAACGGGGCTCGAAATAAAGTCTATGGACCATTCGTTTGAACCGTCGTCGATCGATCTGCTATTCCCCACGCTTCTAGGATAATAAGGGAAACTTTTTCTCCTGAATCCGTGTTCCCTCCCCTCACCTAGCGATACTGGTAAAGGGTGTTTCAAATTTGATGGCGCAAGACGAGAAATCGATAGATCAGCGGACTGCGAATTCCAGCCGGTCAGCACGGTTATCACTGTTTATCTAAACGATATGCATCAGCGAGTGTTGACCCTGGGTTGCGTAAACGCATGCCTGACGCATGCCACCGGCCGGACCGTTTGCCGGCTCGACTTCCTGCCGCGAGATTCCACTGGAAACGCGCTGAAAATGAGATCAGTTCCATTCGGGAGACATTCAGGTGGCACGGAAAGCTGCTGCAATTCAAACTTCTCCGTCCTATTTGGCATCGGACACCGCGCCACGTGTAGCACCGTTGACCGAAATGTGTCAACTAGCTTCTCGATCATTTTCTGACAGTCATGTGGTTTTGAATCATTCCTTTCCTTTTTTTTAAGTTTTTATTATTATGTAACTAGTTAATAATACGGCTGAAGGATGAGCGTAGAATTCCAAGGAACGCGCCAAAAAGGACATGGCGAATTCTGATTGCGAAAGGTATAACCAGAATGATTTAAATCAAAATGAATTATTTAAGAGTCTGCGAGGGATCCACAAGGATCCACGCGACTTATCGGCGACAAATGATTTATCTGACTCGATCAAAGGTAACCGCATCAGCAAATGACGTGCGCGGGATCGATAAACATCGCTATTCTTAGCACGTTATCGTTCCAAATTTGCTTTATGTATCACTCCCACCCGCTACGCCTCGCTTTTACTCTGCTCTCGTAGAAACCTCGCTCTCCCAGAAGCGAAAAGAAATTCGAACGGATTAAGAGACATATGTATGTAGAAAGTTTTTCGGCCATTCGCGAACAGATCGATGAGTCTCGAAATCGAACGATCGATCACTCCAATTTGAGCACACTTTCGATGCTCGAGTTCGAATCCTCCGGTGCTTGGATTGGATCTGTAAAATCCATCAATTCTACCGTTTACATTTACTTTCAATTATTTTGGAACTGTTCAATGACTTCTTGTTTTACTGTGATTTTCAGGACTATATGATACATGTCCGCAGTGACACGTACCGTAGTACGTATTAGGGACATTCCTAGTGATTTTTGTGTCTTAGTAATGAGTTCCTCCTTCACTTTAATGTACGTATTGCTGATGGCTTAATTTTTTTGAAGTAGATATATAAATAACATTAGAACTTTTCCCACTTTAAAGCAATATAAAGAATGTACAATCACGTGAACAACAGTTCTTTGATGATCGAGATAGAAGAAAAATGGTCTTTATGAAGAATGTTTCTTCAAAGATTATAAAACATATGATAATGATTGCATCCAGCTTAGTTCCAGATAGTTCCAGCATATTTCTTATTTTTTCTTAAAGTGTATCGCTCCGAACGGAAATAGGTGAGAAGCTGCGATTTTTTGAAGGAACGCGGCACATCGACAAGAAGAGACACAGGCGTTACCATGGAGAATGGAAAAAATCATCCTTTCATATGCAATCGTTCCATCCTCGCTTCGGTCCGGCAGCACTCGAGTACCGGTCGATACTCGTGTCGATAAGTTCGAAGACACACGTCCGCCGGATTAGATAGGAATATTAATGCAACATAGAAATCGGACCACGGATCGTCGATGCTCGTGTAAGAGAGCTGGCGGGAACGGACGGGCCTCGGAGTGCAATAAGAAGACCGTTAATTACTAGGTCTCTCCGCAGTCTGTTGAATTACCTATTCTCCCGATTAATTATGCAACCGCGCGAATGATCGAGACCGAAGGGGGAAAAAGAGAGGAGAAGAACTACGAGAGACGGATGCGATGGATTACGCGCGTTGATCGCGACGAAAAATTAATCGGCCGTGCGTGTCGGCGAGGCGTGCGCACACCGCGACCGCGTGATCAAAAAGCGCATCACGCTCTCGGTGCATTGTCGCGTGACCCCAGGCCCGTATCGAGCCCATCTTCTCGCTACCGAGATCCTAAACTGTTGGGAACATACCGACGATCAGCCACGACGTGAATCCGTCGCATTTACATCGTTCCGTCTCGTGATTCGAATGCGTCCACCTTCTTGGTGCAACGAACAAAATGCATTATCCCGCTCATTAAAACATAATGGCTCTGAGAATAAATCTTTTTCCGATCATCACATAGCTCTCTTAAAATAGACTACCTTTTGTTTTTAAGAAATTTTTTTCCAGCAATTCATCTTGCATACAAGTTTTTCGCTTCAGTGTCGCAACTCTATTCTCAATATCTCGTAACATGACCAACTGCGAGCAAAAGAGCAGGATTCCTAGCAAATAATGGTAAAGGTAAAGTGTTACGTAACCAAGACAATTCGTGTCATTTTTCTAATCAATACTGATAATATACTGATAATAGTCGACTTCGACTTCAATTACATTTTTCGAACGATCTTAGTTAAATAAAAGAAGCTTTTGTTCAAGCATGCACAAGCTCATTGATAACTGGTACATAGTTTGTACGTTTCTAAGCGACACGCGCTGTCTCCTATTCTAAGGAAAAAACTCTGTGGCCAATATTAATAACTTAATATAAACGACTATTGTATGAACATAGATTGAGAAGAGATGCAAATGCGATGTTAGGGAGGGACCCTGGAAACCCAGCGAGTTCGTGACATATTGCCAGTGGGAAATCACGTCGGAAACGGCACGTGGAAAGACAATCGTCAAGCTCTTTCGTAAGAAAACGAAATTGTTCTCTGTGCGTGCTCGATCGCGTGCAAACGAACGATCCGCCGATCAATTTTCCCGGGAAGCATGACTAACGAGGCAACAACAATGCGCCGGAGTTACGTAGGATTTCGTGCCGCCACGTGCGCGCCTCTTTTTTCAATCGACTTAATAACGAACCAGTCTATATGTGTACATATAACCAGTGTTATTTTTACGAGCAAGGTGACTTCGCGAAAAATGTCGTCGCGAACGCGCGATATCGCGCTCGAGTCTACGCAAACTGCTTAAAAGTCCGCTTTTCAAGTAACAAGAAACGACTCGATAAGGAAAGTCCGTTCGAAAACGTAGCTATTCCCTGGTAGCATTGCACTCTTTTCACTTGGCGGAAACTCTGATCCATTGTTCTACTGTATGATCGATCGGTGTGAAATCAAAAAGAGAGAAAAGCATTTCATGTTACTGGTTTTATGTTGCATCTTCTCTTGTTGGCACAACTTAATCCATTATTCTATTGTGTGCTCAAGAGCAATTTTCATCTTTCACCCAGATGACGCACAGTCGGGCATTTGGCCGGAAATGTCGGGAAAAACTGTTTTAGCGTTATTTATAGGCTCAAGGTTATAATATGTATAATAGGTCGTTGAATCCGTCGGTAAATGTTCTAGCGTACTTATAAAAATATACGTAGTAAAATATCGGTTTCTCACTCCATTGTGCGACGTCCCTAGTTAGCAGGAAATAAAAGAAAAATTAAAAAATTTTGTTAATCCTCTTCTTCTTACCTAACCTTCAGAAGAGATAGAGGAAATCGAGGGGAATACAGTTTACCCCCTCTCTGCTAACCAGATTAATACGTGACCAGTCTACGGTCTTATGTTAGTGGGGGCAGAGAGTATATTTCTGGTGGGGGGTATTGGAGTATGCTCGTGGTGCTGGAATGATAGTGGATAGTGGAAGGGGAGAAGAAGGAGAGGAAAAATCGATCAGTTTTGGTCGATTCTGGCGACACTGGGATTGCGGGATAACGAGGGAAAATTCCGACCGTCGCGAATCGCTGCGAGACGCGGTCTACGGTCCTGCCCGCGCGTTTCAGGACGAACAGGTAGCATAAACTGGAACACGACCAGCGAGACGGTCCGAGAGATTCTTGTTACACTGTTGCGATACATTTAAGTTAATAAGCCGATCAATCGTTTTAACAAGCTTGTTAAATCCGATCGAATTTATGATCACCGGGATGGTTAATTTTTCTGAGGGTGCTAGACATCGTTTTCACCCGAGATCGCCTCGATACGATCTCGAGGCCGGGAGTTGTAAGACATCGCAGAGTTGTTGACAAGCTGTATTTTCGATTAATCGCGACGAAGGTCTCCATACACGATTTATATCTGCGACCCGGCTCTGCTACGATCATCGCCGTGCACAGGTTTGCAACAAGAATGCTTAAACCAGAAGGATGGTTTTAGAAATCGGGCCGGGCTTTCCCGAGTCGCTGCGTTCAACAATGTTCGCCTGTTTCCGAGAGACAAGTGACGCGTGTGGAGGGTTTGGCGCCGCTCCAAAACCGCCAATGCGATCAGGAACTGAGATAAACTCCGGATAGAAAATTGTTTTCATGCTGCGACTAAATATACTGCGGACTCGAGCTCCCCTCCACTCTCTTCCTCTCACTGTGTGTGTTTGTTGTTGCTGCTAACTGTCTGCGGAGGAGGCGTCCCGGCGCTTTCAAGAATGAGAGTTTCTCTTGAAACGAGGTATCCTGGGGATAACCGTGACCGTTTGTCTGCGGCGTGTTTCAAGATCGGACGCATCTTGAAAAGAGCATAGGGAGCATTTGTAAATAATTACCTTATCTTTTCATCACTTCGTGCAAAATCGATCGCCCTCCCGTTCAAGAGATCATATCTCACTATTGTAGATTGGTGCTCCAATAAATGTGTCTTTCGAACTGCCGTAAATTAATTAATTTAGTTGCAAGATTGAGTTATCCCCTTTCCTCCCCAAAGCGAAGCAGATCCTGACCCTATCTAGTTTCCAACCCTAACAATGAACGTAAGAAGGTAGAAAAAGTGCTCGAGTTGTATGGTTTATAGCGAACAATGAAAATCATCCTCCGCCGAAAAACGAAATTATAAGCAGATGCAGAAGACCACGGAATGAGTGGTGTCCAGTGCAATCCTCCCAGTGTCAAGACCGATTAGTCGAGTTTCAAATCCGTCTACATCGACGTCCAATCGGATGTTCCGTCTGCGTCGCAGCATCCTCGATCAGCTTAGCGCGAGGACATGTTTGATGCTCAAACAGAGAGCCCGGGGAGAACTCGACGAAAACAAGCCGCGAGCCGTAAATCTTGGTTACTAACTTTCGTATGTTATCTGAGCCCCGGTTCGGCCCGCGAGGAAACGTCGTAAAAGCGACGACGAGCATCCACCGCGCTCCCGCAGATGAGAATCAGCGGGAGCGTGTGTGCCGAGACCTGGAACCTGGGACCGCGTGAACCGCCGAATGTGGCCGTCCATAAACATTCGAGCGTTCGCAGAATAGTTGGCAAAACGCCATTCGCGACCGCCGTGTCGGATCTCCCCTCGTGTTTTCTTAATTTCGCCGGGATCGCGAATCGCTTCGGTTCGTCTACATCTCTCTGTGTCTCTCCGCGGGGCGGCTTGCGTCGTTCTGTGCGACCCACTTGCAGACACGACGGATGTTCCACGGAATCGTACGCACGCGAACGAATCGCTGCGCTGGCGCGACTCCAAAGCCGACCGTCCCGGCCCGGCCGGCAGTAATTCTCTCGATTCAACGCGGCCAAGAATCAGTTGCCGTCTACGCGGCCTAACGACGTTTATATACGCGCATAACAGCCAGCTGTTATTACCAACGGCCAACCAAAGCAAACCGGACCACTCGGTGATAAGATATTCGAGGGTTTCGCGTGCTAACTTCTCTCGTCGCCTGATATCTTCTCCGCGCAGCTTCCGGGTGCTAGACATATTTCAGCTGCTGTTGCGGCCTGGATGCACGTTATGGAAAAACTATTCACTACCACTTCCTAGGCTGAATTTCACTTGATGCACAGTTGTAATCCAACAGATCTTTTTTTTTTGGCCTAGCTATTTTTACTAGAAAATTAAACATTTCTTCCGACCCAGAATAATTTTCGTTGTACATAGATTTCTTTATTCTTTCTCGTACAATACTTAAATGTTTAGTAGTTGATTAAATACCAATATGTTTAATAATGTAGACAATAGTTTGAATAATGGTACAGCAATTTTTAGTATAGTGACTCATTTCTTCCTAGCTACAATAATTCCTTCCTAGCTAAAATTAAGTTCGTAATTCTTAAGTGACTTATGTTCTTCGCAGTTTATACACACAGCTAAGTCGTGGGACATACCATGACTACGATTGCTAGCACCGTTTGAACTTTGAATCAGTATTGCAAACAGTTCGAAACGATCCCCAATGGTCCAGAATAAGCTAAGTAGTTTATTTGATTTTAGCGGTGAGTATTCTACAGTTACTCACATTTAACGCTGCATACTGCGTTTGTATGACTTCTAGATGACTCATTACATCATGTACGATTCACGGCGTTCGCGGCCTGTTCGCGCTGCTATGAATGCTTCTGGCTCTAATTGTGGCCTATCGTCTTTTGGAAGTTGAGTCACCTGTTTTACAAATTCTTAGTAGAAAATTATTCTCGAATAAAATGCGAACCTCGTCATTAGATTGCGGATGTGATACATTTATGGAAAAACTGAGTAGGTAGAAATTTCAAACGACTCTAGAAAATCTTGAAAAAAGAACCAGGATATTTTTCATCGGCTCCTGCCTCTTGCAATCAGTGCAGACAACTTTTATTTATCATTACGTTCTATCAAACTTGTCCCGCTCGTCCGAATAAAATTAGAATCTTGTTGCGTTCAGAAAAGCCTTTTTAAAGTTTTACACTTTTAGAGAATACAATAAATCGATTTTTCCGACAAGTTTCACGGGAATCTCGGCTTAATCTCGGACGCATTATCGATCACAATGGACACAGATCTAAAAGTTCGAATAGCGATCGGAGCAATGATGACGCACCGACATCGTCGTCGTATCGCCCATTGTCTTGCTCGATAAACTCCGCTGACGAATAGAATTAAAGACCGCGCGCGGCTGATCGTGACCGTGACGTGGCCGCGCCGAATACTTTTTCCGTGATTAATTGCCGCCGCCTGATTTCATCGCAGACCGGCTGTCTGACGAATCAGATACGGCAGCGCGCGGTTGATTGACAGCGAGGCCGATAGCGCGCGAGCCACTCGGAATCGATGGCGCAAATCCACTAGAAAATAAAAACTAAGAAATCAGAAACGCGGTCTATTAATAGATCCGAACGGGAGCACTTTTACAGTAGCCGAAGAATCCACGGATCAGATAAGACGCTCTTGTAACTCTGCAACGAGGTAATCGCGATCCGAGCGGATCGTTCTCCTTTTGCCGATCTCGCGCCGCAGTTTCTGCGGAACGAGTGAAAGCGGGACCGTTCTCGTCCGCGAAAAGTTTATCGAGAGTGAAATTCACGTGCGAGGCGTGGTCACGCGTGTGCGATTCCGTGATAACAGAGACTTCGATTGCGTTTATATTGGGCCGGGTGTCTCCCCTTTGCCCACCTGAGAATTCCTTCGCGCTCTCAAACTACTTCCGGATTCTCTAATCAACGCGCGTGCTCAACGGCGACCTCGTGAAACGATGTTTGGAATGTGACGCTCGTTTTGCAGTGCATCCGATAGCAGCGCGGCTTCCGTTATCTCGTTCACAAATTAACCTGTCAACCTCCGCGTTGACGCGCGTCTCGCAACCGGATTGGCTAAATTATGGATACGGGTGTCGCGGACTCTCACCTTAACATTATCACATGTCAGCACCACATTATGACAATCACATTTAAGCAATAGAATAGTGCCGGTCACCGGTGACCACCATCGCGTTCTCTTTCAGAACTGCAACTTCTTGGCTATCAGCGCTTGATGGGCGTGATTGGTTAGCGAAATCTTTAACAGCAAAGTGATTCGCAACTGTTCCTGAATATTTGGACTTGGAGCTCGGGATTTCGCTCGATCGCGGCGCTAGATCATCAAGGATCGGGACCAGGTAGATACATACATAGTTTGCGGGCCGTTTTGCGATCGGTACGCCATTGGTATCGGTCCGGATCCGATACCGTTTTCACCGCCACTGTATTTTTTCCGCCCGGCGATCTCTAACTACTGTTTCTCGGCGCAGTGTATCGCGTTACTCCGATCGCAGTGTAACTTTATAACACGGGCGGGGAGAGAGAGAGATAGAGAAAAAAAAGGAAGACTATTTCCCTCTTCGGCTCGCAGACCGCAATGTTATTACTAGCGAGGCGAGCAAACACACGATTTCGCAGTTAGCCGGCTCTGTTGGCCGGGGCTACAAACACGATATTTCATCGCGGGACGGTAATAGGAAATCGCCTAGCCAGCCGGAGAGCCTAGCTAGCCGGAGAGCCTAGCCGGCCGGTCTCGAGAGTCGCGGTACAAGGCGGTTTACCGTTCGAGGAAATCGGGCATAACCGGCGTTTCACTAAATAATTATTCAGCAGACACACTGTAAATCAACGGGACGCGGGGGAATGTTGCAGCGGACGCGCGCGTGCCCGGCCACCCTGAAATTGCTATGATCCTGTGCGTGGATTCCATCTTTTACCGTGGCTTAACCGCGAACACGCCGTAATTGCCGGCTGACGTTTCTATAAATTCGCGCCCCACACCCCCCAACCGTCTGATATCGTTACGATTCCATCGGGTTAACACGCCTTGCCCGCTGGCTGCAATTATTGCCTGGAAACCTACTAATCTCGCGGGCCGACTGCATCCGCGCGGAGCCCACCGTTTCAGACACGGGATCTGCATGCTCGCCGCTGGGAAATTCTAGTTGCACTCGTGTCTCGGCGCGAGGAGCACTGGGAAATAGATTTGATGTGTTCCTGAGATTGCTCTGACGTTGATGGGACCAGTTTCGTCCGAATTCTTCAAAAGTCATTTTTCTCACGCAATTTAATCGTGATGTTGAGGGTACTCAGAAATATACTCGTTTTCTGCCCATTTCATACCTGGTAAGAAATATTCATTATTGAATGCAGAAGAAGATTGAATTCCTCACGGTGCGCTTAGACCAAACGAAAGAGTGTTCCCTGAAACGATCATTTTTCTCCTGAGTTGCGCTGGAAGTAAATTACCGGGTCATATAGCGGGTCACCGTCGGGACTCACGTGGCGGGGAACGTGTCAAAAAAGGCAGAATGTTAAGCGCGCTATGGGACTCGCTTGTCGTTAGCACGTTGACCGTTGTGTAATGCGAGGCCGGACCGAAGATTAGGGTAACTGGCCTCGGATTGGTTATAGTTTCTGTCCGCCGAAGATCCTTGCCTATTTCGCTTGACGGCGCGACGTGCAACGTGTGTATTCGCGTGCGGGCGTTCGCCACAAATGTGACCGTGTGCAACTTCGTGTGGCCGAGGTACGAAGGGCCCCGCCGGCGATAAAACCAGTCACGAACATTGTGCGCGGGGAAAACGTACGATAGCCACTTCTGCAGAATTCTGGCCTATGCACGTGCACACGTTCGGCCGCGTTCGCATTCGCGACCGACCGGCCGATCCTGGCCTGTGTGTACGTTACACGGAAGCGTGGAACAATGCAATACCATTCATGGTAAAAGAAGAAGTGGTTGAATCACCGTCCGGAGCGGACTATACAGGGTTGTTTAGAAGAAACGTGCTCCAGATTACCCAGCAGACACGGCCGGGCTTCGTACTCTCTCCTCTGAGACGCTCTAGTCTATTTCGTAACGTGTTCGTCCTGAAACTGGATCTTCTTTTGGATTACATAACGAATCCTCTTTATGAACATTCAATACGTTCGAAGGAAAATTATGAAGAAGTGGCGGTAGCATGCCGTCGAAGGGTTAAACGTTCAGATTCTCACGCATCTTTAGTTAAGGGAGTACATAGTGCACACTCACATACCGCTAGGTCCACGTATACGCACACGAGGTTTGCAAACGTCCGAGATGCGCCTTCTCATTTCTCGATAATGCAAAGATGGGGTTCTACAGTAGTCGAAAGCGCTGGATAAAAGATCAATCTAGAACGCTGTCTCCCTCAAAAGTATTATTTCTACGTTTTCGGGGCGTAATTTGCATTTCGCGGGGGCATGTAGTTGTCGTAGCTTTATGAAAATGTATCACTCGACAGGTAGTTTCGGTGAGAACTACAACCCGTGGCATAATGTTTCCGATCGGAGGCATCCATACGGATTTTAGAGAAAACATTCACAATTTAGAAGTATAAAATATTACTTTATGGAGTTAAAACTGATGGGAAATGAAAAGGGGCTTATTGAGGAATGAAAAACAACAAAATAACATAAGCTTCCATTTATTATAACAAAGAAACGAGAAAATGAACAAAATGCTACACGGAAAAGAGTTTCAGAATAATAGAACAGCTGAAAGAAAGTTTCCGATTCGATTTACACTGTTCGACACTGAAGTTCAACAATTACTGTTTCTGAGAAACTTGATTTTGAAAAAAAACGTATTTTTCAACTTTAAACAAATACATATTGAGATGTTATTATAAAAGATATTGGATTCCCGAATACAGTGCTACCCAATATTATATAAAATCCGTATCAATAACGCTTTCGTATGTATATCCATGGTTTTAATTCTCCCTGTCCTAGATTAGCGATTCTACAGATGGCAACCCTAATCACGGTGCAGCACGCGCGTCTACGCGATCTGCGACTCCGTGTTTGCGGCTGCATGGCGGACGTGGACCGAGATAACATATGAAAATAGTACACCAGCAAACGATAACACGCATTCGGCATATCTGTCGCGGACTCGGCTCTGCTCTGCTCGATTCTGCTCTCGGCTCGGCGCGGCGTTGTTTCTCGTTCCCGCTCTATACTGCGACTCGTCCTCTCGCAAACTGCGAGGACACCCTTCTTCGTCGACTATGTGTAGACATAAGGGGGGGATACGAGGGGACGGGGGCGGCACGCGAGGTTCGCGCATGTTACCACACGATAATGATAACCGGGTGCATTGAATCGGCGAGTCTCGGCGAGGTCGTTTACACGCGCGCGCGCGCACGCACGCCCCGGATCACCGAGAAAATGACGTTATTGTTGTGTGTTGTTAATCTTACCTAAGCAACATGGCAGAGTCACTTCACGGAGAAGAGTGTCGATGCTCGAACGCTATATCGCTAGCATGCTGCTGCCAATCGGTGCTCTTCGCGGTTTCAGCCTGAACTTCTAACAGCCACCTGAAAGAGAACATTGAAAGGCGACACGTTTTATTCGTTCTTTATCTTGCGGTTTCGAATGGCGGGTACAAGCATCGGGAAAAGAGAATCGCGTGTTCGCTCGATTGAAGTGTTCGGCGCTGTCGACAACCGTGATCTTTCCTCCATAACGTCGCGGGACGGTGAGGGTACGTTTATGTTGCAGTTGTAAGTGATCAGAAAGATGATGAGAGCGAAGCGTAGAAATATCGTTGTATTCTTTTACAATGGAAACGTTCGTGTTCAAGCAACAAGCAAAACTTACTGAACGATCATAGAGACAAGCGTTGGAAACCATGTTACTTTTCCTTCGCTACCATAGCCGTTTTTTCCATTGACTTGTGGCCTTACCGGCGTCGGATACACAGAAACTAATAAAACAAATGAAGTTGTACTATTACTAGTGCTTTGCTATAAATACACCAGGCCGAGATATTTTCTAGCAACTTTCATGCCAGCTCTAATCGAAGTTTTTATGGCTTTTATCGCAGCACATAAACGCACTCTAATGGAGCAGCGGATTTCAACATACATACCGGTGATATATTGTAGTATGTAAAATATTAGACGCAGTCATTTAGAAAATTCAAACGTCGAATTAATTAAAACCTTGCATCCAGAATGCAAGCGAATCGAGTTTTTATGATTCTGGAATATTTATTTTCTTTCTAGTATAACTTGTAATAAGGACATGAACTTTTTTCATTATTCAATGAAAAGAAATTTAATTGAAAAGAAATGATTGATACTTTACCTAGTAAATTAATCTTTCTAACATCTCAAAAGAAGTCAAGCTGCTCGGTCCAATTTTAAAAAAAGTTATTCCTTTTTAGAGGGCGTACGAATACTTTCTACACTGACTGTATGTTTAATTGCACATATATTCAAGATACACAGGCGTGCAAAAAGTTTCCGGCCACAAGAGATTCAGCAATCTATATTTGGAAAGCGATATCTGAAAGAATGTTAATTAATATTAAATACAGAACAGCAAACAAACCCGAGTTATCCTGCTCGGTGTTCTCGGTAAACAATCCTTCAGATATCGCTGTCAGAATGCGAAGCGAAAAGGGTATCTGACCGGAAACTTTTGTACGCCGTAGTGGCTTCAATGACTTGTGTCTTTAACCCTTTGAACTCGAATGGCGACTTTCGGGCGCCGCTAAAAATTGCCATGCTGTAATTCAAAACAATGTGTAAAAGATATTGTGGAAAAGTACAATACTCGTTGAACAAACACGTTAAATCGCATGTGCATCAAATGAGATTGTTCTAGGGTAGATCAAATGAAAGCTCTTGATTAACTGTGCTTAATATTTTACATGTATCTCAGTATCGAATGCAGAAAAGAGAATATTGAGACAAAACTTAATTGTTTCTAATTACTTTTTTAGTAAAACTTTCGCCAACATATTCGCGATATGTACTTCTCTACACAAAACAAAACCAAACACGACTCAATTCACAAAACAATAGGATCTCGATTATTCAAACGAGTTGGTAGAACGAGCATTCAAACACAAACGCGACGCTAAAGAGGAAAAACAGGGCTCAAACGGGACTGTACCAGCTCGAGTAGCTTATGCTAGCAAAGCACGTAAGCCGAGCTGTCTGGCAAATTAATTACAGCTCGTGCTCCGCCGCAAAGCTTCATTTAGCATCCCCAGTTCGAGCGAGCAGTCTCGCGGTGACTGTTATTGGATGGTTCATCAAAGAAGCGTTTCGAAGAAAGGAATTCCGATCGGACATACATTTCTCCGTCAGGGCAGAAAGCTTTTTTCTTCTCTCTCTCTCTCATTAGTTACCCGTCTATAATTCCCGCGCATTTCACGAAGTTCTTCGTCAACGATTCTCAAGGTGCATAGTTTTTCGTCGGGGCGACAAACGCCGGCGAGTTACATTTTCCCCGTGTTCACCACGCGTAAACACACCTGTCGGGCGCGTGTCACGTTCATTTGCGACACGGTGATGTTGGCGCGACGCTCGTAAATGTAATCGCGAGTCAATTAAGGCGACACTCACGGATTTCTAATCGGTCGGGCCATGCGAGAGCCGGATTATGTCAGCCGCTGGCACGCCGACGATTTTAATCGATCGATCCACGCGAGAACCGACGAGAACGAGACGACGAGACGAGAAGCGACAACCAACCCGTTCGCTTGTCTTGTTTTCATTCTGTTTTTCCTCGACGCGCCTCCTTTTTCCCATCCTTTTCCTCTCTCTTTCTATCGCTGGCCACGGTTTACATTTACGTAACGCCGCGGACGAGGATCGCGTATTAATTACAACAGCTGCGTAGCCACGCGGCCCTGAGGAAAAGTTCGAGAACGATGGATCTTCGATACCCATCAATCAACCAGGATTGTCATCCGCGAACCAGTCTCCTTTTCAGGACGTGCTTGTTCTTTTCAGTTGCCTCTTCTCAGAAAAGAAAGCTTTCGACTCGGTGCGTGTGTGGAATGAGCACTGATTGCTTTGTGGGACATTACTTACTGTTGGGCTAAAGGAGACTGAAGACGATGCTCTGGAGAAGATTGATGAGCGAAATGGTTTGGTAAGGTTTTATGGTTTTTGGCTAATTAACAACAGAAAGCCGTATATGTTGTAGATGAACTGTGGATTTTATACGCTCATGACAAAAATGTGTTCGGGTTTTAGGAATTTAGTTCTTAATCTATCATCGAGAATTCATTTTCCTCGCAGTACAGTTGCTGAAACCGATGCTCACTAGGATCTATAAGAATTCCAAGTAGCAATCACTGTGATCACTTTTAACTAGAGAATTTTCATGAAAATTACCAAATTACTACTACAATTTTGTCCCTTAGTTGATCATAAAAAGATTCTGTTCACGTCCAAGAACTAGTCCTACTGGTATCAACCCACTCTAATCTTTTCTAGTCGCAAAGAAGGGCAAGAAAATCATGCACACACACACATTTTACGGTGCAAAGAGAAGGCAAGATTTTCATGATCTTCGCTAGATCAAGAAGATTACCTCCCCTCTGAAGTCTTCCTTCAGAACACTTCCATCAGAGGATAGTATAGATAAATATAGATAAACTGTGTCTGGATCGAATAACGAAACGCTTGGGATTTTTTCCGGTGTCGAGGGCCCCGTTTAAGCGACAGCTACCGACGGTCCCGTGCATCTTAATTCACAGTGAAACCGGAACGAATGCCCGCAGCAGCCGTAACGAGTTGCCACGCTTCGATCCCGAAGGGAATCGAGTCGGGTCTCGAGTCAAATCTCGTCACGGCGCGGCGCGGCGAGCTGGGAACACCCACATTGCACTGGAAGGCAGAATACGTAGGTGATTTCACTGTTCCGGCACACGGCGCGGCACGGCGATGCATCGGATAAGAGAGAAAGAGAGACGAGCCGGAGTCCAGATATAGACCTGCTGTAGGTAATAGTTCGGTAGGTGGTATGTAGTGGTAGCGCGAGCGGTAGGACCGGTAGGTTTGGTTTACGTCAAGTTCGTTGCGGCCAGCCGGTTCGCCACTTTTCTTCTTCTCTTCGTCCTCTTCCTCTTCCTTTACCTTTTTTCCGACCGCGGCTTTTCTTCCTTTTTGCCTCCACTTACCCCTCCCAACGATATTTCCCTTCTCGTTCATTTTACGCGGGACACCAAGTTTGCTTCTCGCAAAGCTATATGTACCAGCTCTATTCAGCGGATCGTCGGACCCTATTCAAGTCTCTGTTGATAGTTAATTATTCAATTTGTATTTACGTGATTACTCGAAGATTTTAGATTCATTTAGAACTCGAGGAGAACTAAGAGAAACAAGTGTCTTTTACATTTCTAATTGTTCGTTATCCGATCATAGACATCGACGAACATCTAATAAATCTATGGAATAAATAAAATTCCAAAGAACACAAGCTTCGGTCCAGATTTCTCTAAAACATAGCGATCTTACACGTTACGTTCTGAAATTACTCTAATGGTCGTTGGAAACTCATCGCTGGCTGGTTGTCTGACCATAAACGACCAAATCTACTGACACCATTGGACGAGTAAAATTCTGAAGTACGCGACACGATCTCAATTAATAAGAACGTCCTACCTCTAATTACTAATATGGAACTTATGCGCACTAATTTTCCAACAAAAGATTGACACAAAATTAATCTAATTTAATGTTCTGTATAATCCGTTCTGGAAACCATTTCCATTCATAAAGATTTCTGTAGATTTCTATACAGCAAAGACCGACGTAAACATGTTCAAATTAAGATCCAATTGATTTAAGATGTGTCGCCTCGTTGGCTGTAAGAGGAGCTGTCAAGAAACTATGCAAATCTGTTGAATAAGGGTGGTCACCCATCAATTCCAGAACAACAAGGGAGTGGGACCCAGAATTGCTCGTCAAGTCAGGGAATGGTGGGAACCGAAAGAAACTCTCAAAGAGTCCTCTTTGTAGATACCGACGACTTTGATAGAGGCGTGTCCTCGTCGACAACCTACTATTAGGATGAATAAGCATATCTTTATGAGATCTGGGCAAACGAGCCTCGTCTATCAGCCGCATTTTTTCATTTTTCTCTCGGATGAGCGACGAATCCTAGAATCGCGTAGAACGTTTCTCTCTAGATAGGAAAATTGCAGAGTCGCCGGACATATGTGTCAAACATATGTATCAAATCCTGCTTTCTTGTAAAATTTGCACTTTATATCGTGCAGCGTCGTTCCAGTCAACAATTGGTATAAAATGCTCAATGAGATAGAATATGCATTGAACAATACTGTGAATAAAGAAACAGGCGAAACGCCAAGAGAGATTTGATGGGAGAACAATCAAAACTAAAATAGATAAATATTTTACGGCACAAATTCAAAATTACTATTAAAGTTAGATATTAATTTGCAATTCGCTTCTTCTACCCATTTCGATAAATATAAGTGTGCAATGTCCGGAAAAACTAGGTCTTCCAGATCTAGTGATAAGGGTTGATTGATAAAAGCAACAATTGAGACTAACTGATAATTTTAAGAACAGGACTAAAGTTGAAGCTTTCTAAACTCCTTTGCTGGACTTGAAGCGTATAAGAGTACATACAATGTCCGCAAATCTGGTGTTCTAAATCTAATTGTGTGTGAGCAAAAGGGAAGAATTAATTGTCTCTACAAGCTTTCTAAAATCGTCAGGTGGACTCGAATCGGTAGCACACGCTATAAATGCATAAAGATCGAATCACGATCCAATCGATTTCTTGTCGCTCCCGGTCTTAAAGGTTTGCTCAGCCTCCGCGAGATTGTAAACTCCTCTAACCGCTCTTTCATTATCCCCGGCGCAAAAACTGCCGTCGATTCCCTCGAAAGCGTAAAAGAGAAACGGGAAAGAACGCAGAAATCAAAGAGCATGTCGCTCTGGCTGACGCACGACACGATGCGACGCGACGGGCTGCTCGCGGCGGCGAAGTATGTATCAATTGTGCGAGGAGCGTGTCTCACCGAAGCAATGTGAAACTCTATATGTCGGAATCTCCATTGCCGGGACAATATCCATTATTATATTACATCATTGCGTAATCGACGTTTACGGTTTTATGGGACTGGCCTCGCCGTCGTGTGTCTAACAAACTCGGAATCGGAATTGCTCGGCGGATTCCGTGAACGTTCGGATTCCGTCCGCGCCGCGGCCGCGCCGTGCCGGTCGGCTCTGGTAGACATGCTGGCAGCGATCAGGATTTCCCGGTATTCGAGCGAGTCGAACGGCGTGTACGTGAAAGGGAAGAAAAGCGGCGAGGTTCCCGCTCCGCCATCCAAGTGATCCAGACGCGGCTGTGTCCGATCCATGCCGAGATGCTACTGCCTTGCAACATTGAAATTTCGCGCGAGTCCCTCTCGGCGGATTACATCCGAGGCTCGTACGTTTCACTGTCTTCGCGAAAGTCAGGCTTAGAAGCACCGATCGAGCGGCAAACGGTGCGATTACGCAAAGGCGGGACTCCTTTCTTTCATTTATTTAATAATCCTACAAGTCTTAAAAATACTACACCAACATTATTAGATGCGTTTCATCTTTCCAGTGTTTTCGACTGCATCAAGTACTCTCCGTAAAGAAGGTCCTCGCTCGCACCCAATGGTTAGGTTTTAACGTCACACACTTTAGCGAATAACTCGGTTGAAACCGAAAATGCGTGTGGAATGATCCAATCGGACATTGGGACAGGCAGGGGACTTATTGTGAGGCATTTAGAGTATCTACCCAGAGTTACCTGAAGTCGTTCCTTTAAATTTTTCTTAGTAATTAATCCAAAATAGCTATTTTTATTAGGCCCGCCATCAACGTTGATCCGAAAAGAACTAGGTTCAAGAATACGTAAAAAAGACTGACACATGAAGATTCGAATGTACGCAGAGCCACGTAAATAAACCTTTCCGCAAATCCAAGAATGTCCAGCGACCATTCCACCGGGAACACTGATCTCGGCGGTCACCGTGGCTTTCGGTTAGCGGTTAGAGTTAGGCAACCCGTCGTGCCCCGTCGTTAAAGTGTTAATTCTCCCCTCAGATCCACCTGCTACGGGTCCGATTAACGACCACGGGAGGTGTTTCTTTCATAAATTTCCACCCCGGCCGCGTCTCCCCGTGCCCGGTCCCACCGACACGAGAACCCCCTTGGGCCGGCGGAGGACCGAACAGGGGGTTAAGCAGCCCGTTTCACGGGGAACTGGTTCTAACGGAGTTTTATGCCGCGCGTTGGACCCGTTTTGCGGCCGTCAATGAAGTGCACTGTACACCGTCGTCGCGAGAGCGTACCGGCTGAAATGCACTCCCGCAGGGGGATCGGCAGGGATGAGGGGGGGAAGAGAGGAGATGAAGAGAGGGAGAGGACTGGTGCACGCGGTGCACATTGCCCAGCGCAGCGCCGAGAACCAGTCATTGGCCGATCGGCCAATCGCGTCACGGACCAAAAGAAGACGACCGCCGGTCACTCGTTTCGAATGGTTTGCCATGAGTCGATTCGTGCGACGACGATCTTCTCTCCTCTCTCGTTGCACATCTCTCTCTCTCTCGCTCTCTCTCTCCTGCTCATTGCATCCTCGTCGCTTCTTATTGAGTATGCACCGCGCACACACACGCTCGCGCGCACGCGATTCACCGCTCTCTGTCTCTTTTCCCTCTCAGCCCCCCTCCCTCTCCTTTTTCTCCGATCGTATCAGTCCCTCTCTTTCTATCTCCCTCTCCGTCTCGTTCACAGTCCAGCTTCGTCTGTCGCACCGCTACTTTGTCTGTCGCACCGCTACTTTGTCTCTCCCGCACGCTCGTCCGTCGTCCGCGGTCTCTCGTCTCCTCTCTTTCTTTCTCTGCATCGGTCTCTCCTCATTGCAAAGTGCCGTAATATTCTCCTGCCGGAGTTATTTTCGTCGCGCTCACCGAACCAGCTCTCCCGAGGCGGCATTGCACGAGGTTGCTCTCTGCGCATTGTCTCGAGGCCCCTGCCGGAGTAACTGGATTTCCAGGCTAGCAAGGCGATCGCCGCCGATACCGGCGATCTTCCCACTTCGCCTTTGTCTCTCGCTTCTCTCTCTCTATCTCTATCTATCCTTCTCTTCCACGGCCCCTTCTCGCGACCGACCGCCCTTTTTACTCCGGGACAAAGAAAAGGGCGCTTTCGAGGAGGTCCGCTCGACTGCAGATTCGCCGGGACATTTTCGAAATGAACTCCGGGCGTTGTATGTATTTATACCGCCCCGGTTTCTGCATTTAAATCCCCAGTGCTCCAGAATAGCGTCCGACGCAGCGTCTCCCCTGCAGTATTTCGCGCAATTTCGTGAACGTTCGGATTCGGAGTAACATGTTTCATAGAGTTGTGCAAGGTCCGTTTGTACAAACGCGCGAATCCGTCCGAGGACTGGTTTTCGACGCAGAAGCGGCCACGAGAACCGCTCTCGGGAAACCACAGTGCCGCTTTTAGACTCGTTAAATACATCTGCAGATCGTTAATCGGGGCCTGAATGAAAGGAACATCATGATCAACCGAGACAACCGTACTCGTAATCTCGTGCACGCCGGAGTGTACCGTGCGGCTCTTCTGGCTGTGTATCTGTGCGCGCGTATAAACAGCCCGCGCTTGTTTATGCACGTGTGAGTGGCACTCGTTACTTAATGCTTACTTATGTCGGCGCATTACTCGTTAGTCATTACTCAACCACCCTTGCTGACTCGCCGCGCGGCAGCACCTTGATATTTGTCGGGGCCGAAAATTAAAGGGTCCGCGCGATGGGTCCTCGCGAATTCGAGTGCGGTTTTTAACCTAAACGTTCACTGGTGCCTTGCGAACATTGCGAAAGTTCATCCACTTCGGCTTTCGAGAAACCTCTATCGCCATTCGTAGAAGAATAGACGAGTCTGTTCAATAATTTCACCAGAAATGTTGTACTTTAATTTAGTATTAACACTAAACCTACCGAGCTGTACAATGTAGCCGGGGTACATGCTGCAATATAAAAACAACAAGATTAAATTTATTTGAACTTTGTGCAGTTCGTATTATAATATCTGCTCTATTCAATAATTGTGAAATAAAAGATCTGGAACCTGGTTGTTCGATAATCTATTTAAGTTCGAAAAAATGTTAAAGAAACCACAAAAACCAGGCACCAGATTGTTCGAATAATTACGAGAGAAAGCGTCACGATTTCGTCTACTTGAAGCATATCGGACCTTATCGAATCAAAATCGGATTATTTTTCAAAGACCACTCGAATCGCACGATAAAGAATCTCTTAAAAAGCGATCTAATGTACGCGTGATAAGAAGAGGCTATCGGAAGAGCGGTCATCATGAACTGAATTGGAACCAGGTCTGACCAGTGGTGGTACGTTTCCCCTTTAAATGGCCGGTCGCGGCGAGCGTGAATTAAAAACCGTTTCCCTGAAAGCGCGGCCGGCCGTCTAATATTAGCTCGAGTCGACAGAAAAAGTGTGCAATCATGATCGCTTACATCATCGAGCTCTACGTTTTATTAATTTCCCCCGGAACGGCGAGGCGCACGGGTCAATCGCGTAATTTCAGTGGCTGCGGCGCGGCGCGTAGCCGGCCAGCGATGCGGAGGTAATTACGGCCATTAAGCACGAGGAATACTTAGCTTGACTGATTGATTAGAAAGTGCGTGCTTTTTTTCTCTGCACGGCGCGTTTCCGCCACGCGGGGGAAAAGTCGGACTTGCACGATTGCTTTCTTTCGATCACAGCCGAGATTACGTTCCCGTCGGATTATCGGTTCATCCGGCTAATCGATCTCTTCGCGATTCGCGAATTTATTGGTCGTTTTACGCGTAGGTATAGAGCTGGCCGGCGAGCCTGCCTTCCGGGCACGATTCGCATGTAAGCGGTACACGGTGCGGCGCACAATATCCAGCGAAAACGTACAAAGCGTTACGGTGTAACGAACGCAATTACAATAAATTGCTCGCATTAATTGCCATTAGATGGGCCGTAGATCATGCGCGCTCGCAGCGCACCGCTGCGGCGATCGATCGGAACCAACACCGGGTTCTCTGCGATCTCTCTCCCCCTCCCCACCTCTCTCGCAAGCAGATTTATTGCGTCCGCGAGCAATTTACGCACGTGTATCCTAAACTGTGTGGAGAAATTATGCAAAACATTCCCGCGGCGCGGTAGTCTAACGAGTGGTATTTTTAATCGACCCGCCCATTAGAGAATATGGAGACTCGGTTCCGCGTATGTGCGCGCGGAGTCGTGCCCACGAGCTGTGCCAGTCACGTTACGTTGCATTTATTATTCCACATTTTCACGCAGGAGCCGAGTCACTTCACGAGCTCGGCCCGCCGCCAGCTCTAATAAAGTTGTAAATAGCCTTTTTAAGAGGTGTCGCACGCGCGTCACCCGGCTCTAACCCGACTTCGGTATTGCGCGCGACTGTCTTGCCCTCTCTGTCTCACTGTCTCTCCTCTTGTTCACGGCAACGCGCGACCCATTTTTCTTCTCCTTTTTCTAAATTGCTTCGGTGACCACCCGGCCAAATAAAAACTAATTCGCGCTGGGAAAGAAAAGGTCTCGACGAATGCAAACGAGACATGTTGCATTGTGGCTGATGATGCGGCCAACGTGGACCATACGTTGCTGGTTGTCAGTAACTTTAATTGGTCAGGCCGCAATCTGCTTTCTTTCTTTGTATGAGGACGTTCTCAGCCGAGTGAGAAGTTCAAGGTCATTTTTGGCGGACACCGTTGCTGGAATCTATAGTTTGTAACTCGTAATTATACTGTGGCTCTTTTTCTATGCAAAATGAAATTTGAAGCTACTAGAAAAAGTAAACGCGGGTCTAGTAAACACTGATTCACATAACTCGGACAATAATTACGTATGCTAATCATACGAGTATCGCTATTTCTGCGATGCTAATGTTTACCCTTTGCACTCGTAGCTATTTTAACTCTAAAATTAAACACTTTTTCCTAGTTAGAATAATTCCATTCTTTACGATGTCTTTCATTTTATGCATATGAAATTGATATAATACCTCATGTAATATTGTACTTAGATGTTTAGTAGTTGATTACATACCAATTTTAATAATGTCAACAATATATTTTGAATAATGGTACAGCAGTTTTCAGTGGTGATTCTGAGCCACCACTTCAGTGCTAAGGACTAATGGTTTTACTGAAATTACATTTCTTATCATTTCTACTTATCAATGAAACTTATATAATGGCTGAAAGATGTCCACCTAAAATGTATCATTTATATTCAGTCACAGATTGTGTGGGCACGAGCGATTTTGCGAATCACTGCACGTAGCTGTTTAAATCCAATTTCGACAACTGTCTACTATGTTTGGTGAAACGTGTAACGTTGCTAGAATTTTATTCGTAATGAATATGCAATCTTTTTGTGCCGTTGTTCAATCATCCTGCAGCGATTGTATTGCATTGAACAACTCATTCGATCGAACCGATGCGACCAAATTTAACCTTCTGTAAATTGCGTCTAGATGTGCGTGACCTTGCGAATTTATACGAATCTCACCCTTGTAATTTTTCTATACAACTTTGCTGAATGAATCATATAAAATATATTTACTATTTTAAAAGAAGAAAGGAATTTCTTGTATTTCGCTCCTGTGTCTTGCAATCAATGCAAACATTTTTTATTTTGCATAAAGATGCGCAGTTTAATAATTACCAATGATATAAGATAATTCTGTCAGTATAATATCGCCACCGAGTTTTCGAAATTCTTAGGGAGAAGACTTCCTGACCGAAAGTTGACCAGGTTCGCTGTCGTTTGACGAAGGTTTGAGGAGATCTGGTGTGACTACACGCGCAGCGTGCAGCGGCCACCTGTTCCGCAGCTAAATAATGTTGCTGCTTAACAGTGGTATAGCGGTCAACAAAGGGGTTAAGTATCGACGTTCGAAATAATTAAGTTCGTTAAACGTCTCCGCTGGTACGGTCGTTCCACCGAGTCTCGCTTTTGAACGGCGCACGATGAAAAGCCATTGTTTGGCTGGCGCGGCGCGCTGGCTACGCCAGCCATCTCTCTCTCCTGGACAATACTTATCGTCGCAACCTTTGCTCCGCGGCTAGCGAGCGAATTTTATTTTCTCGGATTACCAGCATTCACGCCGGCGATCCGAATGTCACGACTATCCGCGATTCGATTCATCACGCGTTTCGCGATTCCCAATTTTCAGCATGCTTCAAAATTCCACCTGTCTTTCAACTGAACCCTCACAATAGTTGCTACCCGATTGTGTAATTGTAAAATTGTGTAGATGTAGGGGATACCGGGGCTAAAAGTTCTCGAGGTAAGTTTTCCGATCATTATTTATAAAAAAGGAGAGGAACGCGCGATTCGTTGTCAGTTGTTTTTGCTATAAAAGTGGGTGAAGACACTCGGTCGACTATTTTTGTGGCGTCCGCGGTAGTGTAGCGCGTGTCTTTAACGGAGACTCAGTTACGTACCAGATAAGTAAATATTAAAAGTTCCGCTTCGTTCAACGACAAATAAATAAAAAACCTAGGTAAATACTGACAAAAGGTGAGCCAGCTTCGATGACCTTCATCTTCACATATGTTGTCAAGGTCAACATTCTGAAGAACTTTTCCCTATACAAGTACCACGAAAAAAACTTTCGTTACATTTATATTAAAAGTAAGTACACTTTATCCTCCCACACAAGCTGTTACTGAACGATAATTAAAATGTACTTCTCAAGGGTTGGGAGGGGGGCGACTTCACCTAACGTAGACGCTTACAGTGTTCCGCATTTCACATGGATTTCTGTAGCTATTGTCTCACCCAGACCTCAGATTATAGAGAGAAATGCATGCCAATCGTAAACGTATCGATGTATTTTTCTAAATAATGAGCACAATGTATCCAATAATTTTTCATTTTTGAGTACCCTGCATATTAAAAAAAAAACTTGCAAAATGAAATGTACTCGTAATCTCGATTTATTTAAAGTATTTTTGCAAATATCTCATATGTATAGGAAAAAGTAGTTCGGAAAAAGTGTTCGAACACGTCGAGAATTGCGAGAGAACCGAGAAGTCGGTTCGGCCGCGGAAAAAGTTACGCTGGAAATTTTCCTCTACGTTCTCTTATCAGCTCGTTAAGTAAACTGTTAACGGTTAGAGCACCGTGGACCCTGGCACGACACATCAGACGTCGTCGCTCCAGTAATTTCTCGGGATCGGAGGTACGGTCGCGCGCGAGCCTCGGTTTCGTTTGCTTTTGTACACGTCAGAGATTCGTGTGTATCGGAACCGAGCGACGAAAATACAACGCGCGTCGCGTCGATTACTACAGTGGCAAATAATATGGGGGAGTCCGATGTAAAACGACGAAAATCGTTTATTGAATGTTTTCTCAAACATGTTTTTCACTAGGTGGAAGTTGTAGAAGTTGCGTTATGACAGTAGTCGCACAGTATGTAGTCGTTTGAATGGTTCGCTGTATCCGAATATCGTCTGTGTACAATAAAAAGCCTTTCCGAGGAAAACCTGTTCCGATTAGTCATAGTGAACGGAAAAAATTAATTATAACGTATGTTCCTAGTTTCACTTGTACTGTCGGTCGCTTGTTCTACGATTTCTTGCATTTCACGTTTATCACCAGTCTCGTTTATTTTACACTTTACAGGATACAGATTGACAAAAGGAAAATATGTAGCATTGCTTTTTATATTCAGAGGAATGAGATAATGTTTCTAAATTAATTTCGAATTTTGTGTCTCTGTGACACAATTTTATGAAATGGGGGATGAACAGATAGTTGAAGGAATTAGTGGGACGAATCGCTGAAATTATCAGAGGAAAATATCTTCGGCTCAATACTTCAATATGCGCTCCACGTGGGCTGGAATGTGTTAAATGACTCATCAGTACACTGCGGATATTTGTTTGCAATAAGTAGGRGTTAAGTAGACATTGATWTWCTTTCTTATCCTAATATTAAAATTCATTTGTCGTTTTAATTTTTTTGTATTTRATSTAGTCATTATTGTCGTGGATGCATAAAATCTACAGTACRTACATATAACTGATCGCYACTGGAACAATTAGTTTACTCGGGGGTTAGATTGTTGAAATTCTATGAAAACGATTAAGGGTCTGCGCATACCAGGCGGAAGAGCCACGGGAAAGTTGCCACAAATCTCGAGCTCCTAGCTCAAATCTGCYGTGKSMCACRGCAGATTTGAGCTAGGAGCTCGAGATTTGTGGCAACTTTCCCGTGGCTCTTCCGCCTGGTATGCGTAGATCCTAACGCACTACACGCAAGACTGATGTCGCAGAGAACGTGTTAATTATCAAGTATGCAGAAAATAGATCATCACGTTAACCTTCTCTCTATATGTATGGGGTGCAAATACAYCCCAGGTTGACAAAAACGGAAATAAAAAGTKGACGAATGGAAAGTTTTCTAGGAATGCTATCTGTTATGTTCAAAAATTTTTAAGTATTGTATACTTATCATTTAAAAATCAGTAAAATTCATAAATACTTATGAAGGCAAATTTTTTCTTTCATTTTCCTACAAAACTGTATGGGGTCCAATTACCCCACTGTACACGGTTAACATTAGAATAGCAGTACACATGCAGAAGGTTAAAAAGTATTTGAGTGGACCTAGGTCGCCGAAGGCTGGTTATCGAAAGCAGCCCCTTCGGGGAGTTAGCGCGCACGTTTCCGGTTCCGTTCTCGTCGGCCATGCGAGCGACAGTTCTCGGTCGTAAACAGCGGCCATAATCACGAAACGAGACGAGCAACGACAACAAGGGGGTCCCGGGGCCTCGTTCGAAGAACCATAAACGCCGCGCTCCCGAGGAGCCGAAACCACTCTAATTCCCGTGGAACCGCGCGACGTAGAAGAAACGTCAACAATGTCGTTTCCGGAAATACACGGACGGTCGGCGACAAAGGAATTCAAGATTTCCATCACAAGGGGCGCCTCGTCACGCGTCAAAAATCTCATTTAACAACAGGCGCCGGAGCATCTTCGGCGTCGCGATGTGCATCATTTCCCGACTCGGTTTCGCGGGCCACGATCTCCGGGAGATCATCCTTGTCGAAGAGGATTCGACACGCGTCCTTATCACGGAGGAATCGATCCTTTTTTCTCTCTCCCTCTCTGCCCCCTCACCCTTGATTGTTACTAAACGTCGATATATATCGAGTGACACTCGCGGGAATTTTTGTTAGAGGAATTTCCTTGGGGCAGCTGGCGCGCGTCCAATCGTTTGCTCTAGCGAGCGCTCGCTAGAGACCGTCCTCCTATTCGCTCGTGTGTGTATCCGCGCGCAACTATTCCCGCCGCCGCACCACGCCACGCCGGTTCTCTCATGGCTTGCAGAGAGAGAGAAAGAGAATTACATAGACACAGAGGGAGAGAGAGGGAAGAAGAAGAAGAAGAGAGAGCTAGCGAACGGTGCGCCGACCGACGACGACGACGATGCTCGCTTCGATAGAGAAGCGAGAGAGAGAAAGAGCTCGTGGAAAAAGAGAGAAAGAGGGAACACCGGTGGAAAGGGAGGAAGAACACAGAGAGGAAAGCAAAGAAAGAAGAGAGGGTGGAGTAGGTGGGGAGCAACATGGGAGAGAGAGAGAAAGAAAGGGTGGGAGGGAGGTAGGGGGCGGGAGGAAGAGGGAAGAGTAGTGTACACGGGGCGCACACGGTTCTCTGTTACCTGCGACTCGTGGCCGTGTCCAGCATGGTAATCCAATCTCTCGGATGGGGGGCTACCTCGTCATCCCTGCGAGTCTCTGGTTGACCGATCGCGAAAAGTCGAGGAACTTCACTGAACAGCTACTTCCGTCCTCTTCCCGGGGCACTGCTCGTCGATAATAAAAATCACTCACTAGCCGTGCGATTCCCGGCGTGAATGTGCACGAGAGAGAACGCGGAAGGACGCCTGTGGCTGGCGCGAACACGAGACGCGCACACCTCCGGATTCGCTCCACAAGCTTCTGCTATCCTCTTTTCTATTTGCGACTTTTTTCCCTGCTTGTAAACCGTTTCTTTTATCACCCGTCTGTAGTTGTTGTCGTCGTCGTCGTCCTCGTCTTCGTCGTCGTCGACGTCGTTGACGTTGCCTGGTCGGAACCGAATCAGACCCACTGCGCGAACGAGAGAAACGCACGCACGCGCGCGCGCCGTAAACAACACTGGACGACTGGGACCGAATATTCGTGTACGTGCTGGTTTCAGCCGCCACGATCACGGGAATACCGCGGGCTGCTGCTGCTCGGTTTCACGAGGAACGATACGCGCCACCGCGACACCCAATCCACGTACCCCCACACGAACAACCGTACGCTAGCAGAGGCCGCAATACACTGAGCGAACACATGACTCTGAGGGGGCCTAGTGCATGCGCGCGCCGCACAGTGGGCGCCACCGACGAGACGCGGCGTGACGATCGCCGATCGTAGACTTACGAATCGCACCCCGGCACCGACCAAATACATACTGTTAAAGACTGCCAGACTTACGGAAGATCATGTCACTCAAATAATTCGGTGTTTTCTTGTGCTCTTTAGGATATATTGTGGCTTGACTAAAAAACAGAAGGCCACTGAGGAGATTCTCGTCGGCGAGAAGGCGAATGAAGGCATGAAATGTTACATTCTCCGACGAACGTACGCGAGTTACACAGATATTCAGAAGTTTGCACTATTTTTCGAAATGTTTACGAAATAATGCATAAATATATTTTCTATACCTAAGTTTTTATATCGCTATCCACCATTTTGAATTATCTTGTGACGTGCTTGTGTGTCTATAAGAAATATGGCTAAGGTTATGTCCCCTCTTTCTCTCTCTCTCTCTCTCTATCAATGAATGAAATTTATTATGACATAATAAAACCGATTCTCTGGGCACCGCACGCGATTCTTGTATTTTTGAATGGCGATGGTAGCGTTGTGCCATACGTAAAAAAGGACAGCGCATGTAAGCACGGACCGGTCGCGCCCGGCCGAAAACTTGGGGGCAATCGCCGATCATCGGTATAACAATCGTCAATCATCAGTGATAATCGCTCGCAAGAACCGCAAGGATCGTGGGTTCATTTCAATTTCAATCAAGAAAGTCAAAGTGAACGCGAATACGTGTAGGTACGTTTCGCGTCTCCAAGCCGCCCTCCTGACCTTGTCAACGCGTAGTTCGTGACCGAGACGCAGAAAATATACGATGCAAAGCAGGAACGGTAAATATACGACTCAAAGCATGGTAAGTACCGTTTCTATGTTTCATCATTTGATGGAAATCAAGATTATTCACCTTAATTTTTTAAAAATTAATTATGTATTCAAGCTAGTTTTTTTATTGATTTAAATATATTCTCGAATCGTGTTACCTTCTCGCGATAATTTCCTCTTGTATCGTGATAATCAATTGCATTTGAATTCGTGTTGTGCGATAGAAATCAAGTTTGTTTAATTTCAAATTGAATTGTTTATTTATTATTAATTCTGATTTAGTTTCTGACTGTTTGTCAATTGCAATTAATGAATTTGCTCTTTCTGTTACAGATTCCGCGGGAAAGGAATCCATCGATCGAAAGACCATATTCCTAACCCAGATCGATACTACTCGATGCTTTCGATAATCGAAAGCGTGACAGTGTCATGGCGCACTTACTTCAAGGAAGGAAAGGACGCGAGCGTGAGTACAAATTATATTTCCAATTATACTGTTTTATTGAACATCTTTTTTCATAACATCAATGATATTCGATTTGAATTATTTATTTCCTATTATAATTCGCGGATTTACTCTTGTGTCGCAACAATCAGTTGTATTTAAATCCGTGTCGTGCGATGGAAATCGAGTTTATTTAATTTCCGTTACAATTAATTTTGCTTTTATATTCAAATTGAATGATTTATTTCTTGTTAATTCTGACTTAGTCTCTGACTCTTTGTCAGTTGAAATTAATGAATTTATTCTTTCTGTTCCAGAGTCCTCATGGTTTTTAAATATTTTGAGGCTGCTTACCTGGATGCTTAATGCTGCCTACCTTGATGACCAAAGACGACATCGATAGCTGAGATCGAGGGCAACGTGTCGTGGTTTCTTCAAGGGGGAGAGAATGTAAGTATCAAGATTTCTTCACTATTGAACTTTAATATTGAATATTGTCTTTTCAACGTATTAATGAAAAATTGTACAGCCTGCACAAATTGAATAAAAATTTTCCATATTATATTATATTAATACGATAAGTTTCCACCGCTTTGCTATTATTCTGTCGAAAATCACTTAAATAAACTCATTATATCTCGATGGAATTGCACGAATAGATATTTTAATATCGTGTTTGCTTTTCTGATTTCAGGACTCTAACGCAGCTTCTCATCCTCCCAACAAGTAGTAAGTGAATAAACAACAGTCTTTCTTATTGCTTTATTTCTTACGTAGTATATTTTGGCGAGTACAGTGACCGTGAGAACGCCAGGCGTTCTCGCAGTAGCGCACGGTGCATACGACCATTAAATTTCAGAGATACTTTATATTACTGTAGGATTTTTGATACCGTCAAAATGTTACCACTACCACTAAAATGGACCACTACGTAGAGAAGAAACGTATTGGTACGTTCTGAGGCCAGGTTGCCGTAAGCAGTTAGCGCAAAATCACGGTGCACGTTACTACGTTCAACTCCCCGCGGTGTGCCATAACACACGACTCGTTTGCCGTTCCAGCAATGGAACAAGTGTTTCCGCTGTCGTACGACAATACCGTACGCAAAAAGAAGACGTATTAAGTTACGTCACCTGTGGCGGTATTCACGACAATGACATGGTGACCATTGTATTAGCATCTAATGCGGTGCACGTTATGGTGTTGGAGCGTGACTTACGCTGGCGAAGATCACTGTAGTTTACCTGAACGTAGCGATGTGTACCTTTGGCCATTTGGTGGTGCGTGAGCGCTAAATGCAGAGAACGTACCACTGCGTTTCATCAGCATGTATATTTTTTGGACTAACCCCACACAAGGTAGTAGTTCGATCGCGTTAGTAGACGTGCACGATGTGTATGTAAAGCGTATCGAACGCCTCGTCGGCCCGTAAGGTAAAAGACGAGGTATCTTTACGTTAAGTGCAATAGCTTTATTCGATGGAATTTAGTGTTCATCGCGCCGATATTTATTATGTATAGATTAGCGTTGCGAAAAGAAAATGATTCGGCTTGACTCCCCCACCCCCCACATAATTTCAAAATAAAAATTCAATTACAAGCAAGAGGAGACAGGTAGAAATACTTTCTTCTTTTGATGATTTCAATAACCTGAAATTAATGCAATAATATTTTCAAATATTTTTAATCTGTTCACTGCTTTAAATTGAACCCACTCATTTTTTTCACAGATTCATGAAATTCGCAGTCTAGTTATGATAAAGATTTGCTAGGATTTTCATTTTCTGGATGAAGATGTAGAGATATAGCTCTCGTTTCTATCGAATAAAAATCGAGCATAAATGTGTGCGTAAACATTTATGATCTAACAAAGGTTGATAAATCATGTGGACTGAAGTAAATTTAATCGGGCGGCTTACCGAGACGTCGCGAGCTGTAGAACAGGCTTTTGTCACTGATTTACAAGGAGTACTGGTTAAGGACACTCTCGGGTAACCGAAAGTTCTCTGTTATCGGTTTGCACGCGGTTATCACATTCCTGCCGCGCCGTTCGCGTTCTCATCCCCGTTCATTGTTCTCGCTCTTTCTTGTGGATACGAAATCGATAAACATACATACTTCGACTCCAACACGAAGTCACACCGCGTGTTTCCGAATTCCTGCGGCGTCGCGATACGCCTCGTAAAAATAGCCGCGTCTCGGTCAAATAGAATCACGTTATCGCTCCTAGGAATGTCTGTGAAACGTCCCATCGGTTCGACGAAGAACGGTAGAGAAACCAAGGAAAAAGGTTCCGTGAAATAACACGACGAGCTCGGCGTTTACAATCTAATTGCTCGTGGATCTCCAGCCTGCTGGAAGTAATCTTGTTTACAGGGCAAAGTTAAGAGGCCTAGCGGTGTATTTACTTACACCGAACTGTTTGATCGCTGGTTGTTACGTGCGCTAACCGCGATTGATAGTGAAAGCGTTCTTTATCAGCGGAGGAACGCGCAAATACCTGTCGATATTTTTTCGCGACTCGCGGCCGTCTAAACAAACGATTTACGATCGCCTCGTCTGCGGTATGCGAAGCACGCTCGCCTGCTCTCTCGAATCTCGAAAATTTTATCCGAGAACACTATTATTCCCGAGCACGGCCCTCTCTCGTCTCGATGGAATAAAAGTTCTTTTCTCTCTCTCTCTCTCAGAGCGCGCAAGTCCCCTATCTCGCCCAATTAATTTCTTGGCCGAGTTCGTTTGTACCTCTCCTTCTCCCGCTATCTTCCTATAAATTTTCCAACGATAAAATTCCTCCTCCGATTTTCGAGGCCCCAAAATACCGCGAAGAACGGCCGCGCTCTTCAATGGGATTTCCGGTACGCGAATTATCACTGTCGAAAGATGTATTCGAAACGAGGAAAAAAGACAACGGCGAAAGAAGAAACGGTTGAAATATCAATTGGCGTGTGTACACAACGACAGTTAGCAACAGTGACGTAGCCGACGACGCACAGAAGCGGCGATTGGCTGCTAAAACAGCTGCTATCTTATCTTTTTCCCCGTGAGTGTCAACACTCGCCGAGCGCCGCGTACAATGGACCATACAAATGTGTAATTTCCGACGAGCTTCATTTTTCTCTGTGCAGGACGGTTCGGGACGATTCGGAACCATCCACCTGGCACCTGGATGCATCAACCCTTCCTCGAGCTCGTGGCTCGTTGGGGAATGCCGTAAACACATTGGCAGGCTATCGAAAACGGTTTATCTATCGATAAGTACCGATGCGTATGGGAATGGCCACTTATGTAAAGGCAAGTGCTTTATCGGTGTGGAAATCAATCGGGAAATGGAATTTTAATTACGAAACTGTACTCTCTTTTCCAAGATAGATTCCAACCTAACGAGAGTTCGACGGAGAATCTCGGTGTAACTGTTCTTTCGCTTGGTAAACAAACATTATACATAGTATAATAATACGTAGTAACTTTGTAAACACCGCACGGAGCTCGAACGGATCAGTTCTCCGTTCAATCTCTGATCGGATCTCTGATGGTCGGTAGGCTTGGTGTTAAAACTAACTAAGCAGAAAAGCTCCACGTAAACTCGGGATTCACTAGCAAGAACAAAATGTGATGTTGAATCAGATTGTACATAAGACTACGAACGGTCCCCATATCATGGGACACTAAGGGTCCCTATATCATGGGACCGTTACTTCGTATTCACTGTCTAAGAGTTCCAATTCTTAGTCAGAACGTCTTATCTTATATCAATAAGGAAAACCAATAGCAGATACTATATTAGCTAATACCAATAGCAGATCTAATTAAAGAAAACCTTCGAACGTAGATAGCAGAGAACAAACTTTCTTCTCCTTTTCAGGTGAGCGAATGGTTCGAATTCATAGACACGCCGACGACGTGCTCGTTAATGTGTATCGTAAAGTACAATGCCCAAGCGGTAGATCGAACGACAAAGTATTTCTTTTCGAATTTAGAGTCACGGTGAACACGTGGTAGGCAGATTCGATTCGATCGAACGCGTTAATTGGCCATTGTGCTGTGCAGAGGCGGCTCGAAAGGAGGCTCGAAAGAAAACAGGTGACAACCTTGACGGTGCCTAACTTTGATCGGAGCAGATAGCCGATCTCATTCGCGTAATCGTTCCGGTTATTTATAATGGTTCGCGTTTTCCGCGTACTTGAGAGCAAGCGGTCGGTCGCACGCGAGCGAATCGCCGCGTCGCGCTGCTTCGAGTCGCGCGCCGCGAATCGTGTCGATGGAAATCAGGCTAAATGACAACGAGACCGAGGCGTCACGATCGAACGTGTCGAACCGCGAACGAGTTTATTTTCAGCCTCAGTCTAAGCTCGAGCATACCTTATGTAAAGCGTCACGGGT
The DNA here is from genome assembly GCA_028455605.1 of Lasioglossum malachurum. NCBI lineage: Eukaryota > Metazoa > Arthropoda > Insecta > Hymenoptera > Halictidae > Lasioglossum > Lasioglossum malachurum. Next base: position 7,510,270 of record CM052319.1, on the reverse strand, counting down.
GTGCGTGGACAACGGGGCGTTCGTGATCGGGCAGGTGCCTGAACGTTTATGGAAATTTCGAGTGGGAAATTTCCGAACCTCGCTGAAATTTTCACCTCGGATCATCGTCATCTCCCTACTACCTGCTACACCTCTCTCTCTCTCTCTCTCTCTCTCTCTCTCTCTCTCTCTCTCTCTCTCTCTCTCTCTCTCTCTCTCTCTCTCTCTCTCTCTCTCTCTCTCTCTCTCTCTCTCTCTCTCGCTCGCTTTCCCCGCATCGTCGTCGTGTTTCTCTCTGTCGATCTACCGAGAGACGCTTATCGCGATTATCCCCTCCGGCGCGTTCAAGCAGCGACGATGTAATTGCCGGCGATCAGAGCCGCTCCTTTTCGTTCCAGTGATGACGACGAGCCGCGTAGATTAGCATTCCCGTATCGAAATTTTTACCGCTCTCGACGTTATTGTTCTACGGACGGATGAGGACAATTCCGAGTCTATAAATAGAGAACGCGGCTGGCGGAACGGGAACCGAATAAAAGTACGGAGAGGCCAACGCGACGCGTTCTCTCGCTCGTCGTTCGCGCGCGCGTCCGAGCGTGAAGTCGCAATAACGCGATTAGTATTAACCGTCCGAGTGTCGCGGGTCTCCGTAAAAATCTGCTCGAGCAGTGCCGGGCGATCTCCGCGCGCTTCTTTTGATTGAAAATCGAGATTCTGCTAGAGCGACTCGGAAAAAGATCGAAAGAATTTAGACCCTTGGATCTTTTCGGGAGGTCCGCTGATTCGGCGAGATGGATCAAAACAGCGAGATGAGGATCGAAGAAAAAGGAGAGGAGAGAAGAAGGAGAGAAAGCTCGAGAGCAGGATGGTCGGGTTCTCTCGTCCGTCGCAATTTGTTTTGGTCGTATTCGTCGGGCCGGCGTAGTCGTCGCGCGGAGTAATTGTACGCGTCACGTGTGTCTGTCCGTCTGCCGCTAATGACGGATCGTTTTGCAACATTGCTCCCGGTCCGACGTTCAACAACATCGTTCTCAGGAGGCAGATACACCATTTGAAAATTGCGGCGCCCGCTTGCAACCTGTATAAACAATCGGCCATTACCCACCGTTATACGATAATCGTGCTTGACGTCAAATATTAAATGATTTCGCTGCGTGAATCAGGCTGTTTAAATTGTCCGGCTTGATTGAATGATGGCCGCTCCTCTAAGTTGGCCGACAACCACTTCACCGTAAATAAGATGGTACCCCATTCTGAACATAAGAGTCGCCTCGTTATACAGGGTGTTCGGTTCTTGCCGGTTCTCGTCTTCGAACATCTTCTCTCAGATGTTTCTCATCCTTCCCTTCATTCTTCCCGTACATCCATGGAAGTTCGTTTGTGGTCGCTGGTCCGTAGCGGCCGTTCGATAACTATCAGTTTTTGGGGCTTTAGGGGCGGTCTTTTCAATTGTACACTCGTTATTTCCACCATTAGAAGGCTCGACTCTTCACTGTGATCACAGTACGCATGCGTGACTGATAAGCATGGGTTAGGGGGCGTTTCTATCGGGCAGTTATCAAGTCGGAATTTTCTTGAACTAGAGTCACATACAGGTCTAGTAGAATTATATTGATAATGGAAATTTTAGATCTCTTTTTTTCGCAAAGCATGAGAGCAGGGGGCGTTCCCGATGTCCGCTTAAAGGGCTCGTTCTTATCGAGCGACCGCTTTACGCCAGAAACCTGTTCGTCCCGTTGCGCAATTTTCACAAACGTTGTCTCTCTCTCTCTCTCTCTCTCTCTCTCTCTCTCTATCTCGGACCGAACATTCGTTTGCTCCACGTGCAGTTTGCAAAGGACTCCGACCACTAAATTGCGCAATAAATTCAGAAGTCGTTCTCGTATTTGCACGACTGTTTCGCGGCCGAGCGCGGCCCGTACCGCTCATGCCGCGCTATCACGTGCCACGTCGAAGTGCACGTAACGAGACGTGCGAATTAAAGTAACGAAGAGTTTAGTTGCCCGTCGAACCGGCAACGGATGTAGTTACAGTTTTCGTGATCGGCGACTCGCAGCGGGATTATAAATAAATGTAACTGTACCGGACCGGGAAAGGAAAGGAACGCGATCGGTATGCGCGTCGAAACAAAAGGGAACGTTGCTGGTTCGTCGACGTGTGTCTCTCTAACGTCAGACTTTCTATCGGCGATTTGCGACGCAAATAATAAGCCGGTGTGTTTGAAAAACTACCGTTAACTATGCGAACAGAGTTGCCGCGAGGCCCCTGGAACACCGCAACCGGACTATCTTCGAAGTAAACGTGTTGTTGCTTGTTATTCAGGGACCCTCGACTTTCGCTTGATGAAGTACATATACAGTTAGGAGCAAAACTGATCACACACACTTTAAGGCTAGATGAATTAGTTTAGTAAATGACGTCTGAAAAATATGTTGGAAAAATGCATTTGGTCGGAATTGTGAAAAATAATAGCAAAAATTGATTTTTACGACCATTAACGAAAATTTAAAAGAAATTTCAATAAAATTGGTTAATTGGTTTACGAGTTATAAACGATCAAAAGTGACAAAAAGGCCGAAAAAGTGATCGTGAAAGAAGGAAAATGGTTTTATTTTGAGATTATAAAGCTAACAGAATACATTCTCATTGAATTATAGAAATTTATTCAGGACAAAATATTTGTTTTTACGCAATTTAATCTGATTGGGAAAAAATACCGCAATATAACGTACACTCGCAGTAATAGGTACATTTACCCTATAGTCGCGAGTCGCAAGTAACCGAGAGAAATATAAAGGAAAAGATATGCCCAATTCAGTCGGCGTTGGATGCGTTAATCGAATCACGAATCAGAAAGTTCAGACGCGGTCGACTTTGATCGACATTTTCTAATTTTTCACGACGAACGGTGATCTCGTCAGGGGTCAGAGCCGTGTGGTCGACCAGATAATACCGGAGACGCGTGTAATCATCGCTTTCTCCGGTCTACTGTTCAATTAATTCGTTCGATGTTAATAATTTAATGGATCTCGGTGCGTTATCGCTGCCGTTCCATCACGCGTCGCTCTCATGCGTTACTTCAATCGCGGAGCCGTTGCACTCGCGTGCGTGAACGAGATCTACGAATACCACGAAATTATCGCGAACCTTCATACTTGGTTCGAGATATCATGCGTCCAGGAAAAATGTTCAATCTTTCAACTTCGCTGATCTGTTTGGTTCGCGCGTCAGAACTATTGTGCGTTATGACTTGCAACTGTCGAAGAGAGGAAATTGGCTGACAGTCTAAAAAAGGTAACTACTTTTTCAATGATTCTATTACCACGGAAATCTTGAACAGTATTTCCCTAAAAGTTTGGGATATCTTCAGTTGCTTGTTGGAATTTTGAAAAATAATGATCTGTGGTATAAAATAGCTACCTCCTGATATAACCCACAAAACACAAAGGCAAAATGTTGGTTTTTTTTTTCAAATTGTCAGTCTACTTTCCCTCTTGAACGATCTTTCGTATTCGTTTTTGTTTTGATAATGAACCTCTTTATTTCAAGTAGAAGTACTCAATTTACACATGATCGAATTTACGACAGATCGATTGCTTAATTAGGATACACATCGCCGGGTAGAAGTTCGTGGCTACATTTTTCGAAGCTTCCAATCGTCAGGCTGTCCATATATTACTCTATAAGTGGACCGGCTTAAGTACTAACGTGCCGGCAGTACACAATACTGTTTAACGTTGAACCAGCGGGGCCATTTTGTACGGAGAAGGATGGTCAAAAAAGTCCTTTCCACCTTCTCGCAGAGAATCACGCGTTTGTCCTTGCAGGTTCGTCCGCGATCGGAGAACCGACTGACGCGTTAAATTAAAGATAAATTGACTAGAGACATGTACTTATGTCGAATAAAAAGCACGAGCCTTCTTGATTGTCTAAGCTAATGCGTGGAATTGTACCATTTGCTCTGGTACGCTATAAATAATGTATAAATACACATCTATTGTTAGGTATCTTCGTTTTGTACGTACGGTCTGGCTTTGGTACATGATCGTGGTACATACTGCGAGCGAGGGAACGAAAATCGTATGTGAATTCTTTCCCTCCGTAGCGTCGCGTCGCGTTTCGATCCCCAATATCTCGTAACACAATCAATCACAAGCTACAGCGAAGATAAAGTATACATACTTCTCTCTTGTTTGCGTCTCCTGCAAGTCGGAGGACAAACCAATATGAATTAAGTAGACAGTAATTCTTACTAATTGGCTGAGATAAAAAGAAGTAGGTAGGTAGAAACTGTAGTTCGTACTGCCCCAACGCGACGCTACAGAGAAAAACAGTTCATTTATCGGCCGACAATCCGCGATCGAATTGATCGCGTTGCCGGAAGTTGCGAAACGTGATTGTCGGGTCGGTCGATCGTAGAAATGAAACGGCTGTTATCGAAGGTACAGAGAGCTGGGCGTCTCGAGTGTTCGCCACCTGGGAGCACTAAATCGAAGGAAATTCGTATCAAGTGTCCTACCTCTTTGTCCGTTCAAAGGAGCATCGGTCGGCACGTGAACAGGTTCACACGTAGGACGAGAGTTCCCGACGCAGCTCCCGTTCATCGCAGACAACACAGCACTTGGCAACACTCCACCAGGCACTTGCTCACTCTTATCGCACTATCATTGGTCTCGATCCGTGAGCACCGATCCGGCCGTCGAACCGGAAGCCATCGTGGTCTCGGGACTGACGTCGGGAGACGAGAACGGTGCGTCCATGCCTGCACGGGGACTAGCAGTGTAGCAGTAGTACTGGCACTCTAATCCAATCGTCGCGTTGCAATCGTCCTAGGTTGAAGATCAGCGGCGTGTTGGCGTACCTTCTTCGGTCGATCTACTCATTCGACTGCGCCGCTCACTTCTGCCAGTTGAAGATCAGACTGCTGCGCCTGAAGCTGCTGGATCAGCAGTACTACTGGGGGTTAGGTCTCAATCAAGTCTCTAATTAAGCCTCAATCGGGTGTCAGGTTTCAGGAATCAGGTTCCAAACTCTCATCAATCTCTTGTCACGTGTTCGAGTTCCAAGTTTCCCCGTTTCCTCCTTTTCCTGCACTAGTATTCTAATCCGATAGTCCTTCGAGGTAGCAGATGAGCGTTATCGCGGTGATCCATTCGTTGATCTCATCATTGAATTCCTAGACTAGCTATTTACTTGGTGTAGCTACTAAACTAGCAAACTAGCAATGCTAAAACTCTTTGATCCAATCGTTGAGGTAGCAGACATGTGGCGTCCCTTCAGTTGATCTCTTCGTTCAACTACGCTACGCTCTTCTAGTAGGTCAGGATCAGCGTTCTATGCCTCTGGAGCTGCTAGACTAACAATGCTAGACTAGCATTCTAATCCAATTTTCTTTGGGAGTAGCGGACAAGTGGCACAGTAACGTCTCATCTGGTTATCTTCTCGTTAGACAACGCCGATTTTTCTCTTGGCACTTGAAGATGAACGCCCTACTCCTGGTGCTGCTGAACGATTAGTCCTAAATACTCTAATGGAATTGTCCTTCAGGCTAGTAAATATGTTGCACAGTAGCGATCCATCCATCGATTTCCTCTTTAAGTTGCGTCGCTTACTTCTCTAGCAGTTCAAGGACAGCGTGCTACACTTGGAACGTGCTGGACTCTAATCCAGTCGACCTCCGGGGTAGTAGATAAGTGGCGTGGTAGCATCCCACCCGTCAATCTCCTCATTAGACTGCGCCGCTCTCTTCTGGCAATTCAAAATGAGCGTACTATGTCTAGGACTACTGGGAGCAGACCTACAAGCTGTCTGCGCGATCCCAGGTCCCAGCCTCAAGCTCTTAGCCCCGGCTCTAGGAAAGTAGCACTCGTTCCCTATTACCCAATTGTTCGTAGCACTCCGTGCTTCTTCTTGCAACCGCCTCGCATCCTTCGCGTCAAGCTGCGCATCCTGATCGCACAGCTTCTCCACACAAGGACACGAGTTACTCGACGATCTCCAGCTCTCCATGCAAGACGATCTGATCGCGCAGGACATCTTAGGCTTGCAGGGACTATTATCCACGATTGATTCCAGTTGACTGTTAGCGCGCGAACATTTTTGGTCCAGCTGGTCCGAGCTAGCGAAACGGAGCCGTTTAGGCGACTCGCTCGAACATCTGACGAACGTCGACCTCACCAACGACTTGTTCTTCAAAGAGCTGCGAGGTATCAACGGGTTTCCGCTCTTCCGGCCGCACCTGCGGTTGCCCCTTTCCGAGTTACGTTCTTCCCGTAGGATCGGATCCTCGCCGATCAGCCAGTAGGTCAAACGCTCGCCCTTCCCTTTCATGGAAATCAGACCCCTCTCCACCACGCCGAATCCGCCCAGCTGGTCCAGCAGTTTTTTTGTCTCGCCGCTGCAGTGGATCTTCAACGCTGCAAGTGGTTCAAACATTTAAAGCTTAGCTGTAAAAGGATTATCACTTGCTTTCCCGAAAAAAGACTGGGGGTATTTAACAGTTAATTTTACTAGAAAAATTCGTAGAAATCAACAACAGCTACTGCTTCTGTTTTAAATGAAAATTCTCAGAGATAAAGAGGACAGTAAATGACTATTCGGACACTTTTTTTCGAGAAACAAGCCGCACGATTGGAGAACTTACGCGATCCCGTAGACTCCATGCGACTGGCAGTGTTCACCGTGTCTCCGAACAGACAATAACGAGGCATTTTTAGGCCGACCACACCGGCGCACACCGGTCCTACAGGTGGAAGTAAAAGCGTGTTGTCAATTGTGATCGAGCAAGTCGTAAATCCGCGTTCGCGGCCGGGTCGTTTTCCCTCCGCGCTCTTGTACTCACCGGAGTGTATACCGATCCTTAGCTGCAGTTTATCGAGGGGCCTGTGCCGAATGGTGAACTGTTTAATGGCGTCTAGGAGGCACAAGGACATGCTGGCAATTTCTCCCGCGTGCTGAATGCCGTTCCGTATCGGCAAGCCACTTACCTGTTAAGAAACAAGTGATTTATCGCGTCGGCCGGTTTTAGTAACAGCCGGGCACTGTTTAGTATACGATTACGCCCGAGTTTTTAACGCTCACCACCATGTACGCGTCTCCGATAGTTTCTACTTTGTACACGTCGTAATTTCCTATCGTCGAGTCGAAGCAGGTGTACAGGTCGTTCAAGAAGTCCACCACCTGAAAATTATACAGTTCCAAACTCTTAAAAATGCCCTTTACAATGTTCTTTTCTTAAAGGCACGAAAAACAGCATAAAAGTATGTGAATATTTGTTCACTCTCTGTCGTGGTTTGCGAGGGGATGGTTTATCCTTTGACGTGCAGAAACGGCACGAACCAAATGCGACGAAAATCTCTTATTATTTAGTCGATCGACTTGCCTGCAAAGGCGTGCTCTCGGCGGACATAGCGGTGAAGCCAACAATGTCACTGAAGTAAATGGTAACGGAATCGAAGCTCTCCGCCTCGACTTTGTGTCCCCGTTTCAATTGCTCGGCGACATAGCGTGGCAGCATCTCGTAGAGCAAAGCGTCTGAAAGAGACGAGTCGACAAGTTGTGGAATTAGAAAACAACGAGCAGGAATCTAAATGCGAATCGAACGAAAACCATCGAACATCCGAGAGAAAGCGACCTGTTTTCTTCTTCTCTTCCGTCAGTTGATCCGTTCGTTCATCGACAAGAACCTCCAGGTTGTTTGCGTACTTCTCCATCATAGCCATCATGTTATCGAAGATGTTTGGCTTCCTGGAACACCGTTCCCCATAACGAAAACAGAATTTTACAGAGACGAATTTAATCGAAAACTCACATCCCCTTCCTGAGGGGCCGCAGTTTGTTTCTGATGATCTTGAAGTCAGGACGTGTCTCGGGATCCTCGGACCAGCACTCCATTAAGCAATCTCTCACGAAATGGAAACAGTTCTCTAGCTGATCCAGCGGTGGCCTGGGATAATCGAATGAAAACAGAGTTGCTGACGGGGTGGAAGCGAGATTCGAGTATATCGGAAGTTTTAAAACTCACCTGAACGGTTCCATCGTCGGCTCCCTCGCGATCACTTTCTTCAGGATCTCCGAATCGGAGAGCTCTGTGATCCCGAAGGGTCCGTGTCGGCCTTGAAGTTCGTACAAAACGATTGCGAACGAATAAACGTCTCCCCTCTGATAGTCCCTAGCCGTGGGCTCCTGGGTTCTCGTGGATCGCAGCATTTCTGGAGCTCGGTACAGCAGAGCTGGGGAAAATCGAGGTTATATCGACAGGAATCTGTTGAGTGATCCAAGCCGAAGATTCAACGTACCATGATATTTTCTCATGACGTCGCACGGCTCGCATTCCGCGTCCTTCTTGAACTCGTGCAGCCCGAAATCCGCCAGCTTTACGACCCAACGGGAGTCGACCAGGCAGTTCGACGTACTCAGCGAGCCGTGATATTTGATGACGGACTCGTGGAGGTAGATCATGCCCTGGAAAACAGGCGGATCTTTGGTACTCGTTAACGTTCGATCGGCACGATTGAATGAAATTCGCGCGAAGCGGGAGGAACAAGCGTCTTCGACGGATGAAATTCGTTGGGAGGAAACTTTCTCGGGCGTTTTTATCGTGGAAGTTGTTAGAGCGTTTCTCGCGAAGGGTTTACGATCCGACATGGTCCAGAATCAAATTTCCAGGGACGATGAATTTGATCGGGGCGTCGCTTACACGAATGATGTCGCCCACCAGCGACGCCATGAACATGTTGTCCAGCTTCATGTCTTCGTTCTCCAGGATGTCCTGCGAAAAAAAAAGGAAGAACGGACGAGAAAATTATTGTTTCGTGTGATTGCTAGTTAGCTCCGTGGTTACCTTGAGACTGCCCCGTGCACAATACTCGACCACGATGCAGATGTTCGGTGGATCGGTGCATGCACCGATGAACGCGTTCAGGTTATCGTGTCGCAAGTCACGCATCTGGAAACAACGTCTTTCAATTTTGCATACCTACCTGGGGATTCATTTGTGATCTCTTCGGACCAGCACTTACCACTTTCAGCTCCTTCTTCATCTCCCGCGTTATCTCGATCGATTTCTTCCGAACCTTCTTCACCGCGAATATGCGACCCTTGTAGACGCCGATTTGCGTGTAAATCATGGAATAACGAAAGTCGGCGTCCGGATTCGAACTTAGGGAGACCTGGCTTGTACGGACGATTGGCTGGGTCATTGGCTGGACAGAAAATCGAATCTCAGATTTCCTCCCTCATTTTCATACGTCAGGTCAACCCTCTCGCGATGATGTTAGCACGTTGACGAATAAATTGTGAATTTTATATTGCAGCTGGTTATAACTAGATTGTGAGAATCCTCATCTAAAACGTTATAATAAGCTGGTAACTGAATTCGGGACCTTTACATTTTCTTCAACAGAATTATCGATTACAATTATACGATTAATAATTTTCAATTGAAATATGCCCCATTTGATTCAATAATTTGTTTGCCATATAACAAGTTCACAGAGACATTATTTGTCTCTAAATCTCGTCTCATTCAATGATCAGATTAGTTTCGCAATCAGCAAGGAGGTCGATGTAAGATAAGAATTTGATTCGAACGTGGAGCAATCGCATCGTCTACATTCTGGTAGAAAAATCTTGGGAATCGAGAAGATCTTTGGCGAATCGGATGACGGGAGTGGAAGGAGAACAAGAAGAAGAGGAAGAGTCGAATAATAAGGGGTACTGGCACAGAGACGGGGTGGAAAGTTAGAGAGAGACAGAGACAGAAAAGTTAGAAGCTCGTGTAAGCCCGACACCGAGTATTTACCTTGGAATTGCATTTGGCAGGCGCCTCGTTGACTACCGGCGCCGACTCGTCCTTTTGCTCCTTGATCTGGATGTCTTTGTAGTTCACCTTCCAAAGGAGTGAATCCAGTTCCTGTTCGTACCGCCAGTTCCTGTATAGCACTAACAGCACCGCGGCGATGATCAGCAGGAACCCTCCAGCGATCCCTCCGACGATCTCACCGGTATGAGCTAAGAAAATCGAACGTGAATCAACGAGAAAACGATTTCGTTGGACCGTGCGCGATCGGTCCAGTTCACAGTGGGCTATTTGGCAAGAAATGTCGGAAAAAAGTCGTAAAATTTTTTATGTCCGACGTAGTTAAAGATCTGAGGAATAAGGCTTCCGTATTACATTTTTATTTGTATGTACACCTGTGAAGTACTCTACTTCGTTCAGTCAAGAGATTTTATATAATTTTCAAGTGTTTTAAGGAAATTGTGTAAATTCTTACATTGCAGAAGCTTTTCAAGTAGGTATAGCATCTAAATTAGTATAGTTATTAATATTTGAACATAATCGATCATTCTGTAAGTTTTTTTACGATTGTAAAACTTCATTGACGATTTTGTTATACTATTGAGTAATATTCGGTGCTTCTTTTGGTATCGTTACATTTGATAAAGGTTAAATTATATATATTAAGTAGTTTTGATTTTTTAAATGTTAAAATGCATCTTTGATTTCATAATGTTATAGCTGATGTTAAGACGAATTCAACGATCTACTATATTATGATCTTGGGTCCATAAATAACGCTAAAATAGTTTTTTCCGACTTTCCGGGCTAAATACCCCACTGTGCGATTGTTCGTCGTGCTCTTTGAGCCCCATACATGTGATTTCTCTCTCTCTCTCCCTCCCTTTCTCTCTCTCTCCCCCCTATCTCCCCCCTCTCTCTCTATCTCTCTCCGCAGATTTAGGTCAGAGATGTTCTTGTCCCCTTCTCTTTTAATTGTACCCCCGATGTTCTCGAAATCGGCCGCAACCGTTGCGTAATCGGTAATCGCGCGCGGTTACGTGGTCGACATACGTATTGGATCTCAATTAAAGGAAACGAAAACGGTACCGCGGGAAGGGCGGAAGGCGTTCTCCTTTAACTGATTTCCATATGGAGATTTTGAAGGTCGAGAGCGGCTAACTTTATGATGCATATTTTGCGATCCGACCCAGAGAGAATTTACAGAACACAGGCTGCCCCGAGAGAAAGCTGACCAATGGGAATGATCGAATGCGGGATCAGTCTTTCACCCTGATCGTTGTAATCTTTCCTCGATGTTTCGATTTGCCCGGTATCGACACCTTCGCAGATCGGATTTTTGATAGGACGGAACTGGGACGCGTTCGATTGCCGTGCGAAATCTGTCGTTTCGATTTTAGAGACCGTGCACTGGCACGCCACGCTTGGATAATTCTTACAGTTCGGAACTAGGTGCATTGTTTTGGCGGAAAATTGGATCAGACAGGAAATGAAAGTTTGTTTTACCACCTACAAAGACCAGTTTCTCACAAATGACAGGTCCGATTTTAGAATGCAAATGTAATAAAGCGTTTCGATCAAGGAATATAGTCTTCAGGTTTGCTGATTTTGATCGTCCATTCTTTGTATACGTATATTACGCAATGTTTGGTTAGTGATTTATCAACACACAATTTGTCGATGGTAAAACCACAAAATGGAAATGACAATCTTCTAAAGGAAGAACGTGTTATTGTTGAAAAACCGGACATTTCATATGCGACAAGCTAATGCGAGGAAGCTAACTTCATACAAATCGAGTTTTTGAAACGCGTGTCGAACCAGGCAGAGCATCGCCAGCAATGTGGAACGACTCAAACCGAGTAGAAGGATCGTCGATACGTACATGTGCATTTTTCTCCATGGTAGCCGCAATGAGGTTCCGCGATAGGTGGTCCATCGCCGACCCACGAAATCTCTCTTGTTAATCGAAGTTTCTAGAACGAGAGAAAATCAAGAGTATCTTCAAGAAGAACTTTGTCCAGCCAAAAAGGGATTGCTGTCACGCTATAAAATAAAAATATGTGATTTTTGAACGAATGAAGGGGAACCAAAAAACATTTTCTTAAGAAATACGAGGCGCTGTCTACGTAAAGAAAAAATGTAGAAGTTATTCAGCTGGCTTGTCTTGGTGGCTCGCCCTGTGTATTTGAATTTAATCATTGCATATCTAAAGTAGGATTTCGGGAGATCAGTCAAAGGTTAAATATCCTCACCATCGAGCGTCTTACCGGCAGGTTGGTCCCGTTCTCTTTGTCCACGAAGTACGCAATGGGATACAATCCATGTCCTTTCGCTGGTCGATTGTCCAGCGCAATCAGTGTGTAATTGCCTTCCGCATCGCCATTTTCGTCCATGTAAACCATGTATCTGGGGGAGACAATATATCTCGTAACAGCGCGGTGTACGCGCATTAAAGTCGTCGTAAATTGCAGATGCGTTGTTTCTCGCCGCCTTCCGTTTCATTCGTCCCTTCTCCACATTCGCGTCACCGTTATGGATAATTGACATCGCGGGATAAGGCGAAAGAATATTACGTAACGCTCGCTTGATGGCATTGCTCGCCAGAAGGACGTCGACAGGATAGCAGCGAGTCCTTCCTCATTATTACACCGCGGATATTTATAAGAAAAACGAGCAGGCGGAATCTAATCTCTGTCGTACGACGAAAGAGATGCGCGTGTCTACGGTTCAGAATTTTCAGTTTTACTCTCGATCTCTCTCTCGGAGCCGCCTCCTAACATAATTCATCCCCTAATCACTCTGCTGCTCTGTTCGCAAAGTTCTCGCGGGGAGATACGGGAATGACGGATCGCGCCGTTTCCGTCTTCGCTGACCTCGTTACGACATCCCGACGGTAATTATTGTCTCGTTTCGAAAGTTTTTCTGCAGTCTGATCGATGTCTGCGATGCATTTCGGTCGGTTGCTTTATCTGTTTAGAACCTGTGTTTTTGTGACGGTTGTTCTTTGCACGCGTGTTTCGTTTCTGTGGTTGTGTTATCTTTAAAATTTCAAGCCTTTCTTCGAGTTTTTTAAAATCTTTTTTCAATGCATTCATAATTATTTTTATTCTAGTCTTGTTCAATGAATAACCCCATAAGCACACACAATTATGAAGAAACTAACAATCATCGATCTAGTATAAATTAGTGTAAATTGTTAGCTTTAGAATTTATCTACAAAACATAATAATTTCCATAATAATCCCCAGTTTAGACGCCTTAAAATATTTTGATAAACGGTGAATAAAAAATGCTAATCTCCCATACGTACCCCATGGCGCTGCGGTAATGGACGCCGTAGAGTGTCGCCACCATCTCCCTGCCGTTTCGCGGATCGCGATTCTCATCGAGTGCTCTCAGCAACGACCTCTCGTAGAGATGCACCGCGTCGTACAGATACGCCGTCTCCGGCACGATCTGCCTTATAACACGAAAAAACAAAGGGATTACGTTTGAAAATTGAGCACCGGCCCCCCGATTTCTGCAGCCCAATCGTGATCAAGCTCCCTTGGATCGGATTGAAACTCCGGGGGCGGAAAGATGCGCTCGTGGATAAGCCTCTCTCTTCCGAGACGATAGGAAAATCGAGCGGAAATGTGAATCTAGCGGAAACGCGACCGATGGGTTCCCTGGCGAGCCTCGTTGGATCGAAATTCCCGATTCGAATCGCGTTGGAGCGAGATTAGGCTGATTTTGCGAAGATGTTGGATCCCTTAGCGACTTCTCCGATTTACTGATTCTTTCATTTACCATAGTAAAATTAGTAGTTCGCTGTGTTAGTAAAACAGTCTTTCGCACATTTATTTAGACATTCAGTAAAATAAAGGACTGTCGTGAAGGCTGGGACGCCGATATTTAGAGTTAATGTTTCTATCGAATCGTCGAGCAATAGACACTCGATATCGCGGGATTAGAGGGTTCCAACAAAGTTCCCGATGGTTTTCGCGAAAGTTCGATCTCGCAAGGGCCAGTCACGCGGGCGGTCGTGAGATTGTAATAGTCACCTGAACGATTCCGCCCACGTTCGCCAGCGGGTTGCTGAAGTTGAAGGGCGGTTTCTGTCGATAGGCGTGCACCAGCCGGGTGAAGTTCTTCGAGTAGATAGGCGCGGACGCTACCACGCTGAAGTAGCTTCGGTACGCATTCAGGATGGACGAGTTCGTTTGTGACTGCCAGAGACCCCGGAAGTACTTGTCAGGACGCTTCTCATCGTACTGTTCGATGTCGACGCCGACGACCCAGTACTCACCTGCCAGACCAATCAGAAGATGCTCTTTTCCTTCTTGTACGGTTCGATGAAGATTGTTTGTTCTTTGAAAATGGGGGATACAAGTGGCAACGAAAATAGAGGCGAGATTAAAGGCTTCGTTTTACGTTGTTGGCAGAGTTAGTCACGAAAGCCTGCATACATCTGCTAGGATCAAAACAATGGGAAGATACAAGGTTGTTTTTGGACTGAATTCAGGTTGGAACAAGATAATAATGTTCCTTAAACTGTTTTAATAAAAGGCGTAAATGAATCGACGAAGAATTCTTTATCAAAGTGTGCGAAATCTTTTGTTATGATTATTGCAATTGTTATTGCAGTGGCAAATTTTTCAGATAGGTAGGTTTTGCGGTAAAATCAGACTTTCGTGTACTTGTTATCGAGGAGTTGGAAGATTCTGATTAGAGTTCGATCGAGGGCGACTATAAAGCTAGTGACTAGTGACACTGCTTCTCCAGTATATGTACCTGATTATGTTACAGCAGATTTATACCTTTTTCCAAGAGCTTCTTCTCGTCCAGAGCCATCAAGAGACCCATGTGCTCATAATAATTGCCTAGAATCACGTAAACTGGAACAGAACGCGACAATATTTCTTTATAATTCCACAGGATTCCCGTTTCTGGCCGCCCTTCGCCACTTCTGAATCGTTCAAGAGGAAAAAGGGGGACCGTCGTAGGTCGTTTGTCGACTATTTTTAGTAACCGGATAAAACAGAAATAGACGGTTCTAATCAACTGAGTGAATTAGGACCGGTATCTATTCACCGCGCGTCGCATTCCTGTCATTGTAGTATGCGGGTTATCACACGAGCGGACAATTAAAATGCGGGTAGCCTGTTTCGAGCGGCGACGCGTGAAACGTGATTGGGGAAAAGTGCCACTTCTTGTTTCGTGATCGTTTCACCGTTATCGCGATCATCGTAAATTGTGAAGAAACGAGGTTGCCGAGATTCTTTCGGGAAAACGATTCCGCGCGATTCACTTCTTCTTTTTAAAATGGTATTCAACAGCTACTCACTGCGCGTCTCTAGATACGTCTCGCTGACGTGCTCGTGGAACGGATTTGTCATGTGCGTGACATGGTAAGGCTCTTGCCAGCAACGCAAGAAGTTCACGGTGACGCCTGCTGCCTCGAACGATGACAATATCGTCTTCGCGATTGTCGACATTTTGTTGAACTCGAACAGGGTCGAGTTCATGTACATGAACGTCACCTAGAAGTTCCCACCAGACATACTGAGTTTCATTAGATACATTAAATTGTTAGTTATAATGGTGTCTTTATTATTGTGTGATAATTCCTGGGAGTTTTCCAAGATTTAGCTATTGAGAGGCTATTACAAAAAAATTTTAGCCACTGCTTCTAGTACATCTAAAAGGAAGTGAACAATTTTCTTTGAAACCGTAAGGGACTGTCGCACAGTGGTCTGGGCGACCGATCTAGCAATTCATTAAGATTTTAGCATTGACAAGTCGTTGAATTCGTTTTGACATCAGCTACAATATTATAAGTTGGTCCTGATATACAGTCCCTTAGTTAAAAAAAAAAGTGATTGGACTACATTACCGAAGATATCTCGTTTTACTAAGAGACTGTTAGGTATCTAATTAGTTATGAGTGCGATGGAGGTCGAGAATGTTGAAATTTCACTCACTTTCGTCCAGTTGAAAGCCATCAGAACGGATACAACCGACTTGGAGATTTGCGTGTCCGGTGGCCTGGTCCTCGCGAACGTGGGAAACTCCTTTTTGTCGGAGGACTCTCGGTGCGTGCAAAACTAGAAGCAAGATACATATCGGCTTGAGCATTCTCGACCTGGATGCTACTTGTTTTCTATTATTCCGAGTCCGGTGATAGTTATTGCCAGCTCGGAATTCAGGTGACCGCGGCCGGCAGGTAGTGATAAATGCCGTGCGCTACGAGCCGGTCTCGAATTTGCATTTGATTTCTAGGTTGGTCTATTACTAGTCTGGAACGCTGTATGAGACACGTAACTCTTGCGTTTAGTGTGTTGTAGCTGCGATACAACTGGCCCACGGGAAACTCGAAAGAAACGACAACGACAGTGATTCATGGTCGCCATTGTTCGACCCGTTAACACGTACGATACTGCCGATTAAATTCAACGAATAGTTGTTACGTTAGGAACAACAGAAAGGAGACTAGCTAAAGAAGTACCTTCAAAAATATAGACTGCGGATCTTTATGTAAAATAAAAATGTTTTAATTAGAACCCTAATGATTTTGTTGCAGTAAAAAAACAACGTTACAGTATTCTTAAATTTTTTATTGTTTTATATTTCACCCAGAGCCAAAGTTTCTTCATAAATGCATAAAGGTCCGCAGTCTAATCATCAGGTTTGTGGTTGTACGAATGGTCCGCCATTCGAGGGTATCCTCTGCATGAAATATTAAAATAGTTTACTGGAGCAGAGTAACGAATTCTCTGAATACTATGCTGTGAACTATGGCTTAAAATGGCAGAGAATATAGAATTAATTTAGCAGCATGTCAAGTGGTCCATCGAGCCGAAATAAACGCGGTCATTGAAAATTGGAGTTCCTTTACGATTCCAGAATCGGATCGTGGAAAAGAGATCATCCATAGTGCAGATCGAGTTGAGAAGTTCTTCGACCGTCGTGTCGGTCGATTAATTTCGCGAGTCGAGTCGAATGGCTTGCGTTCAACGGATCGTAAAACGGTGCACCTATATTTTTCGGTGGCCCACCGCCCACGAGGAAACAGTCCACTGATCCGGATAATTTTCTCGGGAAGACGGATGGTTTCTTTTCTCTGTTTCCCAGCGCGCCTGCAGCTTCGCTTCTTCCGCGACAGCTGCGAGATTAAAAGAAATCTAATGAATTACGCGCGGGAATAGCCTCGCCGTTGTACACCACCACGCCGAGCCGCGTCGCTCATTTCTCTTGGCTCTTTCGCGTCAATTACTGTCCTTTTTCTTTGAACCTCATTCTTCAAGATGCTCTGCGTCAGTCACGAGTCTCTCGCTCTCGAATTGCCGATGAAACTGCGTCGACAAGTCTCTCGAACAGAGAAACAATGACTTGCAACGATGAAATTTTCCACGAATTCAACTGCGAGGTTTCTTATTTTTTTTTTGCGTTGTAATATGCGTAGAATAGAACTTCTCTCGACTATTTCGCATTAATCACTAACCCTTTCTCTTTGCACGCCATTCGTCAAAATGCTGTGTCAGTTGCAAGATCTCTTAGTGTTTCTAACTTCGTCCTCCTATATTTACATCTAGTTATGAATATTAGATTCGAAACCGTTTTAGCCATTGCACCAAGAGTCATCAAATGGAGAGATACCTCTTTAGCTGAACGCGTTTCCAGAAGATTAAAATAAAGTAGAAATTCCATTAAATCTTGCAATTCCGATAAAATCTGCAATCTAAATATACTTCTTGAATGCATTACCGTACAACTGTTTGAACTTTTAAGATATGCAATGTTACAGATGAACTCTCGTCTTCGTTCTGGAGTTCTTAACTTCTCTTCAAGTAATATTTTTCATTAAATGCAGCAGCCTTGATACGTTAAAACTCGGATTCGAACCGAAATTAAAATTGCGCCAGTGAAACTGGTAGAGTATAGAACATGAACTAAAGAACATGAAATAGGCTATAAATCTGTAATATTTCAGATGTCTTATTAGCATTTCTTAACCCCTCTTCAACTAATATTTTTTACCAAGGACATCAGCATATTTTGAAGATGAAGATCGTTTCCAAACCCGGTCTCGAACTAAAATTAAAATTACGCCATGATCTATAGTGAAGAATTGGTAAAAAATGTCCCAGTCGAGACGATAAATCTGCAATATTTCGTGACTAACGAGCACGTTCTCTCCATCGGTTTTTCCGAGAGGAAAGGGATCCGGCGTGGCGCGGCGTCGCCGTTAGCGAACGAGCAGACCATCCCGGGCTGGGCTAATAGATAAAGGCGTTCGCGGGCAACGATGGCGTTGAATGGGTTGAACGTGTCGTAACCTCGGCTCTCGCTTATTCGTATTCCTCGGTGGTCGGCGAATAATTTATTTACCCGGTTGGCCCGGCGCTCCCGGGAGCTTAAACCGCGCATTGCACCGCCAGATCACGTCGGAACAAGCGAAAAAACGATCGCGGCGAAACACTTCGCCGGGGACCCGTTCGTGCTATTACATAGAGGTAACATGGTTCTCAATTTCAACGGTGGCTCGCCGGTACCAAATGGTTATATCGATGCCGAACGGTTACCCGATCCTACTTTTCGGTCGCGTGCTACATATTTGACGGTCGCCTCTTAATTTTGCGACGGCAACGTCCTGGAAATTGAAATAGAAGTTTCACGGGGTCGAGAGTTAATCGCATGTAATCTGTAAAGGGGCTGTAGGGGCACCCTGGACCTCAGTTGGATGTGAAGTAGGGTGCGAACCGCACGGGGTGGAGCATAAATTGCATCATTGTGTTCTGACGTTCCGACAAGGGAGGCTTCTGGGAACTGCACAGTTAGCTGTGACTCGGGCATTCCGATGTTTAGGGTAAATGTACCTTTTGCTGTGGTAATTTTTCCCAATGAGATTCAAATACGTAAAAATAGCTATTTTGCCCTGAATAAATTCGTACAATTCGATCAGAATGTATTCTCGTATGCATTCTTCATAAAATGCATTCTTTACAAAAGGTAGAAATAAGAAAAAAGGACTGTTGTTTACATGATTGCGCATTCTTTACATTGCACAGGGAAAATATTATTTAGATACAATGGACGATGCCGTTTTAGATCCTGGTCAGTGATGGTTAGTGCGCCTTTTTTTAAATACATTATTAAAGCTATATTGGAAAGGTGCGATCGCTCCAAAACGTAACAAGTTTGAAAGGTTATACTGTTTTTACAAGAGCTACAACAGGAGTAATATTGTTATTTTTACTTTTGATGAGCAAAAGCAATGCTCGCAATCTACCTTCTGGACACCATAGGACGTGTTTTACCTAACGAGGCAGCATCGTTGTATTGTAACATTTGAGAAGGGGAAGTTTTTGGAAACTGCACAGTTGGTTGTGATTGAGCCGATTTCGGTAGTCAATTCTTTTTGGGAAACCATAGTGTCCAATAGATTTTATCCGGACAACTCACATATCGTGTGTTACTTAACGAACAGCATTGTCGCATTTCAACCATCAGCGAGGGGATCATTCTGAGAACTGCACAGTTGGCTATGATTGGGCCCACTTAGCTCTTTATCAATTTTTTTTAGCATGGATACTTTTGACTAGATTTTGTCTGGACACTGCGTCGCATAACTCTACTCAATGGGATAACCAAGGGACGTTTTCTCGGACTAGAAGCTCGCATGTAACTTGTTACTCCTCGGCCAGAGTGCTTCTAGAAGAGCATCCACACGAAAGTAGGGTAGTCGAAGGTTTTCCGGATTTAGCTGCATTCACTGAAGTAATGCATCTGCGGGAGAGTCTTTTCCGGCATAAAAAACCGCGCAAACGGAATCTCTTGCAGACAATCCCACTGTCTTCCTCCGGGAAGATTCTGATTGTTGCCAGTGGTTTTCTATTGAATTTATTTCCGATTTTC
Source organism: Lasioglossum malachurum (assembly GCA_028455605.1). Taxonomy (NCBI): domain Eukaryota; kingdom Metazoa; phylum Arthropoda; class Insecta; order Hymenoptera; family Halictidae; genus Lasioglossum; species Lasioglossum malachurum. The sequence continues at coordinate 7,490,592 of CM052319.1, read as the reverse complement.
CGCCGTCGGTACTCTAGCTAACGACCGAGTTCAAAGAGGATATGGCACTCACGTAAGATATCATGGGGAGGTTGAACGCGGCCGCCATTCTGCCCTCGTGGATGCAGGTTTCCTGGGGACCGATGTACGCGCTGATGTTCCTCGTCCACAGATCGGCAGTCATCAGGATGCTGGTCTCCTCCTCGCCATAAGTTTCAGCAACGACGAAGTCGAGCTTGTGTCCTCGTCGGCCGAGCTCGCCTGCGTTCACCTGAAACTCCCCGGGAACAGTATATACTTCTCCAAGAATTAATTAAGGTGCATCGTAGTCTCCACAAACTGTTTCCACCGCCACAAAGTCTCCACTTTAAGAAGCCGGAGGGAGAAACGTCTCCTACAGATTTAAATGCTGAGACAATTTTTCCCGGGGGTTGTTGAAACAGTTTGAAAGTAACTATTGGTCCTTGGAGATCAGGGCTGGGTCTAGGTAGACCCAAGATTTCGAATGTTTATCGGATGCTTCATATCGGGGCGACAAATATAAATCTAGACGGGACTATTGCCAAGGATGAAATACATTGTGTAGATGTAATAGGTAGCTTATTCTTAGACTGCGGATGTTTATGCGAATTCTTGGTTCGAAAGGTTCCCTTCATTAGAGACTTGTGTGCTGACTTATTAGACTGCAGAGTTCACCACTGCTTACAGTGCTGTTTATACATTTTTTCAACATTTCTAGTGTTTTTCTAATGTAGCGTTTTATTCGTTCTTTTAAAAACTCTTAAAAAATTCTGTACACTGTTTGATCAATTGTCTGTTTAAACTAGTTGTTCAGCTTGTAAAGTGAATCGATTTGGCAAACGAATGGTTCACTCGTGACATATGTAAATTTTTAACATACAAGTGACCCCGAAGCTATTATAAACATACTGGAGGACTGATTATGGTAAACGCAAGAAATGACTAATTCGTTTCTATTTCGGGCGCGCGATAACCGTGGGAGCAGTCGAAGGTAATTAGCGACTTCCGCGCTAATTGCGGTCGGTCGTATTCGGTGAAAGGGAAAGGCCAACGGTGCCCGTGTTACCTCCCCCACAGCGAGCGATATTGCACCGGATATCCGGAAGCCGGGCCGCTGATACTCCAAGTCGCCTGGACGTCTCTTGGATCCGGTGATGTATCCGAGGGTGAAGGTCTCCGCGTCGGCGCCCTTGACGAGTAGAACGTGGATCGCCGTTAGTAATAGACAAGCCCTCTCCACGTTTGCCAGTAGCATGCCCAGTCGAGAAACCTGCGCATAAACCAAAGAAAAGTTATCAACTAGCAACCCTTACTCCGAAAAACCAGGATTGTTCGTGTCCGAGCGAATTTGGGACGTCTAGGCCTCTCCGAACTGAGCAGGTAGCAAACAAATCTGAATTCAGATTTTCTCAGATTCTGTTCAGGTCTGTTTTAACGATTTTCATCCAGTAAAGAACACGTCGGACACAAACGATCCTGGTGAACGGTTCGAGATAGCCGAAGGAACGTTTCGAAAGGGTTAATAATTAATAATTGCAGTACCGGAAGAGAGAGAGAGAGTAGGTGGCAAGAGTCGCCGAACGGTGGAATTGCGTTACTTTTGCCGGTGCTTTTATCATAGATTGCACCAGTCTCGTTCATCACTCGCGGGGAATGCAATCGTTGCAATCTCACGGAGTCTGAGTTCGAGTTCGAGTTCGAGCGAGCAAGCGCAGGCGTGGTTTTATTTGCAACCGGGGCCAATAAAAGCATGAGCTTGCGGCCGAAAGATATAGGGAGGGTAATGGATGAAACCGGTAAGCTCGACGGGGTTGCAATAAACACCATCAATCTCCTATGGAGTGGCGAGCACTTCCTCTTCCTGCATTTCGCCACCGTTCACCGCAATCACTGGACCACTACGATCCGCTGCGCCCCGTCCCTCACGCTTTTTCTGGACGACTGTTGTGTGGTAGCGTGAGACTGATTGCTAGCAAGGCACGAGTCGTCCGCGAGCTATTTTCTCCGCTGCTTCGATCGGTCAAACTCGTGATGCACCAAGTGCTCCTCTGCAGTTTTTTTTTTTACGGGAAAAACGTTCGGTAATACTGGACGAGTGGAAGAGACGATCTCTCTCGTCGCGTTGTCGCGCGTCGGTCTGAACGATGCACAGGCTCGAAAGTCAGAAAAAAGCCGATTTTAAAATTTTACGTAAGTCATAAAGTTTTGCTGACCGACGTAGTTAAAGGCCTGAGGAGAATAAGATTTAAAAAATATATATTTACTTGTTAAAAAGTTTCGTGATCTACATATTTAGTATTAAAATAATACGTTTTTCTAGTCTAGATGTCGGTACACCGTTTCTAGTTATCGCGTATGCTACTTTGAGGAGAACTGAGCGAATGAAAACTAGACTGCTCCTGTTTTAGATTTCGCATACGAATGAACATAATAATTCACTATGGTATTATTAGAAGCTTCCTCGATAAACAGCATCCAGAAGAAAGATACACGTCCAAAATCGAAATTATCCATTCGATCCTTACGGTGTATGTACCTACCAAGCTCACTATGAAACCGTGGCGATGAGGCCCATGCATATGCATAAGCTTGCGAGCAAATATACTGCGTATCGCAGCGATGTTTCACGAGCGTGTCCCGTATTCCCGACGGGTCCGACGTTTTCCCACGAGCGTATCGTAGGAAAATAATCATTTATCCATGCTCGGTATCGTTCGCGCCGGTGTTATTAATCAACAACGATGAGTCAACGCTGCTCCTTTCTTCTTTTCCGCTCGTGGCGGTCTCCTCGAGATATCTCTCCTCGGTGATCGGTCTAAGTAACGTAACCTGTCCCGTTTCGTAATTAGCGGCGAACAGTATTGCGTCCGGCGCGGCGCGGTGTCCTGGCCGTCGTTTGACCTCGTCTTTTTTGACGAATTATTAAAATAGAGCACTATTAATAATAAGCGAGCTGTCTCGCAATGAACACTCGACAGCAGATGAGAGAATTGAATATAATTAGACTTCCTGCGTCACCGGCGCGTACTTTTATCGCTGCGTTTTTCCGTGGAAAAATCCTCGACTACGCGAAAGGAAAAACGCAATCTTCCGATCGTGTCGCGTTGCGTTGCCGCTCGCACTCGTTTCGTGGAAAACGTCGTCGTCAGTATCTCGACATACTCGACAATTCGCATTCGCTCTAGTCAGAAGGCCAAAAATGTTTTCGCATTTAAACAAGCATATCTTCGAGAGCACCTCATAATTTATTTTTTTTAAATATTTACCTTTGAAAGTTATGGCTTCCCTTTCAGAGGTCCGGCCAAAATAGACGTTTTTTCTGCTCGCTGTATTTATGTAAGATATTACTTATATCTGTGGTTGTCAGAAAGAACGCCGCATGTCACATACTTTTTGAAAGTTTTTTAAAGTTTTAAATTGTATTACTCTTTGGAGCCTTTCAAATTTGTTTTTATGACTTTTTTCTGGTAAATTCTGGTAAAAAGTCTTTTTGAATAAACCCTTACAGTTTCCGAGAAAAAGTATTGGCAAAAACCACTTTTCCACCTGACCAATCATGATCTTAAGTTCCGTGACTGCCCTGAATGAACGAATTATTCCGTAGTGAGATCGTCGCGATCGATGTTCTCCACCGTAACGCGTATCCGCGCCATCAACCACGTCGCACCTCTCTGTTCGTGGCAATAATTAACCAGATAAAAATCGCCGCGCCGCACCATCGAGTTCCCCTATCGAGAGATTTATCTCCGGGGCGAGATAACATTGTCCGCCATTTTTTAAGCGGCTCGAAAAGAGATCGCGGGCACGAAATTGACGTCGACCACCTTTCTCCGGGGCCGGAGCGCTCCTCATCCTCGATTTACATGTTAATTGTGAAACGCGAGCCGCCCCGCGAACCTAACGCAGCCCCGGACCCGGCCGATTAATCATTCGCCGTGCCGCGCCGTGCCAGTCCGATTGGTTTTGCGCGCGTGGCACGCTCGAAATTCGACGGTGCGCGATCTCGTTGAGTCGACGCCGAGCAAACATTCGTAACTCTTATCGAACGTCGATCGCCTCGATCCCCGTGATCAAATTAGGCGAGCCGACTTTCGCTAATTAGTCAGCGGGCCGCTTGCGCAACCGTTCTTGACGCGCGGAACAACTCGCCCGAGGCGACATTCTCACTTAATGTCGACGATTTTACACGACTCATGAGATAAACAATGCTTAGGTTATTATAGGTCAAGGTTATTTATTGAATAAATTATTACGTGTTCCGGAGCACGTCGTTTTTAATGAATTTTTAATGGATCTAGGTTGCGCAAATCTAAAAGAAAGTCGAAAGTGATCTTAATCTGGATGAACGTCATCTTGTGAACTATAATGAAACAAAACATTTGTGCTTAACAAAACGACAATTGCATAAAGCAGAAGTTTATTAAATTTCATCATTTTTCTGGCAATTGTGTAAGACATTCTTGATATTGACGTCATTCTACCTAGCTCACAAGATACAGGAACGTCTACTTTATACCTACGTGTGTAACGTTGGAAGAATGATGCATTACTACTGAGATGTCGCAGTCAATTTGAGAACCATGGTTTTTTTTCCAGGAAAAAAGAGACGCGTAAAGAACATCCGTCGCATATCTGCATTTTTATTCACCCTTTCGCCACCGCCATAATCTTAGCAAACATCCATGGAATCCAATATCAGAGCTTAATTTTATAGTATATCATCACATTATTCATAATTCGAAACCATAAAAACTTTCTGCGCAATGTACAAATCGCTAAATCTTTCCGTTGAAAGTTATAACCCTTTACTTTCTCGAAACGCATGATTTTAAGACCCACTAAAAACGTTCTACACGGTACCAAACGAGTAAACAACGTGTGTAAATTGATCACGGGTAATCTTCAGGTATCTTGCAAATCAGGTCTCGGTCGACGCCACATCTCGTGCGTGTCACTCTGCTCGATCCTAATTAGCAACGACTTCTCGCTCGTTTCTCGATTGCACAAAGTCAAATCGTGCTGGCTCTACCAATCAGGGAACTTCTTTATCAATTTCAGCGAAACTTTCGGAGAGTTCCGTGGTCGCATTAAACCGGGTCGATACGTTTTAATCGTCAAGGGAATCGGACCTGGGCCAAACTCATTTCTTCCAGCGGGCGTCAGTCTTTTCTTTTTATATAATAGCGGTTAAATACAGACGTTCTTTCTCTTTGGTCGGCGGGCAATCGTGAAAGGCGCATCGAGATTCGGGCTATAAACTGGAGGATATTAAGCGGCTGAAACAGATTTATGGCGCCGTGAACAATCGACGAGCTCCTCGCGACTTCCAGCTGATGAGGATCACTAAAAGCTGCGCCATTAGCGCGTCCGTAATGAGTACGGCGTTTTATTTCACGCGCTTCGATGCCTCTTTTTATATTCCGGAAAAGAAAGTATAGCAGGCCTGTTTATACGGGTCACGCTGGTTGTAAGTACAAATGTCGATTATCTATGCGTTTCCGACGTCAGTTACTGACGAGGATGACTTGCGAGAAACGTAAGAACTAGGCGAGCATTGCTTTTACTCATCAACAGAAAAAACAACAATATTACTCCCCTTAATTATGATCGTACATTATTCTGTAATATTATGAAAATATATGCATTTGGAAAAACATCACGAGCATCAAATTTGGTTACCGTTTGGAGCGATCGCGCCTTTGTAATACATAACTTTAATAATGGATTTAAACAAAAGCTCCCTAACCATCACTGACCAGAATGTAAAACGGCATTTCCCATTGTTTTTCTGTTGATAAATCGATGCGATGGGCCACCCGTGTCGTTCGCATCACCGTACCACGGATGATCGGAACCATTTAGCGAGTGACAGGTGCAAGGGATGGGAACGCGTCCCGTCGGGTTGCTTGTTCCGTCTCCGGTATTCACGTCGCGTATTTCCGTTTGCCCCGGATAAATTTCCCGCCCTTATCGTGCCACGGTATATAAATATTCCTCCTAACGCGCGTTCTATCGTGTAATCGCTTCGTTCCCGACGTGTCCGACGATACGATCAGAATTATGCGGCCTCTGTGTTCAGCATGACTCCGCGCTGGCCTATTGGGGAGGTTGATTTTTCGACAATTGTTCGGGGAAATGTGGTCCCACAGAGTCGATAAGGTTCGGGGAATCCCCATGGAAAACCCTCCTGGGTCGTCCTAATCGATGAAGATGAGGCGATAAGTATGTCTACTCAGTCGTTGTTGATGCTAGACTGCAGAAGTTTCTTTGATCTTTCTAAACAACCACTTGGAGCAGGAATTTATTTAGGGTGTTGATGGTTGAACAGTTGGTTTGAATGTATTCGGTTTCTTGCGAAATTTGTAAGTGGGGGATTTCCTCCTTTCCTTAAAGCAAAAGTTCCTCAGTTTTGTACTAATATAATGATGCAACTGGGGAATCACGAATGAATCATGCTGGCCCAATTCGCCGGCCCTAAAACCCACCGCGAAGGTTGCGTCCGGTAGATCCCCATTTCGCCGATGAAAAGTTCGAGGAAAGGCGTTTTCGAAATCATGCCTGGGCTCGTCAGAGTCCCGTCCAGGTCGCAAGAGAAAGTAATGGTAGCTGGTTGCACAGTTTTTATGACTATTTCCTTGGGAACAGCGGCGACGCGACGGTTGCCTCGCCTTGGGTATATATTCGCCGGGAGCGCGTTACAATTCGCCATGGTGTCCCGCGCCAATGCGCCTTCTACGCGTCCACGCAAACAAACGTGATCGCTATTACATATGTGGAACACGTTGTACATACCGCTGACTATATTTAGAAGTTTCTCGAAAGCGAGGTGCGCGCGCGCAAGGAAAAACCTCGATGTCCTGCGAGCAATCTGGAGTGGATATTGTGTATGGAACAGCGTTCGCGTTGCTTCCGTGTCGTTTCCATAAAATGATTCGATGATCCCTCCCAGCAGGAACGTCTCCCGCCATTGATTACTTCAGACGTGCTTGTTGCTGCCAGCGTAATTGCAGAACGATGACGTAAGAGCGACATGAGTTGATTAGGAGAGATTACGACTCCCGCTCCAAGCTTAAATTACCCGTGCACTCGATTTTGTGGAAAATCAATTGCTCTTCCTCTCTGGTTCGCGAAACTTCATCGAGATCAAGACAGAAGATGGATGTGTAAAAAATTTGTCGTAAAGAGAAATCAAGTCTTCGATGGAAGAATATTGGACCTCTACAGGTCTTATGTCTCAGAAACTCGACATATCTTTGAATCCACATTTCCACTAAACGTAGCTTCGTAGGGCAATAAAACGTCGAATCTTTTCGACGTATTTCGTGGTGCAGAATCCTCTCCATCCCTTTACAGCCAGTTCTGACTAAGAGCACCCCGCGGGAGACGAGGTTCTTGCCTCCACGGTCCTGAGACCGTGCAGTTGACCGGCGAAATTATTTTGAGCAGTAAAACGAAGAGGCCGACGCGCGTTTTTATCTCTCGTTTCACTGATTAGTAAAAAGAAAGCCGTTACCCCGGGGGTAGAGAGGAGAAGGAAGACGTTCCAGGACGAAAGGAGAAAAGATATACCGTATGAGAAAGGATCGGCCGTAAGGTTGCCGGAGTAGCCTGCACACGTCAGAGACCTTGTCATGTTGCAACTCGATGGAATCTGATAAGGTCCATCGAGCGGAATAAGGCAGACCCTTTTGTCGGCTCCTTTTTCATAACAATTTCTTATGGGAACGAATGGCGCGCAGCTTCTGCGAATACTATTGGACAACAACGCGTATATTCGCGAGTGGGTCGTGGTTAAGTGACGGCGGCGTGCCCAATGCGAAATATGGAGGAGGTCGAATGGGTCCGTCTGTGCCTTTTTCCCCCTTGGATTTACGAGCACCGCGCCGTTTTCCTAAATTCCTTCTTTCGCTCGCAGATCGGCGGTCCTTCGGCGAAAATGGTATTACGAACTCCGGGAGAGCTGGAAAGTTATACCTTGATTAAAAGGAAAGGCTATTGCCAGCGCTGGAAGCACGATACTTCTCAGTTTGATGGGTTTTAGATTTAATTCAGATGACTCGGTTGATATTTACTGAATACATGTAAAGTTATTACTACACAGCGGATCTTTATGCAAAAAATAAACATTTTCTACCTGAACTTTCTTACTGATTTCTGTCATAAATGCATAAAGTCCGCTGTCTAGTTATTACAAACTCCAGGCGGTCAGAAAACTGATGCGTTCATTAAACAGAAAGGCTTTTAGATCTTGTTCAGATGATTTTGTTCGAAATTGCTGAATATATTTATTATCCTGCTGCGAGTTCATAAAGGTTGCGTAAAACCTAAAGAAATATCACTTTTTACGGTTGGTGGCACGAAAATAAAATTCACTATTAATTTTCTGTATATTACGGCAGCTGTGCAGGGCTGCCCTGGATAGTACAGTCATAAAAGGAATCGTCTACAGACGGAAATTGCATAGTTTGCTTTTTATTGTCCTAGCTGCAGCCTTGTGCAGAATTTCTCTACACAATTTGATAAGAATATTCTGGGAACCGCAAGTATTAAAAGCAGGTGAAACAGAACCGATATTTTTGAATCGTGAAGTGGAAATTCCCTCTTCATTACGTCACCTGTTATTAGTTATCGGTACAGTGTTGCTATATTTCATGTCTCCGCGGCGTCATCTTTCGTATCTGATCGTGGAGAACAGATATGCGTTTGCTTGTCTGAATCATGTCTGATGAGAACAGTTGCTTTTATTTGTTTCGTTCATGTTCGATCATGAAGAACAGTTGTCACTCGCCTGAGTTGCGAGATTTCATCAAGACTTGTATTGAAACGAAGGGAACAGTATCAAAGCGAAAGATAATAGAATAAGAGCAAGCAGAAATCAATTTCTACGTTTAATTGTTGGTCAGGAAGTATGTGATAAAATGTGATAGTCGCCGTAAGCACCGAGCAAGTTGCCGGAAGAGATCGTAATCGCCTCTGTCCGTGCATGCTCGTCCGTTTCCCCTGAAAACTCCGAAAAGTTCCCCGACGCTCTGAAGTAGGTCAAACGCAGGATTGGAATAAAATCGCTATTTTACAATAGAAAAACTGCAGACAATCTACTTTATTTCGAGTCATGCTTACAACTCCGGAAACTAAATGATTTGTACAACATTTCTAACATAGTATCCGAGATAACATTCCATTCGAAGAGTCCAAAACTAGCTGAGTTTAACTTGCGTCTAGAAGTGATCTTAGTTCGTAAACAATTCTTGGATCGATTTTACCGAAATTCATATCGCTAAATATTGTACCTGTAATTAACACAGCGTTGAAGTAAATGAAGCAGCTACACATTTTTCCTGTTCACTTTTTGTATATTTAAATGAGACGGTAGAATGTCACTTGAGATTCGGGCATAATTGACTGTGGAAGTTTGACAGCTGCACCACGAAATAGAGAGGCGAGGTGTACGATGGTGGGCCACAAAAATAAAGAAAAAGTGTAGAAGAGAGATGCAGATCAGGGACACGAGGAAAGGTCTCTATCCGCGTTGCGGGCCGGTTGTGAATGAGTGGTTTGGCGCAATTGTGGCCACGTGCCGTCGAAACCCGGGCCGATAAATCACGCTAGGGTCTCTGTAGCGGGCCAGATCGTAGGACCCTGTCCTCGGGTCCCCCGTCGTGGTTCGCCCAGGTCCGAAAATCCCGGATTCGTCGGGCGGCACCTGTCACTGGCGCGCGATCGACCGACGCGATTAAATTTTATCGGGAAAGGTGTCAGAGAAGCAGAAAGGCCCGCTTCGGCCCGCTTCGGCCGGCGTCTCTCTTTCTCTCTCGACGCTGACTGGTTCGGGAACACATTAACCGACTTCGAGATACTCACGATGACATTTACGAGGGGAGAAAGATTGTTTTCGTAAATTGGACACGGGTAATTTTGTCTCTGGACACGCAGTGCCGCCTCGTCACTTCGGTTAATTGAAATGATCAGCTTTCCCATTTTCGGGGAAGAAGCGCGAGTGGTGCGTCTTGATTTTGAAATTGTCCTCCTGCTCCCGCGCAGCTTTCCCATTTCCCGAGTCACAATCAATGAAAAGAACAGAGGTATTTTGAAATTGTACACCTGGTTCGGTCCAATAAGAGACACAAGGGGTGTGTCTCGATTCTGAAGATTGTCGCTCGGTTCCTCGTTTGAGGATGGCGCGGGGTGGCCCGCGGCGCGGCGGCTGGATAGTCGCGATTTCATTCGAAACCCCGGAAACCAGAGCGTTAAACTCGCGTTAGAAGACCGTTAGCAGAGTATGGTAGCACTAGGATATTGCGTCGGGGACGTAAACGCGAGAAGTTTCAGCCTAGTTACCCGAGGGCGAGGTCCTTCCGCCCTGATGAGTCCATATTCCCGCGGAAAACGAAGATAACCGTGTTAGCGCGAAATGAAACCGCGAGAAACAAAAGCGCGGAACGATCGCGCCCAGAACACAGAAAGACACTCGGCCGGCAGATGAAAAAGAACGAGACACTTCTCCGAGGATCCACAGAGCTGAAGAGCGGCTTTCGAAACGCCGAGACCGTGCTCGACGGGCATCGCCACGCGGAATAGAAACAAACAACGCCCGGGAGCTAGTCTCTGGACTGTCGTCCAGCCTCTCTACGAAAATAAACCGCCGCCGGTCCAATAAACACGAAAATAGAGCGCGCACTATTGCGATTTCTAGGAGATCGGTGACACGTTATGGCGTCGCTGATTGAATTAACACCGTTGGAATTTAGGTTTTCTGTTACAATCAATAGCGAGAATTAGATGATCGGGCCAACCACTTGCTTTTGATTTCTTCCTTTACTTCTTAAATATTTGAATGGGTGTCTGAAAGAAGGGCATCGAAAGAAGGAGGAAAATTTTGAACTCAAACGTGAATTGCGATAATAAAACCCAGCTGAAAATGACGTAGGACCCGCTTCCATTGGGAAAGGACTGAAAACTGAAAGACTTGTTTTACGGTTTGTTTTACTAAATGTTAAAGCAAAATAAGTTTCTGATTGTTCCCCTATAAAATTTAAAGAACCTGACATAGACTCTTCTTCATTTAATGTCTTTATTTAAAGACGTATCGTATGCTAATAAATCGTCTGCTTCCAATCACGACATAAAGAGTAACTGAACAAAATGTTATTTGGATACTATTCATTATAAAGAAATCATAACAGTCACTGATTTTAATAATGACACCATGAAAGACATAATAAATATTAACACGCGTGTATATACATGTACGAATTACAGTTTGTTCAGATGTTTCATTACTAAAACCATGAAAAATGTTGAAAATGAATAATGCTCCTACTCCGACGAAAATGTTCAACAGATAATTTCCCGAGGAATTTGGAGATTTATGTTCCAAAGCGGTTTTCAAGATACCCCAGCGAGCTGGCGCGAGAATCTCATAAATTATTCGGCGAACGACTCTTGCCTGACTTATCGAACTATTATGTCGATCATCCATTATCCATTCGGCGTGGCGACTAATTAGAAAATGTTCGGCGAATAGAAACGCATAGCCCGAGGTCCGTGCCTACTGTTGACGCAACCTTCGAGTCGAGGCGTGCCTAAAATCCTCTATGTAACACCATGTGACATAGATTCAAGATCACCTTTTTCGAAAGTCGGCCCCCATGATCGCGCCCAGTCACTTTCAGCCGATCTAGAACTCGAGATCGCACTCGTGGATCGCGCACGTTTCGAGTGTTCCGATCCCATACGTTCGACGATCTAGACTAACCCTGGAGATAAGGATCGAGAAAGTGTGTCTAAGAAAAATATTCTTGAGAAATCATTCGGTCAATCGTTCGGGATGAAGTCCAAGGCTGCTCCATTTTTTAAATTGAAGATACTGGAGATCAGACTTTCGGGATTTGTTACTTTATGAACGAATGGGAAAATTCATTTTCTTCCAGTTAGTATTAATCTGTATTGTTCCTAGAACGTTTTAGTTGTTAGCTCAGAAAAATTGGTAGTATTGAAGGAGCAATGTTACTAATTCATATACTGGCATTTCTATAATATAGTACGTGAATGAAAAACAATGAAGTGACTATATATGTACATATATTTTCATCTGAATATTATTTCTTAACTGCGGATCTTTGTGGAAAATAACAATAGTTCGCATTCATTGTAGAGCACAAAAACCAAATAGGAGGTTATTTCTCGTTTGAGTACTTTATTAAGACGTAAGGAAGATTCTATTATTTGAAATAGCCTGCAACATGAGTAATCTCATTTAAACTTATCTCATCTTGAGAGGAGAAACTTACAAAGTTGATTATTCATGTTCTTGCTATATTCATTTCTCACTAATATTGCGTTGACGTGACGCCAGTTGACAGATTAAGAATACAGAAACAAAGAACAGGCGGGAGTTAAGAAATGATTTTTTTCCAAGAAGCTTCACCTTGAGCGAGTTTCAAGAAGTGCCCGTGTCTCGTCATCGAACATCTGAAGATGTTTCTGTGACAAATGAGTCAAATGGCGGAAGTTGCGGCCTGTAGTGTAACAACTGCTTCTGTTTCGCCGGCGTGCGGTTTCCGAGTCATTGGTATCGCTTACCTTGATCGTCCTGTTTCCGTTTAACAACGCTCCGGAGAGTGGGCTGTATTCAGGAGCTGTCGAACCGCAGCGTTTTAACCGTCAGCCGCAGTTTCATTCAGACGCTGGACGCCGTCGAAAACGTGCAAATTGCCGGTGTCGGCGTCAGCGTCGGCGTTCTGATCGCGATAACACCGTCGCGGAAGAAATTAAAGCATTCCGAGAGCTAGAATCTCGCAATTGAAATTCGCGAGGTTGGTCCACGCGGGCGCGTGCAAGAATGCAGCTCGCAATCGCCACGCGGAATCGGAGAAACGGAAACCTGCGACTATTTCTCTGCTAGGTTCAGGCTCTTCTAGTTTCGCGTAACCTCTCTCGCGCTAGCAAAACTCTCTCCAGCGAAAATCTGAAAAATCCTGCGAGCGGAAAAACGAGAAAAGAGCTTTTGCAGTTTCGAACGCGCTTCGCGGGATTTCGAGCGGTCCGATCGCTATAAATACGCGAGAAACCGACGGACAGATGACCGTCCGAGCGGAGGACGTTTGAAATTCGAACTCGCGTCCCGCCGGCGCGAGGAGAACGACGACGTGAGACCGCCGGTCGACAGTGATCGTGGGCGCGCGCGGCCAGACTGACTTCGCTCTGCTCGTCCTCTTTCCCTCGCGGCTCGCACGTCGAGCGTCGTCGCCGTCGGCGTCGCGTCGCGTCGTCGTCCCATTCACAGCACTGTATGCTTGCTCAGGCGCATGAGCAACTGCCCGCGAAAACGGTCCGACAAAGAGGGAGGCGCGGAACTCGCGCAATTTTCCCGGTACGGACCTTCACCTGCTCGCACAACCTCCTTTCCACTTTTCCGACGCTTCTCGAGCGTTCCACAAAGGTTGTCCCTTCGCGCTCGAATGGCGACTCTGAAGCGCCACTAAAAACTCTTATTTAAACTTGTTAATAAGTGACTGTCGAAAAAAATTTAAATTTGTTAGTAAGGGACTGTGGCAGTTGTGAACTTTTTCTGTTTATAAACAAACTTTTTATGAGCTGTACCTGTGCCAAGCAAAGGCTAAAAATATGTCCGAAAAAGTTTTATTGTGTTTCTTATTGATTCGTTTTCAACTGAAAATTTTTCCATCCTGATTGCGTAAATATATCTAATTTGTTGGAAACTTAATGTTGTTGAAATGCGCAAAACTAATTGTGCACTTATCGCAATCTGAATGTTTTAAATGCCACTATATGTATTTTTTATTATATATTGTTGTAGCTGACGTCAAGACGAATCCAATGACTCACTACACTATGCATGTATGTTTTCGGGGCAAAGACTACACTGTGCATCGTCTAAAAGATGAAGCCACTATTACTAATTGTACAAGTAATTGACTCCTTAATAGAAATTATAGTAATGTCACAATTGGAAACATCTCGTTTTTCATATTGAAGAAATAGCGAAACGAGCCCGCGAGAAAAAACAATGTCAATGAAACAATATTTGAGTTCGGAAATGATATATTAACCCAGTGATCATCAAAGTGGTCGATATAATATAATTAGGGGTCGATCCGATCAAGAATGTCGATTAGGGGTCGATGAATACCAATGCTTTTCAATCGCAAATTACTTGACAGCATTTATACGATTTTTGTTTGGAATGACATTTGTAATTACAATATAGTAAGTAAAGTTTAGCTGACGCGACGCCAGTTTTCTGTACTCTATAAATCGTAAAAAGCTCAACTGTTATACTATATAAGAAAACAGGTTCAATTTAATGTGCACAATGTAAAAAAGATTACATAGAACAAAAAAATGATCTGGGTTGAAACAAATATCAAATTGCTTCGAGTGCATTGGGTTAAATTAGAGACAAACACGCGCAGTTAAATCCTGAAATTCAGGGATGAATGTTTGAATGTCTGGAACGGCGGTAGTCCGAAATTAGCTTGAGCCCTGGCAGGTTTTCATCGCGAGCAAAAAATTCGCGACGATGCTCCTCCATCGCGCCTCATTTGCCAGCCAGCCGGGTGAACAGCAGGCTTTTTCAGCATCGCGCGAGGTCATCAAAAAGTATCGTCGTGAATCTCCGGCGAAGTGGACTTTTTGAGAACGATAGTCGAAGAAGAATCCGCTGGGCTGCGACTTCTGCGAGGTTTGCACAGCTTCCGGGTACGTTCCCCGGCGAGATTTTCGTTCCGTGTGCGCTTCCTTTGCTCGTAAACGCGAGCATGGTCAAGAATGGGCAGAACTTTCCACCCGTAATAGATGATCTTATTTGCAGCTGACAGACTCCCGGTGCTCCGTGCCAGTTCCAGTGCTCTCGCCGATTTCGCCAACTGGGGGCAGATTTGTGGTAGCGTTTGCTCTTGTCTAATCTCGAGATAAATGCCCCGGGATTGTTACTTAGATACTGGTTATGGTCGGACCATATACCTACGCCCTGTTCGGGCATCGTTAAACGAGCAAAGCTCTTGTTCTAAATGAAATTTGTTATCTTTTCGAATTAAGTGGATTTCCGGCGCGGTGGTCTCGTGAGTCGAATCCTTTGGACATTTATATCGCGCGCTGCGATTTCCGCGGATTACCCTCACCTGAGTACGTGCTCAGTTGATATTTATTAGGTGTAGTTAAACAATTCGTTCACTGGTTGGTCGAATTCGAGAAATATTTGGTTGAGTCACACACGTAATTTCTGGGGACATTCTTTTGTTAATTCGCAAACGTTATATGCAAATGCTTCCGCGTATTCATCCAGCAGCAACTGTGTCACAAAATACCCAGCGATAATGTATTCAGTTGGTCTATTTCGGTGTGTGCGTTAATTGTGCTCGTTAAGTTGCTTTCGGGAGTGTTGTAAAGGGCGTAAAGTGTTAAAACATTTAACATCGTCCGAAATTTGATGAATCGTTATCGTTAATGCACCTGTATTGCGCCAATGAGCGTTCCACTTTTGCTCCACGGCACCTTTGATCATCTTTCCGACTTCGGCACACGGTGCAACACGTTTGCATATATGCTCGGCGGTTTTTGTCGGTGGCGTTTTCGAGAGCGTTTTCGTCGAGAGCGACGCGTTACATGCAATAATGTTCGAAGAAACGGCAGCGATAAGTCTGGTGGCTGCGGTTTTGTTTGTCTCCGTACGTAGACGTATGTATGTACCTTTCTCCAAAGCAAGTCACGCGCGAGTTCCGCGCGTTCTTACGCACTTGCGTAATGCGTAATCGTCGGACGACGCGAAAAAAAGAGGGTTATCCGCCTCAGTGCCGTACGCCGCCGCCTTTCTCCCCTTCCCCGGCCCGATCTATCGATCTTGGCGGGCGTGAGAGCGACTGGCCGGGTGCTCGATCATCGTTTTTTCGTTTTCGATGACAAGTTTTTCGTGGAAGCGGGCCAGCCGACAAAATTTTGCGGCCGATCGTCTCGATCGTTCCTCGAACGTTCCTCGGGGACCACAGCATGCTTACATCGTCGGGCCCCTCGATTATAAAATCGACCTCGTGAGGCAATCGACCGCGTAGATACCGATTATTAATTGAATTGTTCGCTACCGGGGCTGGGCGTTTCGTCATTTCGATCCTCAATTCTCCGCTGATGATTTCAGCAGCTCAACTCGGTGACTGAGGGTCCGGCAGGAATATTTTGAATCGATTATCTGCTACTCAATTTTAGTAAGAACCGAGAGTTTTTCGCGAACGATGCTTTATAGTGCACGAGGGACGACTGTGCATAATTTCAAATTCACGACCCGAAGGCTGAACTCCTTGGACTCTGGAAATATGTATGTGACGCGCTCGGAGCCACGAATATTTCACCTGTAATCTGCAGCCACGAAGATTTGTTTGTCCCTAGCACACGCGTAATGCTCGGCCCACACTCCCCATTCGCCGAACAGTACCGTAAGGATATATATTCGCGAGCGTATTTCAAGAGCACATGCCCCGTCGAAATTTTCTGAGAACCAACGACCAAAAACTGGCGAATCTCTTTAGTTGACTCCTTACACTATGGTTTAATTCATTTCAAACCGAATGAATTGATATTCAATACAACAGGAGTTAAGAAAAAATATGTATCTTAAAAATAAAAGTAAAAAATTGAGTACATGAAATTCAAAATTGTTGAAATATTTTAAAAATTGAGGATGTTAATCCGCAGTCTAGCAATCACTGTCTTCTAATTTTTGTTATAACTGCATCAAATCCGCTGTCCACTCATGACATTGTATACAGAGTGTCAATTCAAATCGTTTGTATTAGATTAACTACGTTGCAGGACAGTCAACGTATCAATATTTGTTGGCAACGATAATCCTTCGTGTCAGATGATTCCCAATGGGTCCAACGAGGTGTTCGCAATTTTCCCCGACGAAAATCTGCATTGAAATTCCGTCCGGTGCATAATGACTGCGTCAGACGTGCTGCGAGCGAGGCAAGAAAAAAAATCAATCATCCGGCGATCGTGAAAGTTTTCTCGGGATTAGCCGGACGCCGCGCCGTTTCACGGTCGATCGAGGCAAATCATGCGTTTAGCATGATAATCGGCTCATTGTCGTCGACGACTAAGACGACATCGTGAACCCACGGTTTTTCTCCTGCCGGAGCGGCGCGTCCTCGGCGTGTGCATCATTATCGCGCGACCCAGTTTTCCGCACGGTTAATTAAATCTTTTTGCCTGGGCTGATCGATCGAAATCGGGCCACAACGCGGGGTGGGACCAGCCATTAAACGCTCGTTACGCCTCGTTTTCGTGCCGGTAGCGACGCCGCCGTCCGAAAAGTACAGAAAAAATTACGCGTAATTGCCGGTCGCAATCGCCGCAATTCCCGCCATTGCGGTACAACGGTGACAATGACGATCATCGATCGAGCTTGTTTGCTTCCTCTCGTCTTTGACCTGCCAATGCATGCACGCTTACCGCCGTATGTAAAGTCTTTTATAATGAATTTTTTCACCGTGTGTTATATGAGGATTTGCTATACAGTGGGTGTACAAAGTACAAAGTATTCGTACACCTTTTAAAAACTAATAACTTTTTTATAATTGTACGAAATGATATATATGCAAACACGATTTTCCAAAACTTATAATTTACAAGGTTACGTGCAAAAATAAAAAAGACATTTTTAAAAATTTTTTTATTTGGGTCCTTATAATTAATGTTTAAAAAATATGTTTTGTAGTAGATCTATGTTAGTTATACACGTCAATTTGAATTGTACAAATCCGATTCCTGTGGTGACTGGTGACGAGGATGTCGAACAGTGAGACGTTGTTCCGAATTTCTTCGGCGAAAAAGGCGTGCGAGACGGGGAAACAGTAAATAATAAATTATGACTTCTTTACTCGACATTATACAGAGTTAAGGCAGCAATTATTTTAATAGGGCGCAGGACTTAAATGCAACGTGTCTCCTTCATGGAGTAGTACCCTTTAATTTATATTATGGAGACGGTCACGCGAGCGGGATTTTAAATTGAATTTAACAAATAAGGCGAGGACTTTAATTTGAATTTAATAAGTACACGAACATTTTTCGTGACGTTATCTTGCGTTCGCGAGCACTGAACTTTTCCAGTAACTGTACGTAATGAGTGTACAATTTCTTCGCTACCAGGAAACGATTAATTGTGAAAATAAATCATAACACGGGCGGTAATTATATGTATCAAAGAAAAGCCATTGATTTCCCAAATCATTCTGAGAACGAAATTCCCGGCCAGAATAAAATTAATTTGTAATTAATTTCATGTAGTTTATATTTCGAGTGCATTATATAACAGCAGAATTCAATTTTGGTTCATAGTTATGGATACTTGTACTGTAAAGTATGCACAGTGTCCCGAATGTCCCGAATGCAAAGATAATCGTCAAAATAGATTCGATATTAATCTTTCGCAGCGCTGTATTAAATTCCTCAGATATTGCGCCACTTGCTTCTTTCTTCCCACAGTAAAAATTTAAAAAATCGGTTTCCTACGAAATCAAGATTGTCGCGATCCTTATCAGCCGGTCCATCCTCCGAATTGAAAATCAGATGCGTCGCTGATAAATCCCCGGCGATATTCCTTTCGTCGTGTGATCGGTGGGCCGTGTATCTCTCCGGACCGCGATGAAGTAATTATTAATCAACGGGAACAGCGTCACTGTAATAAATCGGAGGACACAAATCGCGCACGTTTCGTATTACACGGGCCGACGTAATTTCGCGACCGGTTGGCCAACCTCGTGGAAAGCCGGGCCGCCGATCGATCGATCGCTTGTGAAATCCGTCGATCGTTAACCGTAGCATCTTCTCAAACAAATCTTGCAGACGACCGTCGATCCGCCCGGACCGATCACGACGGCGCGACGCGACGATCGGATAAAGTTGTCGCGATCGTTAAGAGAGTTAAAGTCGGCGACGAGGGGGGAAGAAGAGGGGCAGGAGGACAACGTAAACGGGCGGACCGGGCGAGTGTTCTCACGTAAAAGTAGCCGCCGCGCCGCGTTAATTTCGTTGCACGCGTTAATGCACACGGGTTCGAATCGGCTCGCTTTCCGATCGCTCGTAATTACACCGATTATCCGCGGCGAGCGTGCATGCACAGGCAGTTCGAAACATAAATTACACAGGACCGCTGCGCCGGTACACGACCGGGATCGACAACGCGCCACAATGGCAGAATGTAAGGAACCGTGTCGCGTGGTGCATGTCTGGAACTTCGAAGTCCTCCGTCAATGCACTTTCCCGACTACTTAAAAATGGCCACCTCCTTGCCCGCTACTTTTAATGAACGCCCGAGTCTAAACATTGACACGATTTCACCCCAGGAAAAGATCAAGAATCCCTATTTTTATCAATTTCAAGAGAATCCCCACACTCTGCAGTGACAGCAACGCCGAATAAAAACGAGCCAACATCCCCACTAAATTCTCTCGAGCTAAAACTTCCGATGCTCGAAAAATTCCCGTGACCCACAAACGCATAAAGGATCGGTCCATCGACAACGTTCGAGAGTGCTCAAAGTGAGGTAAACATCTCCAGTTTAGCTCGGCTCTTCTCTTTCGAAAAACATACTCCGGAAGAAGCGCGCTCGCGTTCGCGGGGGTAAAAGCGGCTTGGATAAAAAGGAATCGTTAAAAAAAGTCGAGAAATTATGTAACCGAGATTAAGGTGGATTTTACGATCTCTGTGGGTAGAACCGGGGGACGAAACTTTCCGGCGAATCTAACGAACATAAGAAGTATCCAGCTGGGGGGGGGGGGGAAGTACCCAAGAAATTTTATAATCCTCGAGCATCTTGCAAATCCTCTAGCTCTCTCTTCCCCTGAAGATTTCCAGATTACAGCGCCGCGCCGCCGCATGGTGTTGCGATCAATGCTTATTAGCTGGACAGAACTCATAACGTAATTCCGTAACAAATAGATGTTGGTCATATGAAGTAATGTCTATGTAGACAGTAAGAATATTAACATTTCTTTGTCAGTATAAAACTCCCAAAGTAGTTTTTGTCGACAGAACTGTGTAAACATTTTGAATTCACATATTATTTATACTTAATTAATATAAATCGATATTTTTAAAATACGTTTTGTACTTATTTCTCTCTATATTCTAAAGTCTAAAGAAAATTTTTATAATGGAAACTAACGGCGAAAGTACATTTTATTGTCTTGATTGATTCCGTTAATTATATATATTATGAAGGTTTTGTATGCAATATTCAACAAGCTCAAAGTAGGCAATAAACGCCAATATGCGGAAAATTACCAATATTTATATTTTTAGTGATAGTGTTCGCTATTTTACGATCTGAATTTTTGGAAGTTTGGAGGAATTTTCGGAAATACAATCATCTTAATGGATTCTATAAATATATTTTGAAGAAATCGTGTATAGATACGTTGTGTGGAGAAGCAGAAAAATCTATAAGGGTTAATATTTACAATATCCGCACACTTTGTATTAGTAGTCATAAAGAAGGTTTTGTCCAGCTAGCACCTCGAATCGCAGCATTGTGCGCCGGTGGAACTAATTACATACTTGTTCCACGATCTCGTTCGCGTGGAACCGTTGTTCCATCGCGGAAAAGTGATACCGATCTCCTAAAGTGTAATTGTCGATGTCTGTATCGGGTATTCCTGCTAAGGAGAGCTCGTTTTCTATCGGGGAACCGAATTATCGATTCCGTTCGAGCTCGGAAGGACTGTTAAAGGTACTCGAATGACACCTGTTGATCGCAAGCTTCGCGGAATTCCGTGGGCCAACGATTTTCGACAGTGTCCACGCAGAATATTTCAACGATTGCAACACGCTCCATTAACTTCGTTCCTACAAAATAATTTTATTCTCCTCTTTTTGTTTCACTCGTCTTTATCTCTATGGGCGCGTGCGTTTATGCTCGGGAATCCCCGTCATGATTGCATCTCCTACTCACGTACGTCCAAAAGTTATTTCATAAGAGCCTCGGATGATAGCTCGGGGCAAACTTCCGCTTGTTTACCTTTGACCTTCCAGAACGTCTTTACCGAAGCTGCCTCGACAACGGCAAACGCCTCTCTGCGACGGAAACTCTGACCAAACTGCATTACAACTTCTTTACCTTGCACTCGCGTTTCTATCTTTCTTCCTGTTGTGGCAATGTTACATCCGAATTTAATCAAACGTTCAGCTACCGTAATCTCTTTCGGCATGCCTCCGGATGTTTTAGTAAAGGTTATGTAAGTATCCTTTTATAAAATACTGATAATACCGACAATATAAATATATAATATATATATAATGTATATGAGCATAGCCTTAAACTTGCAAATCGTGCTAAGATTTTAATGAACTGCTAGATCGGTCGCCCGGACCACACTGTGTGACGGTCCGCCACGCTGACTGCATTCCCGTATTACCGCAGTCGTCGGTGGTTTAATTAAAATTTCAAATACTCCCCGATCCAGCATGCAAATTGTCGTCGTCGGATTCAATCTCTGTCGGAATAATGGGGAACAGTTTTGCGACGGTCCGGCGGTCGAAGAAAAACTGATATCGGCTATCGGAACGTTCCCATCGGACAATGGACACGCTATTGGCCGATACGTAATTTCCTGATGGTTCGTGGACAGGGCGAAACAAAGGAGATTGTTCCGGGGGAGGTAAACGTTCCTCTAATTCCGGCCGCATCAAACGGATCGCTGCGATCCTCTCTCGCGAAACAGGGATAAATCCGCGCAGGGATCGATCAACCGGCCGCAGCAATTTAGTGTCAGCCCTACCGACCACTGGTAATACTATTTACGACTGGTTTCTAATTAGAGACAGATAAGAATTCGTTCCTGCGGGCGATGCGCCGCGCTGATTCGCGCGCGGCCGCGTCGATCAAAGGAAATTACCCTTAATTGGCTCGGAGTCTGCTCGACGGAGACATTTTCCCCTCGCATTCTCGTTTCCCTTGATAAAACTGGACCTAATTGATGCTCTCATAATTGACCGCGAACAATAAGAAATCATCTATAGCGAATAAAAATGAGAAATGCCTATGATATAAAATACAACAGTAGGATATATAATTAAAATGGTACGTTTCACAGCTCGCCGGTTAAAATTAATATATCTAATTCATTTGTTGTTCTTTTTTTTTTGCTACTGTTTCGAGATCATTTGCGAACATTAATGAAAGTATAATACGGAACGAATAAAGCGCAAAATATTTTCAGAAAAAAGACGATCCGCTGTTATTGACGTGAGGTGGATTCTTTGATAAATTGATAATAGAAGAATCTTTACTATGCGAGGGAAAGATGGCGCCACGGGCTCCGCTTCGGGCCATGGTCTCCTGCTTTTCCTCTATTTCTCCATTTACGGGCTGAATCTGCCACGGTAGAAAGTTTTCAGAGATCATGAAACAATTCAACGCGATAATTGGCGAGTTCGTTTTCGGAATGAGTATGATTAAATTAATTATTTTGCGTGATCCACTAATTCGGACGTCAGCATTAATTGCAATCTACCTCGAGAATCTCATCGGAAAGCGTGACTATTGAACGGATTCAAAACATCGAATTTTCTTTGCAATTTATTATTTTGATATCTCGAGAGCACAATCTGAAATTTATTTAGACAAATTGGAATTAGCATTTATATTCTTGTCGGTAATGCGGTGCTTGCGTATAAAAAAGACCAACAAACCGTCTTCAAGATATCCGGACACTTTCCAAGAATTGTCGCATCCAGCATCGAAATTTCAAATGACTATGCTACTTGGTTCAGTTTCAATAAACTTCGAGAGCTCGCCCCACAAGCGTTGACGTAAGCGTTAACAGAAAGATCTTAAATCGTGAGACTTCATTAGCGTTTCACAGGATGGCTAATGAAGTGTCTGTCGAACGATTTCATCCTGTCTCTGTTTCGATCTTATCGTTTAACTAAACGTACATCGAGTCGCGGAAAAAGGAACGGAAAACGTGGAAGAGGAGCGGTGTCCGTGAGCGTGATAAGCTCTAATTTGCATAACGCGATGCACCTTGTTGTTCTCCGAACTTCTATTTACGGCGTTGTCCAATGGGACCCGGGGAAATCGATCGCGCGCTGGCTTTTGCGAAAGTGATAATTGCCAATGGGGATCGAGCGTATCTAGCCGCAGATATCGAGCAGCGGCGATAACGAAACTAATGAACGAGGCGGGCGGATTAAATTTTCATTTTTCACCATTAGAAATTCACGGCTAAGCCGCCCCCGATGGATCGTATTAAATTATTCCTGTTATCCGCGTTTGTGGCTGGATAAGGGCAATCGACCGTGGGCCATATTACATTTTCAAGAAATTAATTGGGCAACGGTAGCTCTTCGTATTTCCTCGAATACGGAATCAACGTGGATCGTTCCATTTTACTCTAACACAATTTTCGCCCCCCCATGTCACGTCCCACCCTTTCATCTGTTTCATCCGGCTACCCCATTACCCCTAATCTCGCGTGCACACAAAAGCAAACGATGTCCACTCTTAATACTCATCGCGTGAGCTCGTAAATTCGCTCACTAAAAATTCGAACGATTTGCGTCGGAACTGCGGGGGTGGATCGTTTAAGGCGTCTCCCTACCTCTCAATTTGTTCTGGAATTTTTTCTGCGGACGTGGGAGGAGTCTTCGTGAAATCCTGCTGATTGCTGATTCGTTCCGTACACCTTCTGACCAGATTTATTAATTTCCATGAATTGAAGGAATCAGGGACCAAAAATAACAGTTATTATAAAATTTTCTACGACAAAAATCATTAATAAAAAGTTGATTATTATTGAAATTTAAGGTAATGTACACAAAATATAAAGAAGAAGCAGTTATCGATGAGAGAAATTTATTTCTATCCCTCATAGCAGTTATCGATGAGAGAAATTTATTTCTATCGCTCATAGCAGTTATCGATGTGAGAAATATATTTCGATCGCTCATAACAGTTATGGATGATCGAATTTCTTTTCACTTGTTCATAATAATTATTGATGAGGAAATTCATTTTGGTTGCTTATTTATTGAGTCGTCTACTCAACTGAAATGAATTTCTCTCATTGATAACTGTTATGAGTGATCGAAATGAATTTCTCCCACACACACAACGATAACATTTACCAACAAGAGAAAAAATTTTCGGTTACTTATAATCCTTATTTGTGGCCAATACGATTTTAGTCGATGTAATACTTGTTATTTTATAACTTTTTTTCTTTTCGGTTATAACAGTTATGGTCCCTGGAAGGAATTGTCTACGTTCAGCAGAGAGACAGGTTTAATTTCGAATGGTGCTCACCATAATCATTGCTGCTGCTAGTGCACTTCAAATTAAATTACGAAACTTGAGAATTGGAGTATTTCAATATCCACGGTTAATATAAATTATGCATGTTATACTGAGCATACCTTCCAACTGGTTGGACAGCATTTGAAATGTACCACGGTGAATAATTATTGCTGATTTATGCATTTATATGACAAACGTGGATTTTGTTTGTTTCTATTGATCCAGTAAAATTTACAAAAATTCAATAATGCGCCACGCCTGTCAGAAACATGATCCACAAAATCTTCAATGGAAGATGCAATTAAGAGATGGAAGATCACAACAGCCTTCCCGGGGGATGTGTATCTTCGATGGGAACATCCGCCGATTTTTCACAAAGTCGTTCGAGCGCAAAGGTTAGCATTTGGGGGTGGAGGTGCAATTAAGGAGTCGATCAGGGGTTTGAGCGCGGTCGCGGCAAATTAGCGGGGCCGAGGTGAGACTCGTTAATTAATTATGCATACCTTCCCTCCCTTTTCGATTCGTCCCGGTGGAAAGCAGTCTGAGCAGCGACTTGGCCAGCCCCCCCGCGGTCGAAACAGAGCGGTGCGCCTGGTAATTGGAAATCAATACTCGCATTCAGCCCTCGAAACATCCTTGCTTGACGAAAAACTGATCGTGACCCCTCTTTAGCCCCGAAGAAGCGGCTCCGGGTCTCTGTCTCTTGAGAAACCAGCCCTTATTATCTTCGGTTTTGTCAAGCTGCACACCCGCATCCCCTTGTTTCGTGTCATCATCCCTTCACGGAAGGAAAAACCGGAGGAGAAACGCGCTGGATCGATTTCTGCGGGACATTTCGAAAATTAATTGTCCTCTTTAGCATGCTATTCCAGGGATTCTTACTTCAAAGGCTATTTCTACGACCACGGAGGAACTCGAGGAACTTGCGGAAATTGTCCGACCTCTTCCGGAATCCATAAAGATTTCACGAGACCCCGTTTTTTTTCGAAAGTTCCGCATTCAGGAAGGCTCGACGACGTTGCTTTTTACGCGACTCGATTTCCTGGATCGTTCGTTTATTGCTCGTTCGACCGCTTTGCTGCTCAAACAACGTCGCCCCTGTTGTCCTTTTACGAGCCCACCGGGTTTATTGCGTCATGAGGAAATTTATATATCGTAACGAAATTAATAGGGATAAGTTTTCAGGATTTTTAAGACCTTTTTTCCCCGCTTTTCGAGCCGATGTTATTGTTATTTCCCTCGTCTTTGTGAAGAACTGGCGCTGTAGTATAGCACGGGCGCTGCGTTACCACTCGAATTTTGAGGACGATAGCGTTCGTGTGACTGGATGATACCGAAAACATTTATTACGGTGAATGAAGTTTATATAGGAATGCAACGAACTGTGGAGGTAGAGTATCGGAGCTTTTCCAATGAATTGGGTAATTTGAACGTCAATATTTATCGTGGAGCTTTCAATTTAATTACCTATGGTTGTGCATTGTATTGTATGTATATATTATATTACAATATTTTTCCAATTTTTGAAATGTGACCGTCATTTGAGAAATTGTTTTCAACACGGTCAATGAATTATTTTTATTACTCTGATGGGTCTGAACGAATTAACTGTAGATATTGCAAAATTGTTTTATGGTTGGTCACCTAAATATTATTCTTTTCAAGCTATTTAAAAGGTGGAATTTTTTTATTTGTTATTTCTTTTATACACGTTATATATTTTATCTTTCGTTTTACTCAATGATTTCTCTGCCTTGACATTGCATTACGCTCTTCAACGGGATAAATATTGATCGGCAAACCAGTTTTGGAACATACTACTCGCCTCGGCGTAAAAAGTTCCATTAAAAACACAGACTTTAATGGAAATCTCGATGCGCACTTTGTTACTTTGTTTGTTTGTTTGCATACAGTTCAACGTAGCGATGTAATAACTGACGCAACATTTCTCGGAAATACTTTCGCGTGCCTTGCAAAATGAAAAACGATCTACACACTTTTTAAAATAAAATAAAATTAAATATTTGCATTACACTAATATGAAGACTCTCTCTCTCTCTGTCTCTCTCTGCGAATTTTCTGTGTTTATACCAAAAATAGGTACGTGTAACTTCATAGAATTTGAAAATATGTATTATTTCTTAGGTTTATGAACACATTAGAGACAATATTATTAAATAGGTTCTCCATCATTAAAAAGACGAGTCATTTTCACTTTTTCTAACTACAATTTTTTAAAAATTCAATTGATCTCACCGTTTTCAAAAGTGCTGAACATTTATAAAGTGATATACATTTCACTAATAAGCAGCCAGGCAAATAGCAGCCAGGTTCGTAAAGCGATTAGATCGTCGGAGGTCGATCGAGCAAGAAGAAACCTCATTCGAATGCGTCGCGTGATCCTCGATCCTCGATCGGAAGTTGATCCGCCGAGCATCTGCCGGTTAATAGAATGAAAATGATGGCGCGAAGATTGTTCCCGTGTCGGGAATCTCCAGCATGTAATCGTGCGCGATGTTATCTTAAATTTCCACCCCTGCGTCTCCGCGTTCCTTCGCTTTTTTCCTCGTTGAAGACACGGGGATGGATATTACACGGCGCGCCGTATTACGTTGAAAATCCCAGGATTTCTTCCCGGACTGCTAATACCAACTTTATTCGAGACTTCGAGCCCTGATACGTTTTTGTTTCGAAAGAAAGTTTGACGATTTAATAAGGAAGCGTATTCGGGCCTCGAGTACGGCCGCGAACTTCCAGCCCCGTAACGAAATTCGTCGGCGCGCGAGATACGTGACTTCCTAATTAAACTTATTAAAGAGCTGAGCCGCGAGACACCCCTTCGAGCTGTGTCGCACAGAAGGACCAATCGGTAACCGCGTGAAATTTTCTTTATCCCCCGTGCGTGGCTTTTCGTGAAACCAATTTCGAAGTGGAATGCAAATTCCCGAAACTTTGAAGGCGCGTTTTGCTCTAACGGTAGTAGTTGCGCTGTTGTTTCTTGCATAAAATCACTCCATGGACTCGCACGAACGAGATTATGTAGTTTAGTACCGCATTATGAATACAGAGTCTGTTTAAACCGGGATTAACGCTAAAACTATTGCACGGGTCGAATTAATTCTCCTGATTTTCCTTTCACAATTATTCAACTTACTAGCGCAATACCCGTTGAAAAATCAATGGCTCGCTTTTTTCTGGAGGTATGCTACTATTTCAGACTATAGACTACATTTAAGGACACACGTTGTTTGAAAAACTAAATATAGATGATCGAGATAGATGATCGTTAGAAGCACAAAACAATATTCTGAGTTAGTCGTTACGGTATTTTCAAGATTAAAAGAGTGGTAAGACACACAGAGTTCCGGACTTATATAATAATGAAAATTAGAAAATATTTACATCAACTAATTTTCCACTTTTTTGTTCTTTAACCCTTTGCACTCGGAGCTATTTTCACTGGAAAACTATTGAATGTGGTGGTTGTTGAGTAGGGGTCAGAACGGACCCGAGCGCCGCCATGCGATGGTTAATCAGCCCGCGGTATGACGGAACGCCGCAACGAAACTGATCGATACGTAGAGTGGATTAATATATCGACCGCGATTCTGGCTGCGAGTACGCGCCGCGTGTAATTACGTTTAAAAGCGTGCTTTGTCTGATTAAACCCGCGGTAGAGAGAGAGAGAGGATGCGCGCCACGCACGACAGCCGAGGGCAATTAATTATACACGCCGAAAAGCAGGCTAGTCGCTCGGAATGCCGTCGACTCCCTTTTTCCATCGGATACGAAGCCATTCGGACGGCAGCGAACCACAAGTTAGGTACACACGTTATTTCGAGATCGTTCGGGCGTTCGGCTTTCGAAATCGAAAAGTAGGACGGAACGTATATCCACTGGAGACTCGATCGTTTGTTCGACATATACACAGCTGAAACTTTCGGGATTAAGAATAGACTTATCAAGAAATCATCTCATTGTACAGATACTTGAAAATTAAAACATGTGTTGTGAAAACGTGACCTTAAATGGGCTAGAGCAATTATAGTCATTGAATTCCTTACGAACGGGACTATCGTAGACGTTTTAAAAGGGGTGGCCCCGTTTAAAAAAGTGAAGGTGAGCTTGATATCTCTATAAGAAAATAACATAGAAACAATTATTTTTGTCATTGAAAAATAACGAAGATATTTCGGTGCAAGCGTTAGTAGACTCAACCAGTATAAAAGAGGTAATTAGGCCTGCTACAGACATCCGTTTTTCTAACGTGCGGCAGAATAACGGACGTGTACCTACATCAAAGCAGATCGAAATTTCGCGTAGGAGAAAAAAACTCAATCCCAAGAACAACACCACCAAGTTAACAAACTTAAAGAGCAGCAGACAGTTAATTTGCAAGAGTTTAAGATTCCTAAAGACGCGCCGTGTCACAGAATTTCTCTTTGAAAATGATAAATAATAGTAAACTTTGCTACAATTATACAAGTTCTGAGATCGAACGAGGTTAGAAACGGCCGGGCAGAAAAGCGGAGAAGTAAATATTTCCGCTCCACGGAAAGGATTCGAGCACTTGTATAGTCCATTACTCGTTGGCTTTTCTCGGCGCGCCCCCGCAGCATCATTTGAATATCTGGGAATAAGATAATTGCATTTGCCCTGCCCCCGGCATCGCATTGCGCCGGCCGTATTGCTTTTTACATAAATATAACTGACAAGAATGCACCGAGGGCTGCGCACTTTGCACAGTACTGTACAGCTTATGAAAATTCTGCCCTGTGTTTCGGGAAAAATCGGAAGAGCAAAAAATGAATAGCGGAAATTTCTCGCGCTTGGAGATCTTTTTGTTCGGAGTTTCTAGAGGAACCACTCTCTCGCGAGGCAACGCGAAAGTGTCGAAGTCGACACTTTAACGGAACACAATTGCGCTGTATTAAGGTTAACATTGTTCGAATTCGGTTCCCCGGGAAAACTCCTCCGCGGCTCCTATGCTTCTCTGCTATCGTTGTGCATTGTGCGAAACACTCACCTGTAAATTGGCTCACCTCTCGCCTCGAAGGAACCGAAGGAAAGTTCGTCCCGGCGATAACAACTTCGTGCTTTCTTCGGAAGAACCAAATTGCCGTGCATTAAGGCTAACATCGTTTGCTCTGATTGCAGACTCACATTCTATGCGAAATGTCTCTCCCTGTGCAAATTACTCACCTGTAAGCTGACTATGAGGCGCTTCCGTCTTGAATACCAAAAGCTCGTTTTAGAGTTAACGATCCTACCATTTCCTGAACGGAGTTTCGCAGAATTTAGATCACTATTGGCTATTTTGATCGCAACGTTGCGATTCTACGCTTCATTCACTCTTCGATGGGTCATTCTGTACTGTTTCGGATTTTCTTCAAATTTGAATATGTTGTAGCCTTTAGTGCCTTTGAACGAATCTCAGATTTTTCAGTATCTTAAAAATTGTTGATTTTACAGACGTGTAACAAAAAACCCCTTTTTTCATTAAATCATGAGACTAGAACTAGCAAACCGATGGAAATGGAATATCTACTAAAAATGTTGTCATTTGAAAAGAATGTTTTTCCACGTGACGATTATGTTGAAATATTAATAACTATACTAATTTAGATGCTAACGAAATGAAAGTGTGCGAAAGTGCTCTGCATACCTACTTGAAAAACTCCTGCCGTGTAAGAATCAACAAAATTTACTTAAAACACTTGAAAATCGCTAATGAATGAATGCTATTTCAGAGACTGCTTCACAACGCAAAACGCGCTACAAAATCTCTCGACTTTCGATGAATTATAGCACTTCAGTGGTGTACCACTAAAAAGAAAACAATACTGAAGACTTATTGTTCAGACCTTTAACTACGTCGAACATCAAAAATCGGACTTTCTTCCGACTTTTCGGGACAAATACACCAATGTGCGTTGTTACTATTCCATTAGAAAAATTTTCCATCACGAAATCAGATATTCTCATCAGGAACGAAATCATATTGTATTTCGATTAAGATTGGTAATTCCGATCGCGAAGGCAGAGGCTCCGGGAAATCTGATTTTCTGTCCTCTTTGGTGCACCTTGTAAAATACTACTCACCTGTTAATTAACACGCCAGCAAAAACCCAAAGCTCATCAAGAGAAACGAACAATTTCGTGTCTCCGAACGCAGGAGATAGATGGGAAAATAATCAGAACGAGCTGGGACAAACGTTGTAATTGTATATGCCATACCTCAGTTAAAATTAAGTTACACATGGAAGTAGACTTGTAGTCTCGTACGGGGAACATCGAGGTATATTTACAAACGTTCATATCAGCTAGACGCGGCTCGCATAATTCGCTCGCGATCCGATCGCAGCTCTGTACAAGGTATATAATTAAAATAATCCGCCTCGGACGCTCGTACAATTTAATCCAGTACCATCTAAGACTTATTATAATGACGTACCTTATATGCAATATACTCTCTCGTCGCGATCTTCCTTTTCTATTTTCTTTTTCGACGCAACGTTTTCTCTCGAGGCTCGACGAAGACGTGAAGTGTTACACAATACTTATACTTAATTACTTCTACAATTAGTATTTCGATAGTCGATGTGTGTGTGTCGTTTCAATCTTTGTGGTCGCAGGTTCATTTACAAACGCAAGTTCAAAACCGGACATCGCTGGTACGACGGTGGCAAGTATAAAATTGTTTAAAATATGTAATGGACGCAACAAAATGAAGCTTCAATTTCTCCTCAACTTTTTAATTATTCGCTACTACGGCTACGTTGGGATCCATTTATTCGTGTTTTCGCACGAATGCTCACGAATTTTCCGGATGGAAATTCACCCATTTTCTGTTTCTAGTAAACCTTCTAAATAAAGTCCTTTAATTGTATAATTGATTGACTCAAAATGTGAAACAAAATTGGATGGATTATTGTTTTACAACTTTTCTGCAACTATTTCTAAGGAGCATATGTAGGTGGAGGATTAAGTAGAAATGCAAACATTTTCTAGTCAACATCTAGAATCATATTAAAATTACCTAAAAATCATTTGTACAACTATTTGCATAAAGATCCGCAGTCTATCGATTCCAGAGCCCATAAAGACATCAAGAGGCTCACGGTATCTACTTCGATTTCCTTTGCGTCTTCGGTATGTGTATCTCGGTCAAAGAGTGCCACGATGAAGCCATCAGTTTTCTCGAGACGAAATTCCCTAGGCATCGGGATTTGAGGGTGCCGTTTGTTGCACATCTGCATTCGCGGTTCACCGCAAAGCCAACGAGTGTGAACCTGAGAGACCGCGTCCCGCGGAATCTCGAGAATCCGTGGCGCATTTCGGCCGGTGCATTCGCATTCCTTCGAGGGCATTCCGAGTGGTTCTGCGCCGGAAACGTGGCCAGAATCTCGAGGATCCCACCTGAACGGGGAAATACCTCGTGCGTTGCACTTCTGTTTCCGGTGTATCGGCTATCCCTGCGAATCAATTATGTACGGCCAATCATCGAATTAATCGTCAAGAGTATCTTACCATAATAAGCCCGACAAATCAATTTTCACCTTTCACGTACATCAACGAAACAGCGCTTTAAAATTTGGTCATTCTATTCGGGAAGATAACGAGGTTGTAGCTCGTTTAGCGTGACGCATTATGTAAATTGCAGACATTCCAAACGAATTCAATTTTGCATATATTTTCGTCTATCGTACACGCATGGTCAAAATATATATTTTTCTAATTTTTACCTCTCAAAGAAGAACATGAGAGGGAAAAATCCTAACTTTCTTCTAAGTGCGGCTGTTTTTTCAATTTCCAATATTTTTCCGTCGTTTCGGTTCCGATCATGGTCGTAGACATACTAAACGCGAGTCAATTGAATTTTTTCATTTTTTATACATCCCCGATAGCTCAGAATCAAATACCACGCTATTAAAATTTTTTAATTTCACTATCTATTCTCGAGATCTATAAATCAACTCCTCGAGAAGCACGGCAATTAGAACGTTGCTAACGATAAACTTTGTTTCGATTATTTGGCGAATAATGAAAAATTGTTTCCGGAGCTCAAAGGGTTAATTGGCGAGTCTGTGAATGAAATCGTTCGCGTGGAATCTTATTCGATGCGAATGGGATTTGGGTCGAGTCGGTGCTACGCGAGGTAGAAAACACGCGCGAGAACGCGAATCACGATTAATCGGGAGTCGGGAGGCAACAAGACAGAGGAACAAGCTGAACGAGGAGAACGAAGGCGCGTGCATCGACTGCAGCGCATCGACAACAGCCAGAAAGCAGATTAATACCTCGCCTGCAGAGCTTTTATGCGTTTATAGCTCGTAAAACTTTTCGAACAGTGAAATACAAGATTCGATGGAGTTTAGTACATGATCGCTCTACTTCTCGCACGTCGAAACTATTAGCAAGAGAGATAATATCTTGCTTAATCTTGCTTTCATTCCTACCGTCGACAGTATAATATTTCTGCAGCCGTATAAAACAGAAAAGGTAGGTCTCGCGTTGTAAAACGAAAATTACAGGTCTGAAGTTGTAACTAGCAAAATACAAGTCGTAAACTATGTTTGAAACTTATATGAAACATGCGTAAGCATCGCTTTAATCCTAGTTTCCCGAGAGTTATAAAAATGGTAATATGCGAATAATTTTTCAACCGACAACTTTTCTTGACGAAAGGACGAATTCTGATTTTCTACGACTTTATATTTTTACATTGCTGTCCATATATTCCAATAGCTCAGATAACCAAAATTGTCATCTTACGCAAGATTTGAAAAATCGCATTTTGGCCAACTTTTCGAGGCAAATACTTTACTGTGCACCGTCTCTACTGGAAGTATTGTACAAAGCAATGTTTAGGCTGTCGACTGTGCGTTCCACGGGCCTTTTCGTCCTTCAAAATAGCTGTCGGTTCACTTTGCGACCTATAAAAATCGCGGAAGAAGAGGTATACCTTAGGTTTCGGGACTCGCTGGTGCGTTGCCTCGCATAAATCTCTTTTCGGGATTTCAGGTGGAACATTCGCGAGCGAGCGTGACTGCCGGAAACCGCCATTTGCATCGCGAAAGTCTAGCTCTCGGATCTCGTAGTTCTCAGGTCGTCAATAATCGAAAACCTGACATTCACATTTCAAATTTTTATTCTGAAGCATTCGAGGAACCGGAGTCTTGTCACGCGTAAAAGCCACGCTTCACTTAATATTTTTCCAATTCTTTCCCGTCCTCAATTTTCTGTTCCATTAAAATGGTTCGCTCAAGCCTGATAATTCGCGTTCTACCAACGGCATCTACATTTTTAAGGACACACAATACTTAGATACTGAAGAGGATACTGAACAAGATTTCCTGTCGTTAAAAAAAATTTATGAACTGCTTTATGTACTTATGGCAAAACTACGTGGGTACGATTTCGAATAATTAAAATATTGCAACCATCAGAAACCCACCAAAGCGAGAAATAAAT
This sequence comes from Lasioglossum malachurum, assembly GCA_028455605.1. Classification (NCBI taxonomy): domain Eukaryota; kingdom Metazoa; phylum Arthropoda; class Insecta; order Hymenoptera; family Halictidae; genus Lasioglossum; species Lasioglossum malachurum. Next base: position 7,456,805 of record CM052319.1, on the reverse strand, counting down.
TCTTATTTGGTTCTTATATCTTGCAATTAATGCAAACGCGATTTTTGTTTTGATTTTCTACTACATTTTTCATTTATCTTCTGGGTATCTTTGGTTGCTCATTTTGAGATCCTTTCTTCGATGGACTCGACCTTGAGCAGAGGTTTCATTAGGATCGTGGAGTGACGAACGTCCATCGGAAATCGATTGGCCGGACACGAGAAGCTTTCGGCCTGTAACCCCTTGACCGCTGGTTCATTAAAAGCGTCGCGGATGGATTGATAGTTCCACGAAGCCTCCTCTGGTTCGAGGATCGGTAAAATCAATTCTGGGAAGAGATGTATGTTATTCGCGGTTCGTTACTGTATCAACAAAATAACAGTCACTGGTTTAAGAGATTCTAAAATCAAGAAGTAAGTACCTCTGAGTGCTTTCAAATTAGTTCTCCTTCGATTCTCCCGAGAGAAATGCGCTTTCACTGAGTAAATTTGGTAGGCGCGGTTCTTAAAGAATGTAGGACGAAGAATTGAAAGCAACGGAAACTGCTGGAAATGTTTTCATTCGTGGCAGTGGCGAGAAAGCATAGCAAAGAGCAGATGCATGTCATCTAGTGAGATCAGGGGGCTACAGATATAGTATAAAAGAAAAACAGTCAAATCTGAGTAAAAGAAAGTAACGTGGGTGGTACATTTAGGTTGATGGTACACAGTGACAGCTTATGCAAATTCAAATATTTATACAGCGGTTCCTGAAGGCGAAAATTGAAATAGAATGTTAATTTCATCACTGATGGTTTCGCGATAACCGAGGAATTAAATGAATGAAGTCCGTAAATTATGTAAGAATGCACAATTGTTAATTAATTGTAAGTAGTCGGAAACAGCAGTGTTCCTGACAACAAACGCGTTATCGAAAATCGAGTTTCGACCGCAAACAGTGTCCACACAGCACCGGCTCAAAATGATCTCGTTTAGCGTTACACCTATGGGTCCGACGAGTTCATCCGATTAACGTTGTTGTCTCGTTGTTGCATAGGCGATGAGCCCGGTTGTTTGGCAATTACCGTGCGTTCGACGATTTTGCGGCCGTGTAACTCGCGATTACACAACGCTTGGTCGAATTTGTTGCAGCTAATTCGCGGCCAATTACCCCATCGCACACCGGAACGCAAATGCGGATACTGTTTCCACGCGATTATCCCGGATCGATCAAGTCGAACCCCGTCGGCCACCGGGAATAAATTCTCAATGCTGAAGCAACCAGTATAGCACTGCGAAACTCGCATGGAAACACGAATTTCAATTTTCTATAATTTTCCGCCTCGATTGTGCGGCCAGCCTTCATCGAATATTTTTACTCGTGGCCTGTTACACCGGAAAAAGATAAATATACCTTACTGCGGGTGTACGTTTTACTGCGGTACATTTTCTCAATGAGATTACAATACATAAAAATAAATATTTCTCCCAGAGTAAATGTGCATAATCCATCGAAAATGTATTCTCGTTGCCGCGGCAAACAAAATTGCCAATTATCCTCATATTTTTATAATCTCAGGATTTGAAAAAACATTCTCCACAAAAGGTAAAAATAAGACCAGTTTTCTTTTATATTTTCTTCTATATAATTAAAGGACTGTTGTTCATATGATTGTGCATTTTTCGTATTGCTTTAAATTGTATAGGAGGAAGTTTTATTAATATTTAGATACCCTACCCTCTTTTTATTGAGAGCTTAAATGGAACTCTCTATAGGATTCTTTTAGAGGATCGTAGATTGGGAAAATCGGCTTGCGCAGGCTCTTGTGTTTAGCGAGGCAGTTCGTCACCAGTCGATGCCTGTTCCCATCCTTTTTTTATCGACGCGTCATCTGCCCGAGTTCGACGAACAACGAGCTTGAGGACTGAATAGAACCGGCGAGACAGGATGGGAGCACGTTCACTTCCGCGATTATTATCGCGTGGCAAGTCGCCGCGCGACAACGTCCGATAAGCTGCGACGTCTCGTGGATATCGCCGACGCTCTACTACGCACGGAAATCTTTGCGATGAAAGGGGCCACCGTTTCGATCGTGTCGGGAACGAATCGTTCCATCGCCGCCGCGCCGGCACGAAGTTTACTTTAGTTAATAGTCGCCGGCTGATGTCACTCCGGTTTCAGTCCGGCTTGATAGGTTCTTTTCGTTACCGCTGCTACAATGCATCTTTAACCCCTCTTACGTGCAATTGATCCGACAGACTCGTCACACAGAAATTTTAGAAGACCTCGGCGCTGGAACTCGTCACTTTTAATTGGGGAATGCTGAGCAGCACTTAATTCCCGTGCGGCTGATCCAAAAAATCGATTTTTCAATTGTGAGAAGCATAGAACCTTAGATTTGCTTTCCCAAATTTTTATAACGATATTCATTGAAATCGCAAGGTTATGAAGATTGTAGTAAAACGAGTGTCATTACATGCGCTTTCCTTGTGTTTTACACGTTCGCAGCCGAAGTTCCCCATAAGTGAAACTTTCGGCCAATTTCCGCCCGAGGGATAGGAGGAAGAAGAACAAGAAGAAGCAGAAGAAACATTTAGTGAACCATGCGCGAGGTAAAAATTAATCACCGACGAACCGTGACTTCACTATGATTGGTTCTCTTCGTATAGTCCAAGGTTTCAGCAAAAATTCTCGCGATGAGAAAACGGGAGGCTCGATCATTTTCTTCTTTTATACTTGCCGTTAGTTTTTCAGTTCCTCGAGAAAGTAGTAGCAGTAAACGATCGTTTTCGTTCGAGAAACAACAACTGGGTCATGCCGGGAAAATCGAATTCTGATTAGAGAAGGAGCTCTCGGGCTAATTTTCTTGTAGCCCGTGTCTCTCGAAGACTTATCGCGGCGAGTTCTCCTATTTCACGGGCTGTTAATCACGCTCAACGCTTCCGCTCTCATATCGAGCCGGATAGCGGCCGAGAATTATTACTCGATTTTATTATCCCGCGGGATATTTAATCGTCGTCCGGCGTAAACTGTATATTTCACGTTTCTGGGTAACGCGGACGTCGCGGTGGTTATTTCCTGAGTAACATCCTCTCCCGCGCTCCGGGAATTCGGAAAATTGCCTGACAGTACTCCGCATTTCAAAAGTGCTTCATGTAAATCTTATCTGGCCACAAGTTTCATCAAGGCGACATCAAGTACAAAATTTGAAGGAAGCCTTGATTTGGTGGGTACTATCTAGTGTGGTTCCTTTAGCAATCCGAGGTCCTCTTCTGCTTTTCTGGGATCCTCTTTGAATCTCGGCAACACCTTCAATACTTCCGACGCGACACTATTTTTCCTGGAAACTCTTGAACCTCCCGAGCGACTGCACTGTTTTTCCTGCGAACTTTTAAATTGCTTCTCCAGTGGCAACACTATTTTTCTTTGAAATTTTTAAATCACCTCCTTAGAGACAACGCTATTTTTCTTTTAAAAAAAGCTATTACAGTGTTAAGTTTGCAAACTGAGAAAACAATACTAGAGAGATTCAATTAGCAATTACTCAGAATTTCTCAGATTTTTATTTAGAAGGTAAAATCCTTGATTATATAATTTAGTGATTCTTTAATTTTATGGAGGAGTGAATAAAATTAATCTCACATGGTTCTGGTTCCTTTCGAAGTATATATGAGATCTCACAGACCTTTGGGATTTTCTGAATTCTTTCAAGGGTCCATAGACCTTCGCTGATCCTTCTGAGCAGCTTTCAAAGGTCTGGAAGATTCTAAGAATCCTCTGGGTTCTTCCACGAGTCCTTGGATCCTTATAAGACCTTTTAGCCGCCTCAGAAAGCTTCAGTCATCCAGTAAGTCTTTCTCCGAGTCGCTCCGAGTACGACATTCCTTGACACCAAGATAGATCATAAGACTTTTCGGGTTCCAGACTTTTTTGGTACTCGACGAAAATCTTCAGTGATCCTTAAAAATCCTTTTCTGAGTCTCTCTGAAAGTTCCTTCCTTCTTTTGGACACCGAGCTGAATTGTACGACTTTCCGATGGCAAGACCTTTTGGACTCTTCCAGTCCTCACTGATCCTTAAAAATCTTTCTCCGACTTCCTCTAATATCTTCTTTTTTGATATCGAGCAGAATAAAAGCTGGAGAATTATTACTCGCTTCCACATCCGCAAGATATTTATAGCCACCTCGATGGAAATTTTCCGCGAAATGTCCCCTCGCACGCGAAACTCTGAAAATTGCCAGCAGTATAGCGAATCCCCGAATCTTGAACGCGCATCATGTAAATCCTATCCGGTTGCTGGAGGGAGTCCCGGCGCAAGTTACTCGCGATTTATGTGCCGCGAGTTGGAAAGACCGAGAAATGGGACTCTTCGCGATTACGATCCCGATCCTCTTCGCTCCTAGCTGTGAGTTCCTCTTTTATTTATACGCTGGTGCTTGGATAGAATCGTCGACTGTCTCGAATCGGTTGGATTTAGCATTCCCGCGATAGCGTTTCAAACCGTTCCGTTGCGTTGGTTTATTTTCTGATTTAGCCAACTTCCGTATGCATAATCGCGGCGGATCTTAATGTAGGAACTGAGAAATCGCCGAGTTTCCCTGCGGTGTCGTTTAAAATCTATCAGCGTACGTCGCTTGATCGTTTCTCGATTTTCACGCGGAAAGAAAGTTTCGAAGGAACGGATGAAATAAGTTTTTATCAAACGCCTTGCTTGTTTTATTAAATCATCTTGTCTTTAAGTCTTTATATATTATATTTAACTGTCTTATATTCAGATTTTCACTGCATAAATTTGGTGTATAAAGAAAATGGTTCGAACAAGGTATCGATTGATTGCATTGATTCATCAGAGACTTCCAAGTAAGAGTGGACGTACACAAAACAATTTGAACAATTTTTAGGAGTGAAAAGTATATTGCAGATATTCACCTGTATGAAGAAAGGTCGACGAATTGATCTGTACATCTACGCGGTGTATGAATTGAAAGGGAGGATTAAAATTTCGAGAATTAAAGTGTCGGCTTATCAGACCTTTCCCTTTTATTTATGGCCAATGGTCCCGGCGAATGAGACGTTCCCTTAACGGGTGGAATACGGTCCGTGCCGGAATTACGTCGTTTTCCGTCTCGCTTCCAACCGTATAAAAGCTTCGCGATTAAACGTTCCGCCCCCGTAGTGTTCCGCGACGTAGCGTTCCCGCCACGCCGCGCGCCGCATCTCGGACATTAAAATTTAAATGTGATTGCAGTTTCGTTTAACGAAATTAAATACGAATTCCGTGGCAGCCGCCGCCGCTTAACGGCCGTAACGACGCGCCAACCAAGCCTCCAAAGGTCTCTCGCCTCCCCCTTGACGCCCGTTATTTTAACTCTAACGTGATATCGTCGCGACGAAAGCGAACTATCGCGTCCCATCGCATCCCCGTCGCCGTCGCCCATGCTATATAGTCCGGTACCACGCTAAGAGGACCATCGCGCCGCTCCGTGAAAGCAATTACTCCCATAACGACCGAATACCATCGATGACATCGACAAGCATCAACCCCGTCTTAATACAATTCGAACGACACCGCTTGGTCAACCGCCGAGCTAACGGTGTTACCTTGTGCTCCAAGGAAAACGGAAACGAAGCCCTAAATTTCAATTCAAAATTCCTCTTCAGGTCTCGTGGATTACTCGTCAGAACATCCGGAATTTCGCTAAAAGTCTTTCAGAAGTAATATTGAAATCCTTTGGGAAACTATGGGATCTTTTAAGATCTCTTGATCCTCTCTCGATACTTTCTACGGGTTTTGCCGACGCGTAGGAGACATTTCAGAACTCCTGAGGTCTTCCAGGAAATTTTGAATCTCTCCGGAGTTATCTAGAGCGAGGTCTAGGAGTCTGGCATTCTCAAAAGAGTGACTACCATCCTATTCAAATGTGAAATAAACTGCCCACTTCCAGGTTGTAACGCGAAAGCAATAAGAATTAAATAAACAACCTTGTACATCGCAAATTTTCTGCGGTCTGGAGCCACTAAAAATGTTTTTCGGCGATAAGTGCAAGTGCGCACTACAAAGCTTCGTCCATCGAGCGATCGCAGCACAGCGCCCGCTTCCATCTTCCTGAAGGATGCTCCATCGTGCCGGCCACGATGCGATGGATAAACAACGTTAAAGAAATGAGGAATGACGATGGCGTTCGATCGGGAGTGCCTCATCGCGGTAAAAGCGAGCTCTCGGAAGCGTTCCATCGCCCTTCTGTCGAGCTGCTCTGAACGTTGAAACGCTAACGGTGCTCGTTTCCATGAAACGATATCGTTCTGGGGCGCGGAGATGAATTTCGAGCGGATTCGTGTATGTTTCTTTCCCGGGGCGAACAAGCGCCGTCTAAAGCGCAACCTTTTCAAATCCCCGTCGCGTCGATCACTTTTCTTCTGTGCAGCAATTTCTCGGGATCACGAATCAACCGTCAGCTCCCGCCGAGATTTAATTCCCGACATCTCAATAACAATCAGTAGGTAGCATAAGTTTGTCCAGAGTTTCGAAGAAAACGTAATCTCCTCGCGGCACTGGAACTAATTCGTTTTAGAGGAGCGTTCTTGGTGTTACAAAGAAACCTGTTCCCCCTGTGGCACCGTGCACGCGAGAAGTCGCTGCAAATGTGATTCAATTGCATGCACAATGATCTGGTCTCTACGTTCCCCTTTCCTCGAGGGCACACGTTGCGGAAGACTCTAATAAACCCCGCTGAAATCGGAAGCTCGGGTGCAGTTTGCCCCGAGCGAACTCCGGCGAAGTTGCGTTAATGATGCTGCTCGCAACCAAGGATTTTCTCGCGATCGGCGGATCGCGAACGTTACCCGTGATTCTCGGTTCCCTCGATTCTGTAATAGTGTTTGTGTTCCGTGAAATCGCAGCTCGAACCAGAATCTACACTCTTCGTGATAACAAATGGATCAGCATTATCTTCTCGCGAAGATTATTACTCTGCCTCTTTTCCTCTGGCGCTAGTCAAACTGTGTGGGGTTAATTTACAGTCAAAAAATAACACACACTTGCTTTTTCTGTATTGAGGCTCGAACTCGAGGGCCGAAACTGCTCTTCCGAAACTGAAAGTGTGAAATAACAATTGGAGGTTTGTTCAGTTTATTTAATAGTTTCTCGTTGCGGAACTCCTGTGGAGTTAGAAATTTTCAAATGAAGTGGCGCTGAACATTGTACCATGCAAATTTTTAATATTCTCGAAAATTTCTGCTTTTATTGTATTTTTAATATTTCCTGGGATAGTCGTGTTTCGTTCCTGAAAGAGTGAAGCTTTACATGGACATCGTTGTCGTTATTTTTCCAACTGTTTTATAGAAAAATGCCTTCATCGAATTATTGATTGTCGTTTCAACCCCATTTCTTCCTTTCTTCAACAATTGTAGAAGGTTGGATAATACTAGAGAGCTCAAGCTTCTTGGTCCTTCGCGGGGTATGCCCCACAGTGGAGGGAATAGGCAATTTTCGTAGGTCCTGGAGCTCCCATTTTCTTACACCACGACTTTACTGTATTTCACCAACAGATAGTTGAAGGGTTACGTAATTTTCACTCACGGGACCAACAATTCAAATCAACTTTTCTGGATGTAATATTATCTAGTGCGAGGAATCATACCCGCTCCTCGTCGGGAAACCAATATGGGAGCGTTCGAACCTGTTAAACGCGCTGGAAATCGAGCAACTTTACTAGTGTATAACTTTTTAACGAGTCAACTCTGGACACTGAAACTTGGATTCCTCGCACCAGAATTTAAAGTTTTATCATTTTTTCGTTGAATTATATAATATTGCATTCAGAAAAGTTCAGCCGAAGAAAGTGATAGAAGCAAAGTAAAATTGCAGTACACGCAAATAATCCGAAATGTTAAAAAATGAAAAATGAAAAGAATTAAATTATTTGACGAGTTCAACTCCGGAGCGCAATCTCGATCTCCGATTTGAATAGTCTCATCGCGAAGGAAGGGATCTCTTTTTCGACGAATAACATTGGACTCAACCGAGTGGAAAACGAAAGGTCTCGGTAAACCCGGAGCTCGTTTCGCGAAACCTCCCGCGGAGCCACGATATCGAGGATATCTAATTCTTCCGAGCAAACGCGAGCCCCGCGCACGGTTATCGGTATCGACAGCGCAGTACCAGCTTAAATTGTCCAATAAAGGCGCGCAACGGCAGATAACGTTGCCAATAGTTTCATGAAACGGATTAGTTTCAATCCTACCGTCGATAAGAATCGATACCGAGGTACGAACTTTTATGGGATCCGGCTCGGTTTCATGTCGGCGATGGACGATGGGTATTTAACACTTTGCCCACCGGAAGCCTGTTAAACCCTTCGAGCACTATTCTTCCGGCCTGCGAAACTTGCTGGCCAGATAACACTTTCCGCTTTACGTTCCATAAACAATGTCTGAAGTTCTACCCGTTATTTCCCGCGTGCTCCTGGAGAAATATATTTTTTTATCATTTTTTATGCAGTGAAAAAGAAATAGGGTAAATGTACCTATTACTGCTAGTGTACTGTGGTATTTTTCCCAATGAGATAAAAACACGTAGAAATAAATACTTTTCCCTGAGTAAATTTGTTTCGATCCAATGAGGATGTATTCTCATATTTTTAGAACCTCAGGATTTGAAAAACACATTCTTCATAATAGGTAAAAGCAAGACAATTTTTCTTTTCATTTTGGGGAATGCTTTATTAATATTTATTAATATTTCCTTTGCTTTTTTAATGAACAAATTAGGTCCTCAGCATTACGTACATTGAAGCGGCACAAAAATCAGTAGGGATGTCCCTAATACTACTAACGTTTTCTTCCATAAAATGCTTACACATATTATTATTTCACGATTAATTAGGAACAACATTACAATAAAGTACTATCGAAGCACGATACCGCAGTAATCGGTACAATTACCCTAAATCCAAGGACCCCATTTCTCGCGACAATCCTCCGCAAGATCAAGTTCTAAAAGCTCCGTTTCGTCTTCGGAGCGTTCCAGCGAGAATTGCGAGTGAGTCGCGTTAATGGCGAGGGGGTTTCGTGGCACGCGTTTCGACCGTAATTAGCGATCCGAAACAAACTGGAGTCGCACGTGACACGATACGACCGCGACGAATCCCTTTTACGAGCGTTCTCCCATCTTCTTGCTCCTCTGGCTCTCCTTGTAATAAAAAGAGCGCCGACCGTTCGATAGTTCATCGTAACCGTTCGATACGACTGTTTCGAATTACTTTTCTGATATAGCACGAGTTGCGTGGGTGATTCCGCGGTGATGGATCTTTAGGAACTCGCCGAATTGCCCCGGGAATTGAAACGTCTGGGCCGGGAGCACAATACGACCATAAATTTCGTCGTCAACCGAGAACACGAAGTATCATATCGAATTTTCGATGGACATTCCCGGCTCTCGAACAGAGAACTCTCTCTCTCGATGTCTTCTCAAACAGCGCCGAATTGTTATTGATTCGCATGCGGTTCAAGTTTCTAATTGTTCCTTAACCGAGACACTATAACGTCGATTTCGGGAGGATTGTTCGAAAGTATGACAAAGTGTATATGAAATTAGATGCCGTTAAACTCATCGACTCGAGACTTTCTCGAATTCCTTTATGAAATACAAACGTTTCAATGTTGAATCTGCTCGCATAAGAACATCCATGTTACATTCGTGAATTTTTATCGTTGGAACTGTGAGCCGGATTGAGTCGATTCTTTCTCCACTTCAAACTAGCAAGCACCCTCTCCTGCAAAAATAGTGTTTTTAATTGAAAACTTCATTTTGCATTATCTAAAATCGTACGTAAATTTTCAGTTTGTAAATGGCAAAGGATTAATATAATGGTTCCAATAGATTATAAATGATGTCTGTTCATAGAGTACGCAAATCTTGAAAGAAATTTTTTTTCATTTCCAATTCATCGAAAATATATAGTCAAAAAGGGAACAAAGTGTTCTTTAATTTTAGCAGTGCGTGAACAAATGTGTCCTGTAGCCTGGAAGCAAATAAAAGTCTGTGATCTAGCGCGGGCTCTTGAATTCGCCGCGATCAGAGGTTCAAGAATTTTCGAGCGCTCGCGTCTGCCCTCCTCTCGTTCCGCGAACGTCTTGCATTGAACTTACGAATTCTCGGGGAGCGTCGAAATTCCACGTTGGAGAATACGGTGTAACGAGAGGCTCGTCGTAGCTCAAAGGCCTTGCTGATTGGAAGGCAAACGCAAGCGGCGCGGCGCCGAGCAATCAGCGCAGCTATTCGCGTGTCCTGTGTTCGGCCAATCGACGATTCTTGGTTTCGAGTGTCCGAGGATCGGAACTCGATCGGACAATTAGTATCGTTTTTCACTTTCGCGATCGTTGTCCAGCGATTGCTATTTCTCACGCGAGCGCCGATCAGAAATTCCTAGCATCTAAAAGTAGCTTGGGTCTGCTGTCCACGATGCGTTCGTGCATGTGTGAAAACAGAGATAAATGTACAATGTTAGGTAGATGGATTGTGGCAATGGAGACGTCTTGATTAAGCTGTTTATTTTACGCGTTTGTAACACTGTCGACCGGAGACGTCATTTGGCGTTTTTCATTTTCTGAAGTCATTAGTAGATTGCGGATCTTTATGCAAAATAAAAAGTGTTCGCATTGATTTCAGGACACTCGGGATTTTAATTATCCTATTAAGCTGAAACTAATAGATTGATGTCCTTAAGTGTTTTTAACATGTCCACTGCCTTAAATTGTACCTGTCCATTTTTGTTATATGTGCATAAAATCCGCAGTCTAGTTATTAATACCAAATGCCAATTGGTAGCTCTCAATTCTCGGGTGTTGGTAGTCTGAGAAGGCCTTCTGTTTCCCAATTGCATCAATTTCATTGCGCGTCCGGTCGACAATATGTTTTACATAGAAATTTTCAGTCCATCTACAACGAACGCAACTTGTGACGAGAGAGTGAACGATAGTTTGATTTGGATTAGACCGTACGACAAACGATACTCTGTCGCTTCTGGAGCATCGTGGACGGAAGGCCTCGTAACCTGACATTCAGCGTTCAAATTTAGATTCTGAAGCATTCGAGCAACCGGAGCCTTGTCTCGCGTAAAAACCACGCTTCAGTTACTATTTTCCCAATTCTGTCCCGTCCTCTCGCAAACTTCGTGACATGGCCGACAACATTGAAAACTCGTAAATCTTCCGCGGGCATCGCGTCCAGAGAGTTGGCTAGCTGGAAGAGCGCCAGGCTGGTTAGTCGATCTCTCCTCGAAGAGTGATGATAGTGTTCGAATCACGCTTGTCGCGCGGCTGGGAGAGCGATGTTCAACTTCGGTTACTCTCGAGTCGACCAGCGGTGATCCGTGAGACGCTATCAACGTAGAGTAGCCTTACAGAGACGAAACTTTTGTCGGAACCTTTCGCACTCGTGTCTACAAATTGAGTAACTCTCCTTTCAAATGATATTTCGCTTCCTTTCTGTCTCCGAATAAAGAGGAAAGGCAAGATTGCACGGGAAAGAATCGATAAAACGTTGGAAATTGTAAAGACGTTTGTGAATTAGTACGATAGAAAAAACGATGTTTTAATCGATGTACGAATTTGTGTGAATTGGAGACGTAAATCCCACTACTTTCAAAATGACTCCTCTCCTTTGATATACACTGAAATAATGTTCATAAAAAGTCTTTGTTAAACTCTAAACTCTTTGTTTACTCGTTTCTAAAATATAAAACGCATAAGGGTTAAAATAACTTGTGTATCTATTTGAGTTGAACAGCAACATACAAATATCCTCTAAGACGTTACCTATAACTCTCGCCATAGGCATTGAGAAACGATCTTTTCTAAATACAAGCTGACAACGATAGAAGGGAGTAAAACGAATGATGCTAGAAGACAGAGAATAGAAGAAATGAAATAGAACAGGAATAATTAAGTTCAATAATATTTCGAAACAAGAATTCATCGAACATTGATCATTAAATATTTCGCACAGACATAAATTTGAAATTGTTTTCAGTTCGTTCCAATAGTCTTGACAGCTGGGTGTAGAAACTTTCTGGTAACCACACTGCGCCACGGAATGCTCCATACGTTCCACGGATTGGTACACGAAAAATATCCAAGTTTCGCCTCTGTGGGAGTCCTCGGCGGTATCAGGTACAGATCTACAGCGAGGGTGAGGTGTCCCGAAGGGATGCGACCGGGTTACACATAAGCTGGGAAGTCCGGCGGGGCACGTTTCCACGTTCGATAGTTCCGGGAAGTTATGAAAAATTCGATGGACAGAGGGTACCACCACTTGATCGAGCGTTCCATTGTGACGTAGATCTAGGTGTCTGCTCTTGGCGCCTCTCGTCCGGAGAGTGGTGGAATCTCCTCCTTGGCGACTTCGACGAACCCAGGGCTCATTAGGACATCTCGGTCGAGCGAGGAGAGGAGATCTCCATCTCCCTTGACGAGATCTGTGTGTGTTTGTGTCAGTCGATCGTTTCCGATTCGTTGGATCGTTCCGTTTTCAATCGATGATCTAGACCTGCGTCAGCAGAGTGAGCTGTGCACCGTTCTTCATCGAGTCTTTGTCCCGCTGCTGCTGATCCTTGGAGTCGTTCCCGATGGTGATGTCCGACCGCGACGTCAGCGTCACCGTCGTGGTGGAGGTTTTGCTGATCAGACACCTCTTCGCGTCCTCCTCGTCCTCTATGCACAGCCTGGATTGGCCAGAAACTGCCTGTCTGCTGCACTGCATTCTCTCCGTGCCGGCCTTGTTCCTTCTTGGAAACACGCTGTTCTCGATGTGCAAGGTGGCGTTCACATCTTTGCCGCCCACGCAGGTGCACGCCTTCAGGAAGCTCTTCTTGAAGTTGTCGCTGAGGAACGCGTACAGGATCGGGTTCATCGCGCTGTTGCTATAGCTGAGGAACCCGGCCAGCAAGAAGATCGTGATGGTGATCTTGCTCTGGCACTGTTTAGGCGGCGTGTAGATCAGCGCAACTTGGGTTAGCCAGTAGGGCAGCCAGCAGAACACGTACACGGTGATCACGGTCAGCACCAGCTTGGTCACGTTCCGCTGCGACCGCTTCTTCTCCTTCGACTTGTTCTTCGGGCCCACTGTCTGCAACTTCCTGATCACCAGAAAGTAAAAGTTCAGGATCAGGATCAGCGGTATAGCGAAGCCCAGGATGAACGTGTACAGCGTGAACGTGGTATGACCACCGCGATTACTGGGCCAGTAGATGTTGCAATTGATCCCCTTCTCCGACTCCATCGCGTCCGCGTACAGGATGATCGGGATCATGAAGAGAGCGCTGGCAGCCCAGGCGGATTGCGCCACCACCTTCGAGATGAACGGGGTCCGGATCTTCGGGGACGATATCGGATGACACACGGCCACGTACCGATCCGCGCTCATGATCAGTAGAAAGATGCTACTGGTGAACTGATTGATACTAGTGGTAGTCATGTAAGCTTTGCACATCATTTTCCCGAAGATCCAGCTTCGCAGACTCATCGTGGTGACCAGGAACGGTATGCCTATCAGGAAGCACTCGTCAGCGATCGCCAGGTTCAAGATGTACAAGTTCGTCACTGTCTGCATGTTCGAGAACCGCAGCACTACGTAGATCACTAAGGTGTTGCCCAGCAAACCGACGATGCAGACAATGGAGTAGAGGACCTGGTTGACCAGCGCGACGATGGGCAGGTCCGCCTCGCAGTTCTGGATCATCGAGTCGTTAGGGTTGACTGTAGTTTGAGCGTAGTCGATCACGACGCTGGTCGTGTACATGGACGTGGTGTTCATGATGGAGTCCATGGAGTCTCTTACCGACGGATGGATGCGGATCCTTTTGCTACTCTTAAATCTTTTCCGGAGATCTCCAGTCGTCCGGGGACCTATTGCTACCGCTTCGATCCGCTTCGACACCCGGCGCAATCACTCAGCGAGCGGGAATCCACGCGATCCAGAGTCGCCTCTTTGTTAGCTGGTGTCCTCTCTTCTCCTCGATCGCGATCTTATCTGCCGGCCAGGGACAGATCGACGTTCTCGACCGCGATCCAGTTAAATGGCTCCACCCGTTCTGCTGGAGAGCGACGTCGCTGGAACGGTACCTCGTTGCGTCGATGTCGACGGTGAAGAGGATGGGGCCGACGTCATTCCGTCAGGCGTCAAACGATCGTGTTTCCGGGAGCGCGATAATCTGAAAAGCACCGGGCCGCCGCGCGCCGGTGTACAATTGCCTCCCGCCGCTCTGGTCCTCCCCGCGTCCTCCTCCTCCTCCTCCTCCTCCGCCCCTTCTTCTTTTTCCTCTTCCTCCGCCTGGAACAAAAGAAAAGTCGGCTTTCAGCTGCTGCCGCTGCACAGAGAACCCATCGGATCAACGCTGCCGGTCGAAGACCATTATACGGTCAACGAGGACCATTATACTCGGCTGTCGCGCAGATTACATCCTCGCGGACGCCAGCCATTAAACGATGGCGTTAGCCTACTTCCACGGACGCTGTAGATCTTCGCTCGAGCACACTTCAGATCGCGCTTTTTCGATCGGCCTGTCGAGGAACGCGCCGGATTTATGGGCCGTCGACCAGGAAATGCTAATGTTCGCGTACCTCTGCTCCGAGAGGAGATAAGAATTTTTCTGGATTTGTTCGAGTTCTTAGGACGTCGCGAGCGACTTTTTGCTCTCGAATGATCTCTCTGATGCTCGCTTCCCCTGGCACTATCTTTAACGCGCGTCAAGCCTTTTGCTCTTGGAACTATGTGAATTGTAGAACCCGCACATTTCTTACGAATTAAATTCATCTATATTAAAATGATTAAATGTAGAAAGACATTTCCATTTAGCTAAATATTTTTATTAAAATATTTTATCTTTTTATTGAATACAGACTTTAGTAAAAATGGTTTGAAGTAATGATACACTGACTAAGACATTGCACACTCCTTTACGCACGAATAATTTTCTATGGGATAGATAGGGAGCGTTAACAGTAACCTTCTTGTAATAATGTTTTGATATTTTCATTATTGTTAGAAGTTTCATACGTCCAGAGAGTCTTTTTTCTAGGCACACTTGATTCTGCTTGTTCCAACCCCCTTGCACTTACTTTCTGTATTAAATTAACCTTTTCATATCATCTTTATTTTAGTAAAAAGGTTTTCTTTATGGTGATGATATCGAGAAGCTATTTGCGTAATTATTTTTTCTTGGATTGTAAAGGGCGAAGAGAAATGGGAAAGTATAAATTGCGTGGGTGTGAGAAGGCGAGGCTTAATAGCAGCTTTTAAGCCTGCCCTGGTACTCGCTGCCATAAATAACACCGCTGTCTATTGAAAAATGTACCACGTTACAATGTTCTTTCTGGAGCCGACAAGACGTGATAATACTTTATTTTAAACACCTCTCAGAAATACGAAGAAAATTTTGAGAAAGACGCACGACTGTAGGTGTGTAAAAATGTATTTCTTAAAAAATGTATTTCTTAAAGATCATCTTGAAAGTAGCCTACTTAAAAAAAAAAGAAAGGAGAACACCAATGGTCTTCAAACTTTACAATTTCTTCTCTACACACAGTAATAATATCCCGCGCGTAATAATTCACAATAAAAGTTCTTCCGTACAGATTGTACAAGTATTTCGAAAGATTAAATTCACATTAAACTCTTTAGTATTTCCCGCGATAAATTACATTTCCCTTCAAGCCACCGTATTAATCATTTTCCGCGTGCGAACTGCGTGACACCCCGTTTTCCGTCGTTAACGTGTTAACCAGCGCAGAGGAGAGAAACTTGCTCTCAGAGAATCCTTTGGGAGCAAGGTGTGCCCTCCACCTTCGCTTAGGAGTCAAAGGAAACGTAACTCTGGCTGAGGGTAGTTGGTTAATGGTCCGCAATCGAGCTGGGTCTGCGGAAACTTGAATTCGAATTCGGTTTTCTTTCGTCCACGACGCGGTTTGCCTCAAAGCAAACAACTCGAGGTCTCGAACAGAGATGAAGCAACCGAACGTGGAATCTTGTGGACAGCCGGAAACTGTAAGTTCGAACCACGGTGGTCGACGTCGTCGTATTCGGATCAATGGAAATCCTAACTGATCACGTGACATTTGGATACTGTCTCTTCAGAAGCGAGAGGTGTCGAAGAAGAAATTTACAAAACCTCTTTGAATTTGTTATACATATACATGGCGAGAGTCACCTGACACAAGCCACCTGAATAACTTCTACTTCTATTTGTTTTATAATTACACATATACGTACTTATTATTATATATTATATATATTAAATTAGTAAATTATATATACGTGCGTTCTTGACCGATGAAAATCTCAGTGTTTCGAGTTGAAAGCTGTGCCATTTCCGGCAGACCGCAAGCTCCTTGTCGCTTGTCGTTCGGCCGAACAGACGCGTCTGTGTCGGGTAATATTGCGAAAGAGAACGTGGCCTCTATGTCGAACGCTGGCCAAACATTCGCGAGCCGGAAAGAATCCTGAACGACTTCCTGAAGAATGGGCAGAATACGCGTCCCGCTTCGAAACGCGTTTCTCCGTGTGAGAGTGTTTCTTCCGGCTTTCGCGAAACTCGCGAAATTGGGTCTCGGACAAAACAGGAGACCTGCTTCTTCTAAAAAATTCAACGACGTGTTGCAAAATTTCCTGGGCTAAGGCGAATTGTCCTGCAAAGCTTAACTGGGTCTCTGCCGACGTTTTATCTGGTTACACTGTTCTTTGATCTTTAGAAACAGGATATTTCTGTACAAATCGCATGAATATGGTTCGTTTGAACTAATTGATCCGGTATCTACCAATTTGTATTACAGCAGGTTAGACCTGGACGCCCTCATTGAATTATATGCTTCTCAAAATGATACACAAGTTGGAGTACATAATCTATTAATATTGTATATATTTTCCCTTATTTTCTCACGAGGTACTTCAGTAAACTAGAAATAGAAAGGTAACACTCTCTGTGGAGGAAGCAACTATTTAAAAAGAAACTACGTCAATTATTTCATAATTGAAACACGGGTATTGTATTTGTTACAAAATTCTGCTACGTCAGCAATTAGTATATTGAATATTAGAACTACAATAAGTATTTGATGAATATTGAAATTATTATTGACAGAAAACTCTTTGAAATGAAAAAATGAACTAGCCGTTACATTTCTCTCAGTTCGCAGAGAGCATAAAAAGGGTGTCGAATTGATACAAATGGACGAGGGTTTAAATGGTAAATTATCGATTCCTCGGAAGCCATTCATTACGCTATCACGTTCGCGTTTGCTCTCTCGCGAGCGTTTCGACCGGATCCATTCGTGAACAGTGGTTTGTTCTAACGATCGGTCTCCATGCTTGTAGAATAACAAATATATGGATTGTTTTATTGATCGTCGCACAGCCCTTACCGAGCTCCCCCTAACAAATATTTTGAAACGTTGGCTGCAGATCCGGTGACTACAAACATTCCATAAACTCAAAGCAATTTATTTAACGAACTAGAGACTGCTAAAACTGGCTGGGCTGCGTGTAACGATTTTAGTGCTCTCATTTTCAGACCGTGTGATATTTTCGTTATCGATAGATAAACTGCAAAAAGATATTTATTGGAATCGCTACTATTAGGAAAAAAATAGGTTTTTATTACTATCACTTATTCTGAGTATTATAAAATGTACACATGAGAATTTGAATGAAGAAGTGTCCTACTGATAAAAACGTTCTACTCGTAAGATTTATCACAGATTATTATAAAATTATTTTCCCTTCGAATTTGCAACACTCGATGATAAGTTCGAATAATTGCAACTGTCACCGCATTAAAAAACCTGCTGCACGTGTTCCACGTAACAACGGCCGCGGAAACTTTTTCCTCTGAACATGATGCAGCCACCACATTTTCTTTTCCATTCGTGGAACACAATCTCTAAACACCTCGTTAGCTGTGTGAAACCGCAGCCGTTCCTAGCAAAGAACGTTATCAAAAAAAAGAAGAAATAAATAGAAAGAAAAATTCAAATCTACTAGCGTCTCCAGTTTCATTAAACTGGACTCATTATCGCTATCGGAAGTTTGTTCATTCATGGAAGTGCTTACCCTAAAAAGTTACTCTACTTAAAAAGGAAAAACAAAGGAAAGCACATTTGATAACAAGGTTGGCGATACAACGTCCAGTTAATTCATTTCATAGCCGATCGATCACTGTTGTTGCATCACGAGCTCGTGAATGAACGAAGTTAACGCGACTGATGGACGCGGTATCTATCGTCCTACGATCTTAATGTCGTCGAACGTGGCTCGCTGTCGCCGTTTATGGTTGCGGGACGAGTAACCGCGTACACGGTGACGTTCGCGTGACGAAACTCGCTGGTTTTGCAGGATAATGAGCCTCCCGATCGATCGTCATTATCGGGACGTCTGTCTCCATCTGGCTAATTAGTTGCAAAGCGATCGCCTTAACGCTCGAGCGATACATTCTCTTGCCTTGACTTTGTTTCCCGGCTTTCTTATTCCCGTCATCGTTTCCTGATTAAACAACCGCCCAGCGTCGCTCTCTATTAATTATCGTAACTAGAGTGCGGAACTTCTGTTTGAATTTATAGCGTGGAATATTTCAAGAAAATTCTGCATTGCAAGATATCCAGTGAAGCTCCGTACAATCTTATTTTACTGGGAAAATGCCAACGAATGTGTAACGTGAACACATAAAAGGATACATAAAAGGAGGAATGAGATAAGAATTCACAGTTCCAATGGCAATGTTTCTAAAAATGCCAAGAATTATGATGAAATTTGTAGTACGTTTTCTCCGGAAAGGAGATCAGAGGAAGCGATTTAATATTTCCGTTCACATTAAAAGCGTGTTCCGGTTTGCACGGACGAATTCGCGCGATGAATTATCGCGCCTCCGACGCGAACGCTACGGCCGGAATATATAAGGATCGTTCATCTGGATATCGACAGGATATTATTAGAAGATTTCGCCGCGAGTTCGCGAATTGCCGGCAGGTGCCCTGGCTGGAATCCAGAGCTCGATAGCAACACGTGGAATTTCTGCATAACGCCGAGCACGGAGACAACGAATTCCCGTGTTACTGCGGAGCGTGCACCTCCGGTTCTAATCCTGTTCCCTCTCGTTTCCAAAATGCACTGTCTCCAATACACGTTACTTCACGAAATTGACGGAACACTGAATTATTGGATTGGCAAGAAAATCATTTCGGTATTTTAAGGTGAAATAGAGCCCAATTTTTTTATTCAAGCGAAGAACTTTATCACTGAACCTACCACCACCTGTCCCAGATTTTTCATTTTACACAAATATTGAAATAATAAAAATGATTTCATAAGACACGATTGCATAGATATTTTTAACAGAGCACGTATTACAATAGGAGCTGCGCAGTCCAAATAAAATCATTCTTGTAATTTTTCAAAGGGAACATGTACCAATTACTTTTAAGGCTCGCTAGGTTTAGTGTTAATGATCTTTTGCCGAAAAGAACAAGAAAAAAATCTCGCAAAAAATATTTCAGCAGGTCTATCCTAATCAGTATGCTTGTAGGAGGGGCGTTGCAGAATTTTGTCAAACTTTGCGAGTTCCCGAGCCAGCGGATCGTGTCTCCCGCAATTCAGACTTTTTTCTTCGTCAACGTGATCGGCGAGCTTGACACGCGAAAATACGCTTCTATTTCGAGAGAGGGAAAAGAGCAGCTCCGGTTGAGAGTTCGGAGTTCAATGGATTCGAGATTCTATTTCGTTAATCAGAGCGCTGGCTTTTAGGCTAATTTACATTTTTACAGGACAATCTAGAGATGCAAAAATTAGGTAAGACGATGTTTTCTTCGCTGAACCGAAAGATGATTTGTACGTGGTACATGGATACAAAGATTCGCATTTTGGGAAATATAGTGACAACGATAAGAATTTATCTTTGATTTATCATTTCAGCTTCAGGTTTGTAGTCCAGGTATTTTGTCTAAACATTACTGAAGCCGTAGAGCCTCCTTCGCGCGCGCGCAATATTATAATAAAATTCATGATTATTGTGCATTTAATAATATGCAGTAACCGTAACATAACATTAATCCTGTGCCGAAATATCTCATTATGCTATATAACTATATATTCATAATGTATTATTGTGAATAGATTAATCATTTTCAGTAAATGTCGCCTGGTCCCATGCTAGATTCAAAATGTTTATAGTATATAGTGTATACTGGAATGAACAAAATTATTCAATAGTTTCTCAGACAAACACATCTATCTGATTTCAATAATAATTTTAAAATGTTCTGTTGGCTACAAAGTCTTGCCATTTTTCTTTCCATTATACTAATAAACTGATCTAGAAAAGCAAATGTTATAAGTAAATAAATTATTTTCAAGAACGTACTTTCATCGTGTTGTCAATATTTAATGAAAAGAAATTCAACAAAACATGTGTAACCATTCTTAAGCCAGAATTGCAAAACTATGATTAAATTCACGTTTGTAACGCCACGAGTTCTGCTGAACAAAGCAAGTAAATAGTTTCCTTGATTTACAAAGAGAAGTTCCCTGAAGAACTGTTCGCTCGCGAGATCGTAGACCCTGGAACTTGTAAAAGCAGCCGGTTACTTCCCCGGCCTTGTCGCATTTTCCGGAGCGCGGAAATTCCTTCGACGCAAAGAGCGACCGCTTCCACCGATTCGCAATTTCGTACTGCAATAAGCGTGGACCGGGCTAGCGTTGCTCACGCAGTGGTAGTGGTCGTTCATAAGTCAGACCCCAGTCTGCAGCGTCCTGTTGAATTTATCGGTAGAAGTGTGCGCACGTGTGTTGCAGTTGCAAGGCGTGCGCGTGTTCCAGCGATGCTGTAAAGGGAGCGGAATTTATTAGCGAGTCGGCTCTTAATCGTCCGTTTTCGGCCCTTTGCCGCGCGGGACATGCGATAAATTAATGTCCTCGCTAACGGTGAACCGGGACGAGTTTATTACTACGACGATTCCGGTTACTACCACGACGAGATAACCGTTTTACAACGAGGCGACGTTATTATGTTATTAAATGCCTCCCGGCGTTTTTCTTGCCGGTGACACGAATACGAGGGGAAAGCTGTACGGAGTTTACAAACTTCTGTTGATATGTTTAATACCGGAACTGACGGAACACTCGAAATCACTCCTTTCACGGTTATGGAGCAGTCACAACTTGTCTGCGCCGAGGAATTATTAAATATATCTGTTGGACTGCTGGCAGCACGGAGCGAATCAGATGTTCAACCCTTTGACATTTTAGTTAAGTACTCTTCATATAACTCAGTTATTTCTATTTCAAAACTTCGCGTTCATAGTACAAAATTTCATAGTTGAATAATAAGGACCATCCTAATACTGATAAGTAAATTACAATATTTAATATACAAAGTGTTGAACATCTTAACATGTCGTTTGCCATTAGTGGTGGGAACGAATGAGAAACTAAGTTGGAAAAATGTGTTGGATTTCGCCATTTCAATCGATCGTGTGCGGGGGAGCGTGAGCGGAGGAAATCCAAGAGCCGGAGACGAGAAAAATAACACAACAAGGCTTGAAGATCGAAGGAAAAAGAGGCAGGGTGTCTCGTGGGGATGCGCAGGGGTGGCCGGAGAAATTAATTATCTCCCCTACCTCCCGCTCAGTCTCCATCTCAGCAACGAGCCGACACTAAAAGTAGAAACCCGATCGAGCAAGTATACTGGGTGCTTCGATGTCTCGTCGAGAATACGGTCGCTCTCCTTTGTTGGATAGGAAACTACGGATTGATTGTAAATCCGTCGCGATAAACTCTCGAGCAACCGAACGACGGTTTAAAAGCCGTCATTTGCATATCGATCCTGGATACCCTACTCGTAACCGAGTGAATCCTTCGGACTCTGGATCCTCCAGCAGAAAGTTGCGGACAGTCCCTCGAGCGAGCCGTAAAATTCGCTACCGATCGAATGTAAGTCGTTTCCAGAGAAGAGAAAGTTGAGACTTCCCCTCACTTTGATCGCCTCCAGAAATATTGAATTTTCTATCCACGTACTTTCACAGCTTTATATCGCAAAATCATGCAGATTCATAAAACTCGTAAAAATTGTAGGCGCAAGCGTGTTTTTCTCGGCACGATGTTTATCGAACCTTTCGCTCTACGATATCTCGGAAACTAATATTCCGATTTGCTTGAAACTTCGCAGATACCTTCCGCAAATGGTCCATTTCGTGCCAGAATCGGGATTACTTCGATGAATCCAAGAATCCCGTTGTTCAACGGAAATTGGAATGCCCCCATTGAAACGCTGCCAGCTGTTTTAAGTTCCCGTATTTCCTGTTTAATCTAATTTTGAACGATGGTCAATTCTTTAACATTTATTCGGTGTTTTCTTCGGGAGACTGTTTGATTTCGCTGAAGAATGACTGACTTCATGGAAACCATCGGTATTTATACATAAACACATTGTTACACTCTCTAATAATTAGACAGCGGAGCTTTATGCTAAATAAAAAGTTTCTATTTGAATGGCATCAAATTGGAGTGATAGAGAAATTTAATATGATAAGTGCATAAAATCCGCTATCTATTATACTAATAATTTTAACCATCAAATGAAAAATTGACAGGTCTAGTAGTTTCGCTTTTAATTAAATCTATAAAGCATGCTTCATAATATGGAGATATTTATCGTGTGTTTCGCTGAATACGATCTTCGCCGGGATTGAAACAAGTATCTGCCTTATGAAGCCAGTATTCATGGTATGAATAGTAATAAGTTCTACAGTGCGAGGAACAAATAATCCGACGCAACGGTCGGCATAAATATTCATGTTGCAGCGGATAAATCGTCGAGAAAACGGGAGATCGGCTCGGGCACTTATTACCTCGACAATGGCACCGAGTTATCAATAAAAGACGAGGGACTTGTTGCCCACGATTTGCTCGGCGAACAAGAGAATTCTGGTCGCTGTGTGAATTACAGCCCGCTGCGAGTGAACAAGCACGTGTGCTTCATATAACTGTTTAATCGAATGAAACGAGAATATTTCTCGACCTCGATAAACGATCGCACTAGCAACCGACGATATACAAGGTGCTTGAGAAATCGTGCGCAAAAACCGAAGAAATCTTTCCTCCAATTTTTACACCAATTATAAAGTACGACTTCTCAAAGCTGCTCGACTCGTAGCTCCTTTTTTTTATACAAAGTTGCAAGTGTCGTGCGTAATTTGAAATCTCGGTAAGTTGGACGGAAAGGAAGAAATATACGATAAGTAGAAATTGAAATTTGTACGACCCTAATTCCCTTAGCGCCAAAATTCTCTCGGCAAGTGGGTGGTAACGTCTATGGTATGTTAGGAAACTTAGCTTCAAAGCACCATTAATTGACGCGTTTAACCAGCAGCGCTGCTCCTCTCAATTTGCTTTGAGTCGAATTAATTAAATTCATTTAGAGTATTTGCTCTTTTCTCATATTTTTCTCTGGTCTTAATTTCTTTCTCCTCTTTCACATGCACTTATTGCTACTAGGGTAAATGTAGCTATTACAACTGTACGTTTCGCTGCGGTTTTTTTTCCCAATCAGATTAAAATATGTAAAAATAAATATTTTGTCCGCAATAAATTTGTACAATTCAATGAGATTGAAATGAATTTTATTTTTTAATATTTTCTTATGTTATATTAGGTTTCGAATATATTATTATTTCCGATAAATTAGGAATAATATTAAAATAAAGTGCGATTGAAGCATGAATTGTATTTGTATCCAGGAGATATACAATGTAATGTTCAATACCTTTTAAGTTGTTAAATTATTGACTCGATCGCGGTTTTTTACGCGGAATTTTATATTTTGATACCGGAGAATCGTGGAAAATGTTCTCCGTTTGTCGTGTTTTTATTTTGGAAGCGTATTGTACAGATTTATGAAATAGTCGACGAATTGCAGCGAAGTAAAACCGAGTAACTGTCGATACGGAAAGTGGGTCGCGTTCGTACAGCCGGAAGAAATACGAGGAACCGGATGTCTACTATTTACCAATTGCTCGTATTTTTGTTTAGCGTTTTTCGTCACCGTCTGATACCTTAGATAGGATTCATTAATATAAATTCGTAATCTTTAATTATTCGGGAAGTTGTGAACGCACACGAACGAACGACCCCTCGTTCGTCGATAAACATTTGCATACTGTCCGGTAACTGTATTTTACCACGCTTATATTAACTTGCCGTGAATGTTGTTGTATGCGTCAAATCTTGTAATCGAATTTTAAACCTCTTCCCATAGACCAATCTTGCTGAAATTCTGTATACACACTTGCTTCCGATGACAATAAAAGTAGAAAATAACAAAATTAGCGTTGGAATAGATAGAAAAATTTCATAACAGAAGAAATTTTGAACTAATTACTTAAAATTTTGAAGAAAAATATTATTAATCATTTAATTATAAAAATATGGATTCGATATTTCATGGGGAACCAGGAAAAAAATTATTTTCTCCTTTCTAGTGCATTTTACTATAAGCGTGGTTTTTAAAAAGTTTTTTTTAAATATCTTATTAAGTTTCAGCAACTGAATAAGTAACACTGAGTGAGATCTATGAATTATAACTCCCTCGCAGCTGAATAATATGATTCACATTTTGAATTTCATGATTATGTTCGCATCGTGAATCATTAACAATACTCATATGTGCGAGAGCGACGCATTTAAATATTAATGGCTGCTCAACGTCGACTAATGTTAATAATTACACGACTGAATTTTATATAACTACTCTCGATACAACGTGAAATGTAATATTTAATAAATGCTGCAATTCTTAATGCAGCTCCGCTTTGTGTTTAATTAACTGGGTGCGTTGATGAAGGAAGCAGTGCACCTCTGGCAAAAATAAATTATCTGCTTGTTATTATTCATATACCTGACCTGGAATACATTTCTGTTAACAATCAAGACAAATGCAATGATAAAACTTGTTGTA
The DNA here is from genome assembly GCA_028455605.1 of Lasioglossum malachurum. Lineage (NCBI taxonomy): Eukaryota > Metazoa > Arthropoda > Insecta > Hymenoptera > Halictidae > Lasioglossum > Lasioglossum malachurum. The sequence goes on along the minus strand of CM052319.1, from coordinate 7,431,850 downwards.
TATAGAAAGAGTATTAACACAAAGTTAATATTTACTCGAACAGTTCTTGCATCAGTAAAATTTTCTGCCAGTGGCAGCATTTCTTTGGGCTCGTCAGCGAAAGCGTAAATTCGTACGAAGTTTCACAGTATTGAAACAAGAAACTCACGGAAGAGAGGTTTATGAGAGCGTCACAATGGCTTTGATTTTGCATCTTAATTGGCCCGGGTCCACAGTTTCATAATTCCGGTGTGTACAGTTGCCCGGGAAACACGGCGAGGCGAGGCGCCGCGCAATTCCGCGAGCGTTAACAAACTCGCGGCCGAGCCGGAAGCGAGGATCGATTAGGGCGCAGCTTCTGAGCGGAAACAGCGGCGGATACGTATCCGATAGGGGACGGTTTCGAGCGGAACTTAGTTTCACAGGAGCGTAACCTCGTTTTTCGCGCGGCTATCCGCTTTGCCGATCGGTTTGCGTAGCTCGTTGAGCCATGGATCCTCCGAGAGAGTTAATTTCGAATTCAATTTAGAAATTCGAGCTGGCGACGTCAATGTACGTGGCTAGCCAACCCTTTACATCCTCGTTTCCCCGTGAACTTTTACCGGACGACGTTGTTGCGCTTCGGAGATTATTTACGCGTCAAATTGACAGGCTGGTGGACTACTGTCAAAGTTGTTCGAGTGTGAGAATGGTAGTAGACAGTGGAAAAATTAGGGCGGTTAAAATAATTTAATTAAAAGAGAATCCGATTGGGATTTGTAAGATTGTTTAATGATTGTTTTTATCTCTTGTTCATTTTTATTAAATTTGTACTTTGTTAGAGATGTAGCGATGATCTTACGTCAGTCTAGTGAAATAAGTACGATATATGGTCAGACAAGATAAATAAGCGCAATTGAATGGTGGAAGCAATGCAATCTGTAGTTGTACAAGTGAAATAAGTGCAATCTGTCAGACAAGTGAGATGTAAAAATGTCTAGACAAGTGGATAGCAGTAGTCTACAGCGAAACAGGGGGGACAGGATGACATACAGTCAGACAAATAGAATGAGGATGACATCGGGTACACCAAGTAGAACAGGAACGACGTGTGGTCAAATAAATTGAACAGGGTGGACACGGAGTCAATCGAGTAAAATAAGGACGACGTGTGAGCAGACAAGTAGAATAGGAGAAACATGTAGTCATACAATTACAATAGGGATGACATACAGTCAGATAAGTAGAACTAGGACGATATGTACTCAAAAATGTAGAATAGGGACGACATTGTCGGACATATAGTCATGACATATAATCACCCAAGTAGAATAGGGACAACATATAATCATCCAAGTAGAATAGGGACGACATACAGTCAAACAAGCACGATCGATATAGCTTATAATCGGACAGCTGCATCTGGAGTAATTTGGCGGAGAACAAGTAGAATAATGACATATTCAAAGACATGTGAAGATAATGATTGTCTATGATCAGACAAGTGGATACATGGACTGTAACTACAATCAGACAAATGCAAACAATTAGTATCTATCATTGGAGAAGTGAAATAGGGATGATCTATAATCTGACAGGTAGATCATGAGTAATCTCGGGTCACACAAGTAGAATAGGGACAATAATTCACGGGAGTACTTTCTGGTACGTTTTTTAAAACTCGAATCAAAGTTAATGAATATTAAAGATAAAAAATTATGACAAATTGCGATTAAGAAACCAAATACATAGCTTGCGAGGGACACATGTTAGTTTTAGATACTACGTTTCGTAATGAACATTTTCAGGATAGACAAATTTACAGATCGTACACTTTAATTTTCTGACTTTTTTCCATTGGACGACACACTGTGCTTCGTGGGGAATTTAGCTCGACAATACACGATAAGATACTAATCGTCCACAGGCTCGCTGCCACAAGATGGATGCTGCGGGTTGCAGGTTAAAACGATACCAATTATTAGCTTCTGCCATGAGTGAATTAGTCACCTCGCAAGCGATACAAATGAATCGATTACAAAAGAGGGTGGGGTTGTAGAGAAAGACGGTGGTTCTGTTGAACACGATTTGCAAGTAAATGACGAGCAGAATGAAGACGTACGCCCCGGCCTTGGAAATCTGATTTCTCCCGCGTTCTCCCCGATCCACGGTATTCCCGGGGGAATTTGTTGTCGCGTTTCAGCCTTGCGCCGAAGCAGAGTTTCGATTTCGTCTGTGCTTGCGTTCTAAGTTATCTCGCCGTGGGACGACGGTGAAACGCGAGTAGTCCGTCTCGTCCCTACGATACACGACCGGGAGATTGAACGGCGGTCCTCTGTCTATTTTACGACGGGAAGAGACGGCGAATGTCACCCTGACAAACCATGCTCAACTCGTGTCCATGTGGCCTGTACACGTACACGGTAACGCTAAAAAATTTTTGACAGCTCGTCAACGTTTTAAACTAAAAGTGCTCGTTGGCCAAGATGAAGATGAACGCGTCTCGAAAAAATAAAAAATATCTACGTAATGGATATTTCATGACTTTGTTAATACATAATTTTCTCAAATGTGTAGGTAGTTAGAACGTTCACTAGAGAAAGAGAATTTTTCTGCAATTTCTTATGCGGGTATGTGTGGTGAGAATGAGAAAGAAACGTAACGAGTTGAGGTAAAAATGTATGAAGTGAATTTGGTAGCGTGAAATAATGAAATGACTATGCATGAAGCAGCGTTTGTTTGAACATTTGTCGGTTTGTTAAATAATAAGACAATTCCATGCACTGCTTGGACATTTCTCCCTACAAAAATGAACGAAGTACAAGATAAATCGATCGTAGGTGAACTGTGACGAGATAAGTAGAGTATGAATTACCTGTGATCAAACAAATGACACGGTTGCTCTGCGGTCCGATAAATGGACTAGCAACAGTTAAAAGTCAGACGAACAGGCTAACAACATTGTATATCATCGAATAAGTGAATTATCAACGATTAATGGTTCAAGCAGGTTTGTTCAGGTATAATCTGTAACCAGACATTGAGAATAATGATTACACTTAATGCGTGAAGTTATATGAACACGAATGGTCTAATAATTATGGAAAAGAGAAAAACTAAAGTACACTGTTACATTCTTCTGTGTCCTTTCCCGTGGATTTTAAAAGATAAGTTTTCTTTTTAACGATTCTTCATCCCTGTTACAGTCTCCCTTCCTTTTTAGAACTCACTGAATTTTTACTTTGAACCAGTAGGGTGGTTCTTATTTTGAACTTTTGAATTTCTTTTACGGCACCCCCCCCCTGGGTTGTTTCAAATAATTAAAAAAAGTCTGTGTAAAGTTAGAGCTCGATCAGACAACGGGGAAACGTGCCTCAAGGCTCTTAAACATTAAAATAATTAATTAAATGCTGATAAAATCGTTTTTCTCGAATATCTTCTAAACTGCACATTTACACCGTGTCGAAAAATATGTTAGACAAAACCTGTAGATCTGAGCCCGATCGAGCTCAAACTTTGCACAGACTTTATTTTAATTATTTGGAATAACCCTGAGGGGTGCCGTAAAAGAAATATTAATTTCTATTGAACCAATTTTATTCGATGCTTCGTACGTTCCGACTGAAAACTAAAAAATTGTTGGTTTGTGACCAATTGAGAAAATCTATCGAGCGTTAATTGCTGTCCGAATAGTATCGTGCGCCGGAATACAATCGAAGAATCTCGTTTTCCGTGTTCGGTTACGACCGATGCGTCAGGCGTGAGTGCTTTGGCCGGATCCACTTGGCGTCGCATCGTAATTGTAACTCCCTAACGATTCCAACAGATTCGGACTGTTGCCCGTAGAAAGCAGTGACGGACTCTCACGTGGACCGAGCCGATACACAATTCGACGTTTACAGCAGCGGAGAGAGGAGCCAGACGGCGGCAGGGCGAAGAGGAGGTGGAGGTAGGTGCGTGAAATCGATAAACTCGGGAAGACGGGCGGATGGATGTATTAAATCGAATGGCCGCAAGAGTAGCGAAATGTAACGGCGCCATGTCGCAGTCATCGGTGAGTAAACAGCCTGCTCGTAAATTAGTTTTTACTTAATAATCCCCTGGACAAATTGAATTCCTCGCCGAGGATTCCTCTCACGGAATACCGAGCAGCGCGGCGCGACGGCTCCTTTTTTTTATCGGCGACAGGCTGACATTGTCAATTGCGTTCCTGGACAAGAGAAAAATTGACAAGATGACCTGTCGATAGACCGGCCCTATGCTCCATATAAAACTCTTAGCGATTTTCTTTTATTCATTGTCCCAGAAAGAACGAGTGACGCGCGGGCCTGCGTGAACGATTTAGATTAAAAGTGCACAATTTTTGCATGAGTTCCAGACAAGTGTAATTCTTCTTTTAATAGTTTCAGCGCACAGTATAGTGAATTGTATTTCACATGGCCCAATTATTGACGCAGATTATTGATAATACAAAGCACCAACAGGTACAATTCATCAGATAACGTCTGGATCGTGATTCTTTACATAAATACTGATTTCTGCCAGCTAATTTACGACTGGAGTTGAGTTAAACAGGATTGAACTTAAATTACGAGAGCTTCTGTTAGGTTCCAAATAAAATCAAAATCTCGTTGATCATTGTTTCATCCAATCAAGCGAGAATAGGAGGACTCGCGTCATGCAGACACCGAAAAACATCTCCGAAGTTCAGAAAATGAATCTAGTCTCGCAGATAGTCGTGTCGAATCCCCCATTAGAATCCCGCAAATGTTTTCTCCTGAGCGGAAACGTTCCAAAAGCGAGACATAAGTTCCGTACGTGACACCAGGATCAAGAATACGTGCAGACCGTGGCGAGAATAAAATTCTACGATTCCTCGTCGATTAATAATACCCCAGCTTCCTGCGGCTATGCGAGCAAAAACAGCAGATGGACAGTGAAGCTGGCAACGTTTTTTTCAGTCGGATGTTCCGAGCCGAATAACATGCCCTCCTGCGGGTCGGCTGGCCAATCGGATTACGTCGGATAATCCGGGGACCTCGAGCAATTACGCGGACGACGATTCCGTCGTCCTCTTCCTCGGGTTTATTAAATATCTGGGATACAACCCTGCTACTCTGACTTCCCGTTTTTTAACACTCTCTTTATATTTCTCTTGCTTCCTTTCATGGATTCTTCCCTTTCAGTCTGGAAACGTGCCGTCTTTAGATCTTGCAGAATAGAAAGATACAACTGAGAACACGTGGCGTATGCTTGGCTCGAAATAACAAACGCAGCTGAACCTTTTTGTGTTCTTCGCACAAGATTCTGTTATTCCATGTCTTATAAACGTGGGAAACTCTTGTCAATATATACAGGGTGGACAACGAAGCCTCTGATCAGCTTAGATTATTCTGCTGTTAGTGGTTTAAAATAACATGGTTCGAGGAGAGCTATAAAATGCTTGCACCAATTTTTTTGCCAACTCTACTTTTCCAAAGTTATCAAAGTCATCTTCAGTTTTTTATAGTACAATTTTTGTACAACTATGTTTTAGGGGATACTGAGACTAACTCGGAAAGCTTCATAACAAATATTTATTACTGAATCTAAAAAGATCAGAAAAGTCATTTGTTAACCATTTACGCGAGTGTGCTTCTGCTAGTGGACACTAGCAATTAAGGAAAATGGTATTTTTAAAAATGTTTCTTTGGTTTAGATGAAGAAGAAATACTATTTCGTCTGAGTATCTCCTAAAAGTTGGGTGTAGGAAAATTGTAGGTTGATCTATAAAAAACTGAAGATGAAACCTTGATAAATATGGAAGAAAAGAGTTGCCAAAAATTTGGTATCGATCCACTAACAGCAGTATAATCTTGGATTTTATTTATAAAGATATTTAGGATATAAGGATATTTATAAAGAATCCATAAAAGGATTCATACAAGGACTGTTACTTAAAATACGTACAAATAAATATTTCGCGCTGACTAAATTAGTACAATTACACATGTTATTGTATTTCATGAGAAATTAGGAATAATATTAAAATAAAATACGATCTAAGCATGATACCGCAGTAATCGGTACAGTTACCTCACATTTCTTCCCTTACAGAGTAATTTTGATATGTCTCGAGTAACATTGTTAATTATTTTTTCTAATGTACTCTGATGCACTGTTTTTTAAATCGTTTGCACTTCTATTAAATCCACAAGTGTGTTATATGTATAGCTGTAAAAACAGAGAGGTTCGACAGGGTGAGCGGGTAGATCCAGCTAAACTTGGACGATTTGAATATTCAATCCTCTTCGAATTTTTCCTCGCAGCTGCCAGGGCTCCGTTTATCTCGGCGAAGTTTCATTCTATTTCCCCGATCGCAACGATTCTTTGCGTCCCAGTTTATACGTCGGTTCCGAATCTCCCTCGGCGGTTCCAAAAGAAACCGAGAACTTGTTCGGAACTGTTCTAATTCGAGGCTGATCCACGCGCCTGAAATTCGGCGTGACGAGAGGGGTCGGATCTCCCCGAGAGATCGCAGCTCGCGGGGGCGACTCCACGAGTTTCTGCCAGTTTCTGAAGTTGATCCTTCCCCGGAGACACCTTCGCGACAGGGAACTTTCAAACTGGCCGGGATCTGAGCTGCAAACATAATGCCGAATTATAGCGTTATCGCGTCAGCATCTCCGCGTGCGGGCGTATTCCGGCGCGGGACAAGGGACGCTTCCAGTTTCGGCTAGTCGAACTCGGTGGTATCGATCTTTACAGGACTTTACGAACTTCCGAACTCGTGTAACACCGACGACAAAATCTTCGGGCTTATGGTCTTTTTCTGAACTCTTGGTACGGCGTGGCCGAGTCCTTTAAGTACTCCAAGAACCATTCAACTTCTTAGCACCAGAAAATTTAGATGTTAAAGTGTTTCCAAGTGTGTATAATGATTTGAACGATGTGTGCTTCGATTGATTTTAGTTGCTACGAGCAATTAAAGGTATCCTCCCAATATATCGTTAACATTTTAAAATCGTTCTATTCATTTTCTCTTGGCCTTGCATTCGAATGGATTTACGACACATCGAAGGCTATATTGAGACACTGGAAGACCAGAAAGAGCATAATAGAAGTTGCAAAACACGTGCACTAAAAACTCGCTTTCGAAAATATCGGGAAGCGACGCTTGTATCGTAAATTCAATGTTCTACTGGATCCTGAACAGAACCTGAAGAGCTCAAAACGCGATTGGACGTCTCCGGAAGTTCCTCGGTAACGATACAGCCCCTCGGAAAATTTTTATGCAGCCCTGAGGCTCGAAGATTATGTTCTCCCGTCCGGTCGGTCCTGTTACCCTTCGTGCCACCTTTTTACGATTGCGGTCGTAAAGGAATGTATGTGTGGGATATCGACGCAATTTTCGAGGACGCGATATTCGAAATACGCGAATATATACACTGAGAAGCTCTGCGATGCCGCGGGCTGGGTCTTGCATATTTTTTACAGTCCATAAATCCGGCTAGAATGGAGATTCATAAAAAGATTCGCCTGAGTGGCTTGGTAAAACGCCGCCGCGTGGAATGAAAGAAACTTTATCTACTGAGCGAGTGGAATAAGTCTGGCTAGGGTCAGACGACTGGCTGATACCCGGAGCCGTTACTGTACTGTATGTCAATGGGCTCTTAACGAGGAACACACTGTAATAGTTAATCCTGCATTTGGTTTTGGGGAACGAGAGTGTTAATGATGGAGCGGGCTTCATAGATTTGTCACAATAATTAGAAAATTGAATGGAGAATTTTAAAAACGTTTAGAAGATTTAATGATACACCATTCTATTATTTTCAACTCTTTAAAATTAGTAAGGAAAGAAATAAGTCTTTGTTGATTTATGTAGATGGAATATCTATTTTACATAAAATCCGCAGTCTAGTCATAATTATATAATATTTATTGTGAACAGTGTTTTGTATTTGTTTTATAATGATTTAGAACTTTTTTAACACCGATTGAGGAAATATTTGTTCCTTGAAGAAACATTTTTATGTTTATACTTTACAAGATCTATTCAAAGTGAAACTTCTACTTTCAAGAACTTCAGTTTATCTGTTTTCATTGAAACTTATAATGCGAGAATGTTTTTTAAAATACGACTATGATCCTTGTTTTAAACAGGATCCATTATAAAGTTTTATAACTGTTTCGATCCTTGGTTGAAAACTATAATAAAAAGCTCCTATTAAGCAACTTGTAAGATTTATCATGTCCTCGATGAAGTCTCAAGAAAATAATTTCTGTAAGCTGCGTTGTTTCAACGTTCGCACGTGGATATTATCAATTTTTCTTTCAATTCATTAAATAAATGAATCTAATGAAACAGATACAAATAAATAGCATTGCATCGCTGTTAAAATTCACTCACAACAGTATTATCAATAAACAATCCATATGCGATTTTAATCAACATAATGAGTTACACGTTTCCTCCAATCGTACAATATTAATGACACAAAGGGTTCGATCAGTAACACATTGAATATTCCAGCGACATATAATAAACATTTCCAGTAACATATATTACATTTCCAGCACAAAGAAATTTCCAGACGTGGAAAATTGCTTTTCTCATACGCTAACATTCATAAACTGCTGTAGAAGAATCTCAATCTAATAATGAAAAAAATTGCCAGGCATGTCGGGTCGTGTCTGAATTTTAATTAATAACGAATAAACACTGAGAACAATTCACCATTTCCAATATACATAGTATTATAGCAGAGAGAATGAAATTCCTGCATGTCCTGCAGAATATTCGACGTTAAAAGAAAAAGTAACAATGAGGAATAATATTCTGTAGGAACTTTGCACAAAAAGCGCGCGCGTTATCAACAGATTTGGTCGCACATTTTCGATGCTATCGTCCCCGAGCCACATTCCAGACACCATCAACCGGGAAACTTACGCTCGACGAGCGCGGTTTTGCGAATCGATATCGGTGCGAATCGCTCGTCGCGGTTTTACAGCGTCGTCCCCTCGCAAAATTTTGTTCCCGGGGGGTTCGTTTTTCTTGTCGAAGAGGACCACGATCCTTTTAAATCTACAGGATCGATTCGAATCTGCAGAATCCATTTTGATCGACGCAACGTAGCCGTCTCGAGTTTCTCCGGCAATGCAGGCATGCAGGTAAGCAGAAATTTATGCGCGACAGCTTCCAGCCTGTCGTAAATGCGAACCTCGGTTAAGGGACGATTTGCCGATGGTTGAAACGCGACGGGTCGCGATCATGCAACTTTGGGAAATACGAAACGTATCAGGCGTGGCCGTTATCAGTAAACCTGGCGGAAGCTTCTATCGCCGGGAGAACCCTCTGTCAACCTCGTCTAACGATGTCACGTGTCACTTTCGCACGAAAGCCGATATTAATCGCGAAACTTTTTATTGGAAGCTTGGATACTGTTGTTGGGAGCGAAAAATTGAATCGAGCCCATCATGTTCACCGCCCGTGATTCTTTAAAATGTTTCTGTCTCGGCATATGTAAATTGATCTTTTCAATGTAATTTGATTTTGTGTTACCCGCCGGATAAAAAGTTAACGGATAAAAGCGGACACTCTAAAAACTTTGTAAAGTAAATGTTGAAATGATATCGAAACGCGCGCCCTATATTTAATGTTGATGAGTATTTATTTCTTAGATCATGGTTTGACACAAGAAAGACATCGTTCACTCAATGAAAATCGGTATAATCATCGAATTCGCTTTCACAAAGTTTGCATGTGAAATTGCAGCTCTGTTGCGGGTGTTGCATTCGATGGAATTCGAGCGACTCAACCTCTTCAGGATGTTCTTCATATAGACAATACAAAAGTCTATATCTTTTGTTACGTCGTCTAAACCAGGTGAAATTTTGTTGTTGAGTGGCTCTCTGTAACCGGATGGAAAATATTTCTGACGTTTCTACCCTTTTGTAGTTCACCTAGCAATTTCTGTCAGAGATGCCTAAGATCCGTATGATCTAACAATAACAATAAATGGAAGGCAACCAGATCCGAGTAATGCATCGCGAATCCGCGAAACGAACGGATCAAAATTAATCCTGCAGCAGCGAGCGCAGCGTTGAATTCGAAATCGGCGGGGAAGCGAATAGCAGATGTAGGTTAGTTGAAAAATTCGCGGATGGAGGCGCAGCGATTTGCAACGGTATCGCTTTGGCAGCCCGGCGGGCATCGAGTTGGGCGAGCGAGCTGGTGAAATTTGGATCGGTTCCGCTCTCTAAACCCCCGGCAAAAGCCGATTGCAGTCTGACGCGACTAAGCTTATTGTTACGAGCGGCTAGTCGGGCGCATCGCTTGCAGCGGGCTCAGCTCCCGGTAAATTTAGACGGTTTGCTTCGATTACAACGTGAGATTCTGTTAGTAACCTGTGTTGCTTCGACCCGGAGCCTCCTGAATCATTCATCCCTCGTAAAACCCGGCTGCGAACCTCCGCTCCGTGTCGGGACAGTCTCGCAGTTGCTCGGATCGATGTATCAACGGAATCGCTTTCCGAACGGGGCGCAGTTTGTCACGCGGTCTCAGGCTCCATGGCAACAGTCGACGATAAATTGTCCCGTGTGAAATCGCGAACGGACACCTCCATCGATGAGCCTAGCTCGCCAGATTACGCGAACTTGCTGAATAAAGTGCGATCGGCTGCCCTCGCAAAGGTCAGAAACTAAGCTGCTGACGGCGCAATCGCGTGAAATGTGTACGGCTTAAAAGTTCCCTCGCGGTTCCTTCGTTGTAATAGGCGGATGAAAACAGTTATGATATCGTTAATGAGTCTTGGGGAGTTTCGGAGCATATCATCTTTCAACGTATTAGCAAATGTACTTCGTTAATAATTCACGAAGTAGCTCGACGCTAATGACTACACTGCGGATTTTATGCACTTATGACGAAAATGGGTTGGTGCAATGCAAAACAATGGACAAATTAAAAAAATTTAAGAACATCAATGTATTAGTCGCAGCTTATGGACATTATTAAAGAATGAAAGAAATTATTACTTGGCCCTCGTTTGTTGTAGTTGATGCAAGCAAGTTTTATTTTGCATGAAATTCCGCAGTCTACTAATGACAAATGATGTGTTTTCTCTTGTGCATGTCTACTGTGTGGAGTTAACAGGTCTTAGAATTCTTGTTAGAAATCTTGGCATTGTTTTGCAGTCGTCTATGTGGAAAATGTTCGTTTGATAATCGTTAGCCTCACAATCTGATGGGAAAAATTTGAAAATCACTATCAACTATATCATGTTAGCCTTACCGTGGTTTGCCTCGCGTGAATGCGAGGATACGGCATCCTATACACTCCTAATCTCCCCAACCACCTCCTACATTCCACAGGAGTTTGGTGAGGAGGATCTAGGAGTCGTCTACATCTACATCTGGACTGCCATATCGAGCTCTGGATTAGAAAAGGAAATTCTATTTGATACTACATGTATATCGAATAGGTGCGACGAAGATTATTAATAAATCCTTCCAAATTCTATGCACCCGAGTAAAGGAATCTTGTTTCTTCGTGGAGAATGGATCGATATCTCCAAGATTTGCCAAGTCTGATGATCCCGGAGACGGCAGAATTGAGAAATCGCATGCAAAAGGGAGTCCGATATCGTCCCAGACATATCGATTCGCAATAACGTTTATTTCCGTCTGGCGCTTGCCACTGACCACTGTCGCTGTCCGCTGGCGTGATTTATGGTCATATGATGCTCAATGTAATTAATACACAATTTCTTAATTATAGCGACTAATTGCTTTCGTGTCTCGAGTATGCGCACGATTTTAATTAAAAGAACTCCGCATTTTTCTGTTGGCCTTTTAATTTTATATTTCATTTCAATTCCTAGTGTCTTAATGTTGGTTTATATATATTTTATTTTTGTTTCCGTTGTTAGAAACGATATGAAATATTATTAAATTTTATAAAAAATTCCGTGAATTGTATTTTATTCGTATACATATACTTTTAACAATTTCGATGCGGTCATAAGAAAATAAATTTTGAGAAGGACATGTGAGTTGGAAAAGTATCTTTTACAAGACAAGTAGAAAGAAATAGAAAATCTTACAGTGTCCAGAGTCCAAAATGGATGAATTTTCATCTGGGGAGCATGTGAAAGATAAAAAACTACATTGTACAACGTAGACAAGAAGAAATGGAAGATTTCACGGTGTCTGAAAATAAGAAGTGGATGAGTTTTCTCTTATCCATTTCACGATTTGTTGAAGATTTTTATATTCGTATAAAAGCACGAATTATTGCATTTTCTTAATTACACCTCGTTATATTATAAATTTCGAAGCACTTCTGTACGCTGGATCTCGCAGCCGACTTTCCATAGTGTCATTCGCCAATTTATAATTTTCCCGACCCTTCATAACTATTCAGTACATCACCGAACATACGCTGAAGTTCTCATTATCGCTTGATTTAACGACACTCGATCGTCAAATTCGTATATAATGATCCCCTCGAAACACAGCAAGATTAGTTCGCGCTCTCATTTTGACAAGAACGTTCCACAGACTCGTATACAAAACATGAAAATGCGATTGATTAAACATCAAGTACGATCCCGGGCAAAAATTTCAAAAACCCAAACCTTCTACCTTTTTCGACGTAGGAACAAAACGCGATCGGCGTATATACCGTCGAGTACCTATTGTTATAAGTACCTTTGCAAACAAGTTGTTCACACAATTCGTATCCGCGCCACGGTATCGGTGTTTATACGGGCGTAGGGGAACAAAGCGTGAAAGCAACGTCGACGCAGCCGGATGCCGCTCATATGGAATCATCGAAAAAGCACGGCCAGCGAGAATTTGCATTTCAACTGATAAACAAATAATACATAGTAACGACGAAATCGTGAACGATCACACGATGAGAATTTCATCTGGGCCCAGATACAGCGTCGAGATACACCGTCGATTATTTATTTAATGCGTTATTTAATCCAGATCACTGGATAGGTCACCGGTTTCGCGTTCGAACGCCCTTCATTTCACAAATTCCGACTCTCCGAACAATACAGCTCGTCTCTGGAAAAGAATACCCGTGCAACTGGCCAACGAGACCGTTTAACCGCGAATTATTCATTCTCGAACCGTTTCCATTCACGTGTACGTGTTACTGCTGTAAAAATCAATGGTAACAGTTCGACTGGGAATTTATACATTTAGGGTCACTGTACCAATTACTGGTCTCTTTGTTGTTTTTAATTGCAGCTACTCTTCTTTGTGATAAGTGCATAAAATCTGCACCCGCACCACATAAATCAGTAAAGAAATTAACCCTTAGCACTCGAGTGGTGACTCTGTGGAGCCACTAAAAATTGCTGTGATATTATTCAAAACATTTATTTACACTATTTTTACAATATTTAACAGTTTACACTATTAAATATGTTGGTATTTATTGTAATCAATTGGTAAACATTTAAGTATTATACGAGTTATTATATCACTTTCATACCCATGAGATTTAAAAAATCATAGAGAATGGAAATATTCTAGGCGGAAGAAATGTTTAATTTTCGAGTTAAAAACAACTGTTGCCTCTTGCAACAGATGCAGACTATTTATACTTTGCATAAAGATCCGCAGTTTACAGTGATTCGCTTTTATAGTTGCTCATCATTCGAAGAAAACGAACAGAGGATAATACAATGGTATTTCTGGCTAAGAACTAATAAAAACGACGCGAATGGACGAGATTCATTGCGTTTTAACGGCGTTGCTTTTATACCGAACTCTAAAAATTTATGATGATGTATTACGATGATGTTATGGACGATATATCCTCACATATGAGGCTGCAGCTCTCTTCGAGATTGATAAAGATGAAATGTTCCGGGGAAATAGCGGGGCAATCTCTTAACGTGTTTCGACCGCAAAATTTCCATCTTTATGCAAGAATTGAAGAGGAAGAACGTCGGGTAATACATCATTCATTGTGGTACCCAGTGTATATCGATAATGGAATCAATGTCTATTGTGTTTCGATGAAATCTATGTTTTACGAGTGATCGATAAGACTTTTATGTTGGAAACGCGTTTACTTATGAAACTGCAGAAAATGTAGTTAGCATAGTAGCCCATAAAAGAGTTCATATACAGGCATACAGTTGATTTAAATGTTATCAATGTAAACTTTTTACGAAATATAAAATTGAATGAATTTTTCTGTGAGCTATTATAGTTCAGATCACGCTGTGGGTGTTGTTACTCATTTCTTTAGTGCTCGAACGCAGAGTAATAATCCTAATTGATTGAAGCAAGAGAAGGAAGGGTGCCAAGTTAATTTACACCGCGAATAGTTATACGAGGGAAACGCCGAAGTATCCAGGACATCGTAGATCCTGAGCAAGCTGCCAAGAGTCAGCATACATCCCTCGTATTCTCTATTACACAGGAACTTCGAATCGTGACTGGACTGAGGACGTAATCCCATTGCTGCCCTCTAAGGTCCAATTTTACGACTATGTAACAGCGTCCATTAGAACGTTAGAGTCTCCATCAAAGAGCAGCATTTCCTCGCGACACGTGGAAACGTCTGGTTCTCCCTCTCTCTATCTCTTTCTCTCTCTCCCTCTGTCGCTTGCGGTCCGATGCTCACGGATCTCCCAGCACAATCTCTCGGCCAGTCCATAAACATTTCTTTCGGAATCTCATCGGGTTTCCAGTTTCCATCGCGGACCAAAGAGAGAGAGAGAGAGAGAGAGAGAGAGAGAGAGAGAGAGAGAGAGACGCCGTCAAACGGCGTTGGTAATGAAAGACAAACTCGCCGATGCTCCAATTACGTCAGGATCATCCTATCTTGGCCGTTTCCCGAGGGGCTCAAGAAAAGGGAATCGCGAAGGAAAGGTCGCGACTCGCGAACATATAACACGCGCGCGACCACCTACGTTCAGTTAAAACAATCATCGCTTAAACGACTTGAGATTTTTCGAAAGTTCAGAAGAATTATTTTACTAAAAATTTTCGTGAGGAATGTGTATGTACGCGGAACCTGCAAAGAAAGTTTTGAAATGTCTCTAAAAAAAAAACATTACATTCGGATTCCAATCAATGGAGACTCACACTTTCCTCGAACGGATTGAATCGTCGGATTGAACTTTGTATAAGTTTGTCTGGTCGCGCACTGTTCATCCACGAGAGATTCCAGCAGCATAAGCGGTCTTGTTTGCGTTTGTTCCGCGAGATCAGAAATAAACGAAGCGCCGCTGCAGGACTCGACATCCGCGCGGCGCGAGAGCACGGACGCGATAAACTCGGAAAACATTCGCTGCCGAGATCGATGGGAAAATATGTATAACCAGGGCGAGGGAAAAATGGCGACGAAACAATCGTAGTCTTAGCCAGGAAATTAGTGACAGACAGTTCTGCGTACCAATAGACTGATATAGATAGCTCTATACAAAAGAGGTATTAGATAGAAGTTGTTGAATTAAAGCGAATCTCGTGAAACGCAATGTAAGCAAATTACTTTCATGAATTCGTGTTAGATTGACTACTGATAACACATGGACAAAATCTCGAATTGCAAAAGCAACTTCTTTTTATTCAAAACTCTTCTTATTGTTAGTTGGATACATATTATGCAAGTCTTACAATTCTCTTCGATCGTGTAACTATTATTAGTGTACAACATCTGCCACGCCAACAATGGTCAACATCTTCGAAGAGGTACACAAAACTTGCATAACGTCCAGGGAACAATAAGAGGATGTACAATTTTTCTCGTAAATAGATGATTTTATTTAAAAAGTCACCAAATTAATTTCCGCACACAATATCGTCGCTGCACAAGCAATTCGAAGCAGATAGACCGAAAGTCATTAAATTAATTCGCACAGAAACAATCCCGTTCCTCGAGGTCGGCCATTCAAGAAAATCACTAGCCCGTCCGTTCTCCATGTCAATTACGTTGTTGATCGTCCGATCGGGAATGAGTATTCTATCAGCTGCGTAATTAACTGATCCACAGAGATTGGCAACGCGACTCCCGTCAGCGTACGAATACGATGATTAATCGATGGGGATGACTTTGATACTCTGCGAGCAAGGCTCGCAGGCTCCGATCGACATTAATGCTCGTTGCTTATCGGCCAGCAATGTCAAACCCGTGAACCGAATCGTTCCCCAGGTATTTCGCGAAATTTCGGTCCTCTGATAATTACGAGCACGATATCCACGATTCATAAACCTTTGTCCCCATCAGTTTCAATCCTGCGAATTTCCGTGGGCGTGAAAGACAGCTGTTAGCGCTCTAAACGCTGTTCGCGAGGGTATTTTTGTTAATTAACTCCTCCCCGCGTGTAATTCTATTTAATTCCAGCCGACCGATGCCTGTCGAGAATTCGTTCAATTAGTTCGCTGCGAACGATTCCGGCAGTTTTGAGGCTCTGTTACCCCTTTTCATCCGGAACGACAATAAAATTACGGAATTTCAAGCTAGAATTCTTTCATATTGTTGAAATGGAAATATTTTATTTTGTGATTCAGATTGTTAAAATGAAAATACTTTATTTTCGTGTGTGTAATTGTATATCTTATTTAAAATACTATTTTCTTCAAGCAAAATAAAATCTAGTGTCTGTCATTAGCTTAGCAGTTCAGTAACTATATTTCACTTCGTTCTGAAAGCGAGGATGTGTGGGTATGTGTGGTGAGAATGAGAAAGAAACAGAATGAGTGAGAGGCAAAAATATATGAAGTGAATTTGGAAGTGTGAAATAAACAAATGAGTGTTGTTGAATACATGGTTTGTTTATAATTCCATCCACTGCTTAAACAGAAGAGATATTCATTGTAATTTTATTTTTCAAGAAAGAAAATTTTATTTTTTATTTCTTGTAACAATTCCAGGAAACGTTGATTTCATACAAGAGCAAGCAGCAACAGCATCGTCGAATAAATGATTGGCCACGTTTCCCTTTGTCCTCTTAGCCAATCACTGAATATTCTAACTGAGAAGACACGTTTCGGCCGCAGCAAAAATCCAATCATAGAAAATCGATCGGTGTCGATCTGATTTTTCCTCGTGACCCATAAAATAAACAAGAAATGCGGATATCCTTGTCGGAAATAGAAATGAAATTCTCGTTGTAAAATTGGAATCTTGTAGCCCCCGACATTTTGACATAGCCGTAAGAATATTGGCGATCCCGATGAATATCCGAGTGTAACAACGGAAGTCGAGGTATACAGCACGTCCGAGGGACGTTCGTGAAACTCGCGGCAACCGGAAATTCCGACCGAATCGAAAGCCAGACGGAAGTTTCGAAACTCGGTTACAGGATCACCGGTCCCGATCGTGTTGTACGCCGGACGATATGGATATTTAAATAAAGTCGATAGGGCAATTTGATGCAGCTCCTAATGGAATATGTATAATTCAGGAGAAACTCCGCGAACAAAAATTGAATCACTTCCAAAGTACGTTCACGAATGCTGCGATCATTAGAATACAGATATTTATGCATAATCAAAATTGACAGACAAACAGAAATTCTTTCTGTCTTTATCTGTCTACAAATTGCACGTCTTCATTTTTACCATAAATTCATAAAATCTAAAGTCTAGTGGTCTTCCACTTTTCGATTATTAAACAACCTCCTTCTTCACTGATCCGTATAATTAATTTACTTTGCAGGAAATATTTTTCCGACTGGATTTCGCGAATGAACTAGAAACGTCGTATCCTGTAGAACGGCGATATGGAACGGAACTTTTTCAAAAGCTGCTGGAGATATTTTATCCGAAATTCTACTGCCAGCGCACGCACAGTCTTAACATCTGAGCTTTAGTTTCTTTTGCTCGACGATAAGCAATGTCCCAATTTTTTTGAACACGAGGGCGAAACGAGGCGAATCGTTATTTCCGAAAAGTTCACGAGACTTCCTGTTTTTCGACAGGAAAATACGTTCGAAAGGAAACGTTTGGTTTGAAAACACGAGTGCAAAAGTAAACGGTGAGTTTTAGCGTCAGCTTTTAGTCGTGACATGTGGAAATGCGAGATAAAAAGTAAAACATGAGACTTGAAAGACTAGGAAGTCTCCAGAGCTCCATATTTGGGAGGTGTACCATGTCAAAGCGGTTTTAAAAAGCGTCCATCGGTGGAATTAATGACTCGTATAACCTATATCTCGCTGCACCAAACGCCGATGAAATGTTTACACTTTTCCAACACTTGTGATGCATGGGGATCGAAGTTAAACGCAAATGGCTCGTGCGTGCCACTCGTCGCGGCACCATAGAATTAACTGCTCTAGAGAGTTCCTGCTATTTATGGCCTCAGATTGTTTGTTTCACGACCCAAGTTCGATCGAAACTCTCGAATGCCCAACCAATGGACTGGCCAGGTCTGATGTGCAAACCAACGAGTTTGTCTTTCGAGCCTAAACACGGCCCGCTTGTTAGGGACACGCGCGAGTTTAGATCAAGTTTACGACGGGAACGTGACTTTTTTGTCATTTTTCAGATTAATATCTCGGCTTGCGTTCTCGCGATGTGTCATTGTATGCGGCATGAATCTGCAGCGTCCAGAAATCTGAAACTGTTTACAAAAACGGTTTACAGAAAAATTTAATGGGTATTAACTAAAACCATTCGCCAAGAGAGTAAAACTTTACTGAAAATTTTGTTTCTACAGTAAAGTCGCGAGTTTACTGTCCGCGATCGGGTACGCGATCACTGTCCAGTGCCTAAGTGCCTACCCACTCTCTACTGTCATGCTGTCCTTCTCTACGTTCGGCTTTCTTTTAGACGGAGTCATAAAAAAATAATGTCGGTATGCGATCACTGTCCGTGCAGAACACAGCCTGTTGGACAGTAAACGCGACTTTACTGTGTTAACAAAAAACACAGACCAATCAGAGCGCGGCTACTGTGGACGGATTCCGGCCACCGCCAACGCCTCACTCAGCTGTAACCGCGCTCTGATTGGCCCGCGATTTTCGTTAATAACTCGTTAACACATCTGCGGAGAACATTTTCGCAAAGGAGCATGTTACCTCAATGAGCTCAGTAATTACCCGTTTCAAGGAAATACAACATTTTTGTGATAACCTGCATAATGAATGTTAAATGAGGAAGAAGAATTTGCTAATTTCATCGTGAAGAGAGTTCGAAATCTGAGAACGTAGCTAACATCGTTTTACAACAGTGTTCTATTAGAGAAGCGTCACGTGTCCCAGTGCAAAATCGTTCCGTTTTGCCCGGCAATTCCGATTGGCAATCGGGGATCGACTTTTATTGCGGTCCTAGGGTCTTGAAGTCGAGGAAAACTATTGGAGGTTTGTGGTGCATCGGAACGACCGCCTCTCGTAACCGCTGACATTATGCAGTCCACGGGTGCAACGTTCGAATGGCCGAACTTTCGCGGATATTTGCGCGTACACAGGGACCGGGCAAGATAAAACACGAACGCGAACGACGGGGGACGTGAACCAGTTTGAACCGGGATTATTAAGCATAACTACGGCAGCCATCCATGCATCATCGGAAACGATGGCTCTCCCATAAAAACATTAAACTGTTGACCGAATGATTTCCCGAATGAATTCTCATATCGACGCGAGCTAGACATAAAACGTGCAGCGACGATTATTTTCGGCGAACGTAATTCCCAATATCGAGGCATGTCAAAAATTTGGAGAGCATCGGCAGAATCAATTTTTCAAGAGCAGTTCGGAATTTCTGCTAATCACGATTTTCGTAAAAATATTTTTTCACGTCATGTAATAAATTAATTCTTCCAAGTTCTGCGGAAATTTGGTCGGCTTTTTTGAAAAGTTATTTCATTTAAAAGAGTTATCTATTTATAAATTTATAAGCAAAATTGCGTGAACTTATTTAGTAACATTTTGTATAAGCACGTTACTAAATGCGATGTTCGGATTTGCTTGGAAATTTTACTGAACAAAGCCATACTAATTAGAGATTTTTCTGTAACTCATTTAGTGGCACGCATACTATGATACGTGGTCAAATGGCACAAATATCCAAACAAACTTTCTGATCTGGTTTTAAATTCAACAGAAAAATCACGAACATGCACTCGTTGAGATCCGACGCGGCTGTAATTGCAGCTCGCGCACGAGTAAGCAAATTTATTTTGTAATTTCATCAATCATGATACAACGAATGTGGAATTGGTCATTTGTAACCATTTGTTCAGGTACTAGGTAGTTTCAATATTAAACGCATTGAGATTTACTGTCATGAACAAATGTAATGGTAATATTAACTTTTCATTATAAGTTGCATATCGATGTAGGTACAAAATGGTAATGAATTCACACCCTTAAAAATTATAATTATTGTGTTTGTACTTATATTTGAATTTTTATTGACTGACGAATGTGTATTGACGATGGCCAAAAGAAATATTGAAATATCAATATCTGAATAGTAAGGGCTTTCAAATTAACGCTAATCAATGCACGGAGTATAATAGTGGGGTATAATTCCTAAGTACACACCTATTAGCTTAACAAGAGAATACTCAATAAGGATTAATTTTTAACAACTCAGCTAAAGTAAAATTTCGCAGTTTCTCTAACTAAAGAGAACTAAACGTTCAAGACAATTTCACTGGCACAGTAAGACGAAGGGTTCTATAAAATTTTATTTCTGACGTGTACAGTTAAATTATCGCTGTTGCAAGACGTCTTACGGATTATCCGACATTCTACCTTGATAATTCAAGATTCAGAGTAAAGTTTAAATTTAAATTACACTCGATTAATCGAATCATCAAATCCACACTTTTGCTGTCCCAATGGTTAGCACCAACTTTCAAAGAAAGGTTATCACGGTGGAAATGGATCTCTCACTGGAATAATTCTCTGTGAAACTAGAATCACATTCGATCGACCTCTGCGGTCCCTTCGCACGGTTTGATGTTACATACAACTTTTTGTAATTATTCGCGTCGGATATCTGTCGATATCTACGGCGCGCTCGTTACCCCACGACGCGACACGATGGAGGAGCGCGGCGTTACAGCCATCGACGCCGTGTAATTGATTTTTTTTAATCACCTGGACACGGAGGTAACTCCGAGAACGAATCGCTGGTCGTTGGGACACGCCCACGCAGCAACGGCTCTCCCTCTCTATTTTCCTCTCTTTCTTCGTACAACTGTATAATAAACCGACAATGAAAAGTAAAATTGGTCTCATCCTTCGTGTGCAGCTTGAACAAGCTAAAATTGACGGGACGAATGGTTTTATTACCTCCAAGAGATTTCCGGCGGTGAACTCCGACTCGAAAACCGGGCCGGAGGTGGCTCGGTTCTCGTTGAGGAGTTTCCCGCGCGGCAAATCTGTTTTCAACTCGGTTACTCTACTTTATTGCCTCACAGAGCATCCTCGAAATCCTCTCAAGGAGAGCCTGTAACGTGTTACAGGCGGACCTCCAATGAATTTTTGACGGTTCGCGCCACTAGACTACTAAAATATGTAACGAGTAAGAGGTGTACATAACCATTGATCGATTACTCTGGCGATTAACACGCAGTATTTTAATAGACCGACTTTTATTGAAATTTTTAGTTATTTGTTCATTATCTAAATTAGACTGTTCTGTATGACACCGTTGAATGGTCGAGATGTTGCAATGATGCATGATGATCTATGAGTTTACATTATAAAAGAATAATATTAAAAAATACAATAAAAATATGTTTCCAATGGTCGAGTTTTCTGTTCATACTCTGCGGCCAACGTGTTAAACGGTTTGCATAATCGATAAAATTGGTAGCAAAATAGGCTAGCAGAAGACAACCTGTTGATCCGTCATTACACACGAGAACGAGGAAAATTGATTTACAGTTACCCATTTATGTAAAGCAGATTCGCATGTAAAGCTCCTGTTGCCTTCGGAGCGCCTCAGATTCCCCTTAGGAGCAACATGCCAGGGTCAATTGTGTCAAAACCATAAATAGGGAAGTGTTGTAAGCTCCCCACTTTTCATTTTTGCTCTCATTCGTTGTGCTAATAAGTTGCCTATCTTGAGACACTAGGTAAAGAAAGATTAGAAGTACCATAGAAGACCATTTATCTTGATTTCTATGTATAAAGTGGGCGTGGCTTCCTTCCATTTTTGGGGGCGGGGCTTGCTTCCATTCGTGATAGACTCGGAACAGCTCCTTGCAGGGCAATCTTCGCCCATAATAGCTGTATAATGATATTCCAGAGTAAACTGTTAACGATGGAAGATTATATTGCTTTCTCTTCGTACATAGTGTCTTCGATGGGCGTGGCTTCGTTGTCCTTACTCTTGACGGATTTAGAACAGTGCTCTATAGTACAATCTGTGTTTGCAATGTATTTAGAGTCATCTAAATGATCTACATAGTACAAAGAAAATTACTAACAATAGAAGACTATTCTTTTTTCTCTCTGTATAGAATGTCCTGAGTGCGCGTGTTTTTATTGCCCACACATTCCACGGAACCAGAGCAGTGACCATAACTGACACATTCTACCTATTACAAATAATTGTTACAAACCAACATTTGGGATCATTCGGCGAAATCAATAAAATGGATAATTAAAGAATACCAAGTCAGTTGAAAGAGATAAAGAGAGACAGATTATCTCAAAGTAGATCGCATCTCAAGATAGATAAATTGATCTTCAGCTAAAGCAATTTAATTCTACAGCAGATTTTCTCGAGAATCACTCAGTTTCGAGATCAGTCTACAAGCTGACGTTCAATCACGACATCCTGCAAGGCTGCCCATTTCCCTCGAATAGCGAAAACGGCTTCAGGAGACGTTTCCTACTTTCGAGAAAAGGACAAGGTTCCGACACTCCCGCGTTTCACCAGACTCAGCGCTCGCGTATTTCCGTTTACCGAAAAGCGAGAAAGTCGAAGTCAGCCGAGTTCCATTCAGCGCGGCGCAGCGACGGAAGAAAAATACAGCGACCGCTTTCACAGTGGATCAGCTCCGGGCGCTGCTTTGAAGTGCGGAAAAAGCGAGTGCAACGGTGCGTGGATAATTCTCTGAGAAATAGTATTTCGAAGCGACAGGCGACCGAATTGCCGTGTTTTTTTAAATAAACTAGCTTTGTCGCGACTAAGTTCGTTTAACAAGCAGAGTGGCGCTCTTGCCGCGACTAAATTGCCGCTTTCGAAAGAAAAACAATGCAAGAACGACGGTGGTGTCGCGAAATCGCAGGAGCTCCCATTGGCCACCAATTTGCTAAGAAGACACGCAACATCGCGGGATGAGGTTACTCGAGGTTATTCTTCGGTCTGAACCTCGTGGTCTTAATTACTCGGTGGGGGTCTGCGGTCCCGCTGAAAGCTGTGTCTGGATTCGACCCGGAGAAAAGAAGGGCAGATCTCGTTTCTAAAGGAAAATAGTAACTTCCACGGGGAATGCAGTTAGCCGCGAGTTTGCTTTGTTGCTCCCGACATTATCTCGACCCGTGCTTACCTCGAGGAGATTACCACCTGCTGTTTAACGACAGATTTCTTTCATTAGTCGACCATTTGAGAACAGAAAATTGACCAACTGCTTGGGGAATTGTATTAACTCCAGCGTGAATCGTTTATCTGTTTGCTGGCGTCTAATGGTTGTGCAGATAAGACCCGTAATGTAACGAAATCATGCATGAAACGGATGAACGTGACGAAGACCTTGTATATCGGAGGTTCGGATATTCGAGGTTCAACTGTATCTACAGGGTGAGCCATCTAACACAATTGTAGAGGTGGGTGTTGCAAAGCAACCCTTTGAGTAATTCCATTAATGAAGCTGAGAATATTTTTCATTCTTGAAGGACTATATCGTTGAAATTGTCTCGCGAAAGGCTACAAACGTAGGAGTTCAGAAATGTGTGGTTCCACTGAAGAAAGCTAGGTTGATCTTCAAATCTCCTAAGCACCTCCACTTAGAAAAAAGGTATGTACACCACGTAATAATGGGCCCCTCGAAACCGAACAACTTTTGTCTGAAACATGTTATTCGCGTGGCTTGTCTTAGGTGACTCACCCTGTATATATTTTTGTGCTCTGAATATATCACCGGAGACGTGCAATGTCTCGGGACACTGCTGAAATTGAATGCGTCACATAATGCTGTTAAGTGACAGCAACATTCAGGAATATCGATGATCCTCTGTCCCATGGCTCATCAATTATGGAAGAATTCATTATTACTCGATCTCCTTCTCGTTCAGAACGTAAAGACATGATCGATTCGGTTATGGCATAGTAAGATCGCGACCAGAACGTGGTCCGAACATGTCAGCATGCGTTCACCTTAAGCACACAAGGCGACGCGTGTTTAACCCGCAGTACTGAAAGCTGCTTATCGAATGTCTTCCGAACTGCCGTTCAGCAGCCAGTTCGGATAAGGTCAAGCCGAGGCGATCTCGAACACCTGCTCGACACTGCACCGCCTCGTTCACCTTAATGCACACTTCATCTATGCTCCGACGAGGATAATACGCCGGGATGTGGGCACTAATGAGGTCGAAGATCGGAGGCTCCTATCGCAATTGGAGCGAGCGAGCTTGGAAATTCATGAGGAGCGCCGGTTCGAAACTCACGGAACAGTTATCGGCCCGTGAATCGATTGCCCTCGGAATTGCCCGGTCGCCGGTCGCGTCGCGATCGTTTCGACGCGACGCAACAAATGAAAAGTCCTCGTCCGATACCGCGGTCACCCGAACAGCTGTTGCCGCCACGGAAATCGAAGACACATAGCTGCAATCACATATGATCGACTCCGAACAAGAATAGAACAGCTGCAATCGGATCTTCTTATTAGTTTTTATTGGCTTCCTTATTTTCCGCTTCACCTGCATTCCGGTCACAGTGATCGACGTTTTTTAGATCTCATGTTATCGTTACATTGCAGAGGTGGGCAATATTTTAACCCTCATCCGTCCCTCGTGTCAATTTGACACAGTTTCCTCGAAATAAGTTACACTGTTCTGTTATTTGTAGGTAAATCCATGGTTGTTGTCATAAGTACACCGAATCCGTAGTTTAGATATCATTATTTCTGAAGAGAAATTGTTATTCTACATCTCCTGTGTTTCAGCGAGAGAGGATTCACAGCTAGACCGTGCAGTTTCATAGAATATGAAATAATCTCAACACAATTTCCACAGATTAAGTTTACCCGAGGTACGTTTTCATTCCTCTTGAAAATGTGACCTGATTTCATTTATACAGAACATATAAAAACATTGACATTATGCTGAGATTAAAAATGCACCCGTGGAGAAGGAAATGGGCTGATACAGAGTGCATATTGTAAATGTTTCATTCCTTCTAATGAAATTGACATAGTTACACAGAGTATGTCAGAGAACTTTGAAGCCCCAGTTCTAACCATTTCTCCTGAATATCACATAATGTATACATAAAAATGTACAACAGTACAGTCTTGTTATTCTCCTCATTTGCAACCTAACTTATCACGAACCAAAGTCACACTGCGTCCAGAGAATTCAATTGTGTGCAAGCAGAGTCAGTTTTCTTCCGAAAACACTCGACAAAGGAAATTGCTCGAGTTGGCACTAGTTCAAGAAAGTTTGCACCAGTTCAAGAAAGTTTGCACCAATCAGCTTCACAAGAAACTTCCGCAAAATACCATGGACTTCGAGTGTTTTATGTATTGTGACTGAGAGTTGTGACACGGTTTCTAGGCTGTCGTGGGCATGATGCGTTTGCAAGCATCATTGATTATCGATGGAATTAGCCGCTATAATTAGATGCAACTCTGTCCCAGCTCGAGCACACGAAAACATGCTGTCCAATTTTCGGGCCGCGCCGAGCCGAGCAGAGGCGAGCCTCGCGCAGTTCAACGATCAACGGAGAAGCTTCTTTTCGGATGGAAGTAGGTAGACCGAGGATTTTAGCTGTGAATTTCTCGGCGTACACGCAACAAAAACTCCCGCGAAGTTTGAATTGCCCGAGTCGTGGACGCGGATCTGCCCGTAAGCCGAAGTGTAAACGACAGAACTTTCGCAATTCCCTGGCATAGTCGCCGCGAGAATCGGCAGCTAAAACTGTGCACCGGCGTTTAACCGTCCCATTCCGACGCAGGAAAAAATTCAGGTGCAGTCGTGTCAACTTTTCCAATTCGAGGTCCAGGGTGCCGGTGGTGTTCCCGTTGATACGATACCCGGGGAGGAATATTTAAAATGCATTTGCAGTTCGAGGCGAGCCTTCTTTCGAACGGAACTTTCGAGCCAGAGAATATTAATTTCCGACGATCCACCGGCGAATCGAAGTCTCGCTGACCAGGATTTTCTTATAATATAACTTTATACACTTCTTGTGCTCTACGGGAATAAATTATGTGTACTCTGACTAGCGTGCAAGACTCGGAACTGATGTTTTATTATTTTTGATTACTTAAGATGCATAATGTTCTATAAGTAAGGGAGCGTCGTAAAGGGTAGAACACCGTATAAGTTGGGCACAGTACGTGTTCTCCACATTAACGCACTGTTTATTAACAAACTTTTCATGAGCGTCAGAAGCAACAAGTCGTGTTCAGTGCAACTATGCCAAGCAAAGGCTAAAAATATCTTTCAACCCCTTGCCCAACTTTAACGAGTCAAACACGTGACGAAGATTTTAACAGAGAGAGTCTAACAAATATCAATGTTGTGCCTTTCTTTTTAGATGACATAAAATTTGATTCGTCTGTAATCAATGAAATTTTATAGTTAAAAAACAAAACGTCTTCCAACCTTTACGACACTCCCTTACAGAAAAGCTAACAGCATTGATTTGATTAAATTTTATTTTAATTCCAAATCAATTTTCATTTTAATTCCAGTCCCAACTTATGATAAGCTCCAGTTCTTCACATAGCGTTTCCTGGTTCGGATAAGAAGTCTCCATTATGGCCTGGGAAGATCGATTCCGTTTTGGACGATGTTTTCTTCGGCAGCTCGGAGTCTGAGACCAAGATAGGTTTTTCGACAGTATCGTGTGGCATTGTCAAGAGTACACCGCGAGGCAAACTGGTATTAAGAGACAAAGGACAAGGGTGAAATAGAGAAACCGGGGGAGGGGTGCCGACGCTAACGGCGTCGACAACAATGGGGTGACAAACGCAGAGAGCGGTGAATTTCACGTTCGACTAGCATAGCGTATCATAGTGTATCAGTCATCGATATCGCCAATAAGATCTTACTGGGTCATGGCACGCCGTTTCACGAATCGCTTCGCGATAATACAGATGCTTTTAACAACGGCACGTTATTAATTCCGATTTTCTGGCAAGATGCGATATACAACGGACTAGATATCCAATTGTAATTAGTGGCGGATCGATACCGTTTCGACGGTTACGAGAAATGCTTCTCATTAGGCGAACGACTGCTATTGGATTCCTGCTTTGCACCGAGTTCAATCTGCACGGCGGAAATTTGCAAAAATCGCTCTTCGTCATACTTCTTATCATAACACAACAGAAATACATTAGCGCGGATAGAATTTATTTTAGATTGGACACAATGACATTGTATTTCTTTTGGTGTACTGATAGTAATATTAGTAACCATAAAAATGACAAAATGTTTTTAAATAGAAAATACAGGTTTTGCATTTCAAATTCACCCTTTTGCCAGTCAAATACACCCTTTTGCAAGTAATGTAAATCAAATGTAAATTAATTGTTGAGAAATTCAAAATATTATTTATTGCAAAGATGAACATCAAATGCTTATTTATAAGTAATTACCAATTCATTAACTTTGTAATGAATGCAAACTGCGTGCAGAAATTTACATTTATTATAGCCATTTTCTGATTAATAAATTTTCAAAATGAAAGTGTATATGTATTTATTGAAGCGTATTTAGTATTGAGTCTCATGTTTCCCTTGCCGTAATGACACCGTTCACGCGTGTCTAAATAAATGTATAATTTAATCTAAATAAATAATTGATTTTAAATATTCTTAATGTGGGTGAGAGAAATTGATTTGCAAAAGGGTGAATTTGGAGTGCAAAACCTATAGGCTCTACCATTATTTATTGTTAAAACACAATATCCAAGATAAAAGTTTTCAGTATTTCGCGAGAATCATTCTAAAAACCTTTTCAAATGAGAACAGTGTCTCTTTTCGATACTACGGGAAGACTATCCATCATTGAACAGGAACTCAAGAAATTGGGATCCAGGCTATACAGTTTCTGTGTTCCGTTCTCTTGTCTATATTTCAATTTGCTCCGGAGGAACGAGCAAAAATCGCTCGATGTCTGCGCTGTTTTCAGATAAAAATAAAACGACCGGTTAATGGAACTACGGGCAGGTTTTATATTCAAGATCTCCAAGGTTCCATCAACTCTACGACATTGGCCGATTGTTTCAAATGGGACTGGCGAGTCATGAATCCGATTTCGAAAACATTTTAGCCGACCAATTTCCATGGAGCTGCGCCACGGGTATTGCTAGGCCATTTGACATTAATTGCTTCGGCAAGCGTAAACCAGAGTGACGCGTCACGGAGGATGCAGTCGATTTCATTTCGCGCAGAATATTACCTGCAAAATGAACCGTGGCCTCGCAATGCTCACCTCTCGCGTACCGTTTCTGTGTGCGTTGTTTTTACACCTGTGAATGCGGTCGCTGGATGACGCTCGTTTTATGCGAACAATGCGCGTGGACTCGAGGCACGAAGTCGATTACGATCAAAAAGAGATAGATATCGATCCTTCCTCGTCAACCATTTATTTATGGGAAATTCCCAGTGAGATACCAGACACACATGGTTTTTTAAAAGTGACAACTTCTTTAGGCGCACCGCGTACACAATTGCTGGGCAGTGAATGAGACTGATCCGTTACGCTCCGAAGTGAAACGCTATTCGGGTATATGTATAGCATGTCTATCGGGTCTATTAACCTGTTTAATATATGAAATTGTATCTATATTTGCAATAACACACATGAAATATATTTATTTAACATAAATATTCTTCACACAACATTATGATTTTAGAGAAACAAATAGTAGCCACAATGTTGGTCACGATTAAAATATGTCAGGATTATAATTGACTGTTTTGTGTAAACAATGTTTTGTTTTCATTGCCCAGTACAACTTGGCAGCAGAATTTCGCAATACACGCCTCGTGGAGCTGTAAATATTTGTAAACACTGAATTATTATTATTTTTATTTCTTTTGCAGTCAGATGGCAAATTATTGCCACAACAACGCGTCGTGAAGAATAATTTTTCCAATACTTATATAATATCCTTTTGCATTACTGTATGCCACGTGGAACGCAATCGAGCGAGATTGACAAACAGCGAATAATCCATTATAGAAACTGCGGGAAAATTCATCGTGAAATTGCAAATTTGATTAACAAGTCCCGGCAAACAAAGAATATATTTTTGTCTTTCATTTAGGAATGCTGCATATATATATGTAAATGAAAATCCGTTTTGGTATTCTGTTGAACAAATTTATTAATTACACAGTACTTCTTTTTCACATTAGTTGTAAATACTCATTGTACAGTAGGATGGACTTTATTTTCGATATAATATATATAATATTCACCACATCCAGTTAAAAATATTATGTTGTGATTAAATATGAGAGAGACATATTTATGTCGAACGTTAACCTCTCTACTTTTCAAATTAGTATAACAACACAACTAAAAGAATTGGTACTTTCAATAAAATATTCCCATTCATATAAAATTTCATATTTATAGCAACTGTAACGTGAATGTGGCACGTCTTCCTCTTATCCAATAAACTTCATCTTTTGCAAGAATTATTTTCTTATCCTATGATACAATTTTAGCAGGTAAGGTCCACAAGGTACATTATCATTCCAAAACACATATACTACACTTTTGGCTAAAAATCTTCCCAAAGAGCGGAACGGAACGGAACTAAACGAAATTACACCTCCCTTGGCTCTCTATATTTTTAAACGAGCTTTGCCGGCAAATGAACGAATCGAAACGGAACAAAACGAAAGCACGCCTGTTTCATTTTTTCTCGAGTAGCATGATGAATTTTCGATATAGTTAAAACAGCGCGACGTTTTCTCTTGCACGTGCGACGGGAGAAAGAGAGGGTCTGAGAGACGAACGAGTGTTCGAATAAGCTTTAATGAAACGTTTTTCCGTGGACCGGTCGCTCTGTGATCTCGGTGTGTGTGTGCGTGTGTATGTAGATGTGTGCGGAGTATATTAAAGCAACGATTGCGTCGCCGTTGCCTTCGGGAAAGTTGATTACTACGGCTTAACGGAACGAACAGCGTCGATGAGTTTTCCATTTCATCGTCGCGCGTCGCGTTGCGTCGCGGCGGCTAGGTTTCGATCGAGTGCATCCTCTCCGATAAAGCAACCGTTCTTAATCCAATATCTAAGCCCGGAATACTACTGCGTAGTATCTCTCTCGTCTTGCGATTGAGCAGATGACGGAATCTGCTTCGAGAAGCTTTCAAGTCAGCTACGTGAAAGAAATGATATCGGACGGTTCCGCAGTGCTTGGAATTTTACTATTCGCTCTCGAGTGGTTTGGATTATCCAAAACTGGGTCGTATATATATAGCAAGAAACTGTCCTGAAATATTTTTTTAATACATCTTCGTATCCGCGTGTATTTTTTGCAAATAATATAATTAATTCATCATTAACTTCGGTTTTTATGCATTTATGACAAAATTGGGCACGTACAGTTTAAAGCAATGGGCATGTTAAAAATATTTAAGAACATCGAGGTATTAGTTTCAGGTTAATAGGATTATTAAAAGAAGAATACAATTTTTATTTGGCTCTCCTGTGCCCTGCAATCGAAGCAAACATGTTTTATTTTATACTCATTGCTAATAAGTAGACTGCGGATCTTTATGCACTTATGAAGAAATTAGTTGGGTGAAGTATAAAACAGCAAACGATTAGAAAAATTCGTGAATATTGTAATACTGTTTTTAACGTAAGAAAAAGTCATTAAGGGATGAAATCAATTTTTATTTTACTCCTGCTTCCCACAATTATATATATTTTGCATAAAGATCCGCAGTCTACTAATAAGTAATGAGAACTTGCTGACCTTCACCCATATACCAATATGCAGGTTGTCCCAAAAAGGCTGTACCACCTTGAAGAAGATGATCCCGGAGATATGAAGTAACGTTTTGCTTTACTTTGCGGAGATGTTCTCCGCGGCTTTGTTAAGGAGTTATCCGGTGGATTCCGGCTCCAATGCTAACGCAACACTCAACTGTAGCAGCGCTCTGATTGGTCCGTGCTTTCCTGAGAAATTACCTCAGGAATCAGCCGTTTGAAGGAAGTACAATATTTTTGAGACATCCTGTATAGCTCTTTTCCAAATTGAAAACTTCTCTGAAAGGATCAGAGATGCTATCAATTCTATCAAATGAATTTCATGAATGCCTCCACGAGTAGCAAGGTCTATGCAAAGAAATTATACCTACCAGAGAGTGGTATGTTGGAGGAGATGCCGTTGTGTGTCTGTGTGTTATAGTCCAACCATTAACCTCTTACCATAACAGGAAACCCGACAGTTTTCCTTAACAGACCTCGTATATGCTGTGATAGACCTGCACTCCATTTACGACGAACTTTATTTGGCTCGGAAACGAGCCATCTCCGTCCGCAGGACGACTGCCAGATGTTTCATTTATTTTTAAAAAGCGCAATCAAACTCTTTACACGGTTTCCGAAGGCTGTTTTCACGGCTCACGAGTGCCGATAACTTTTACGGTTGTTTGATCACAGCATCCCGTTCAGCACACACCGTGTTTGTACGTATGTCTACCGGAGTTGGGCAAAATATAACCTGATCACGCGTTAACAGCGTCGATTAGCATGTTACTGTTGTATCGATTGCAAGCTGCTTTATAATTGTGAATTGCAATTCGCAGTAATTATCTCGGTTCCGACTGTGGGTCAATAAGAATGCACAATTACAGAAAGCGGCACGTAATCAAATTAACAATTGCAGTTCAATCGCGTCGTCAGATTATATTGGTGGATCGGTTTACATTTTGCACAATTCCAACAATCGCGATGAAATTCATACGTTTGCCTTTTCACGCAGTATCGATATAGTTCTTGCACGGGATCAGAATAAATGGAATAATCTGGTTTTGTACCGAATCATCGAATAATAATAAACATGTATTAGATAACAAGATATCATTTCCCGTTAATTAAACGAGCACAAACAAAGAGATAAATATTTATGCTTTGAAAAGGATTACAATGTTATTTTATGTGTAAAATGATCTTTTAATCCAATCACTGATGAAGTATCTTATACGACGACCGTATCGTTCAAGATATTTCATTTAATTTTATCCCCGGTAATTAGGTTATGTAACTTAATTTCTCACCATCGTTTGACACGCACTATAATTGAGCGGTAAATCGGTTCTTCCTTTAATTGAATGGCAACTTTAATTAATCAGCTATACGGTCCAATGCGGGTCAACGATTTAATTTCACGCATTAGACGGACACACTCCTATGTTCCAGGAGATCAATCCACCATGCTCCGAGGACTTTGATCAAACTATCAGGATCAGGATTCGGCTCGGACGTTTTGCATAATAGCCCGGTTTGTCTAAACGAGCCAGAGTGCAGAGAGTTCGACTCGTTAACGAACGGAGCAATAACAACGCGAGAATTATAACAACAGGCGCCTCTCTATTAAACCGGCTGGCGAAACAACTCCTCGACGATGAAAAATCACAAGAGCTCCTGCCTGACCTACAGAATTGTAGAGCATTATTGTAGATATCATAAATGGGTAGACTGCGAGCATTGCATTTACTCGTCAAAAGTAAAAATAACAATATGCAATCTTATGAAAATGTATGCATTTGTAAATACAACATGAGTTTTCAAACTCGTTACCTTTTGGAGCGAGCGCACCTCTCAAATAGCTTTAATAATGTATTTAAGAAAATCGCACTAACCATCACTGACCGTGAATGTAAAACGGTACTTTCCATTATTTTCTGTTGGTAAATCGTTTGTACCTTCAATTTTTAATTTTAATTTAATTACAAAGTATTTTATAATTGTACTCTAATTACAATTACGATCTACATTGTAATTTGATTGAATGAAGATCTGAATTACAGTGTAATTCAATTACCTTGTAATTATAATTCCTGGTGTAATTCAATTGTAATTCTGCACGACTCTGGTTCAGATAACCAGTGTGCATTTGGAACTTCCCCAATGCCACATACACCGATGTGAATACGTATGGGAAGGAAACGATTGGAAAGAACAAACTCGCTCGATTTTAATCTGCGATCCGTGGATTGCCAGTTGTTCGGTGGCTGATTACAATTGCAGCTGAGCCGGATTTCGAGGTAATCGTCAATAATTGGTGTGTATGGAGGTCCGGGGGAACGGAGAAAGACACTTTAAATCGGGAGGCATTAACGAATCGATGACGGGTGCCCCGTTGTCGAAAGGCGAAAGTTGTCGTCGCGAAAGCGCTCCGCGCGCAGTCTCCGTTTAATTAGATCCCCGTTTCGGTCTCGTTTGCGGCGGAATTCGCCTCGCGTCGGTGGAGAACGAGCGGTCCAGTTAATTAATCCCGATCAATTTCTCGGGGACACGCGATCGCGTTCCCGTTTCCTTCGGGCCGGGAATAAATCATCGAGCGGATCGTACTCGTGATAGATTCTCCACGCCTGAAAAGCCCATCGCGAGTGACCCTCGCAACGGCGCCGTTATCGCCGCGCCATTCTTCCGGCTGCCGATAAGCGCTGGAAATATTTTCCACAGTGAAATATGTGTGTCGCTCTGCTGCAACGCAGCTCGCTCTGAGATTTACAAGGGGCTGCGAGCGAACACCTACGCTCGAGGAACGCGAGCACAACAACACGCGAATTCCATTCATCTTCCGGCACGCGGAGAAACGACAGGACGCGACGAGGCTTCGCAATGGAACAAGAATAACCATCAGGACGTACAGGCCCGTCGAATTATGAGCACGGAACTGCCATTCTTCTTACAAAATTCATGTCTCTGGCAATCACGCGGTATTAATTACAAACACAACGGTTTCGGAAACTTGTATATTCAGGCAAAAGCATTCGGACACGCCGTTAATGTCAGAAAGAGCATGTTGCCGCGGCCGTTGATGGTATCAGAGCGACGCTATCCACCGTAACATAAAGACTTTTACTTCTGCGAAAGTGGGTTTATTGGCAATTATTCCGACGTCAGAGAATCGCCGATGAGGGACGACTTGTTTTAAGAATCGGTCGACGTTGCCTTTACCGTCGACAGTAAAGAATCCGCCGCGGTCTTCTGGCACGCTGTTTGTAAATAATTATCCGCGGCAAGATGTCAGGCTTGAATTGCGATAGTAAAAGCGGATTTACGCGAGAAAACGCGTAAAAACGAGTCCACATGATTCAATTGACACGACACAAGGCAAATAAGAACAGCGTTGGACAACGTGCTTTTGCGAATTTTTTGTTACAGAAACATTTTTCTAGAAGATCATTTACGAACCTTTCCATTATACTTGTGAATTCAGCTGGAAAAATCTTTTTTAAGCGTTGTGCTTTTGATACACGCGCAAGAGGGAGACTGATTTTTCCGACATGTCTCGGCGCCCCGTTTCGCCAGGAATGGTGTTCTTCTTTCACGAACGCGATCGTAATTTCGAAGATGAGTCGGGTTACGTGAAACGGAGCAACCGGAAGGGAAAACCCGGGTACGGAAACCAAGGGAAGCCCGCGAAAACATTAATAAACGTCTGCAGCAAGATTCGCTCGCATCTGAAGACATTCTCGTCGCGCGTACAATTTTCTCCGGGCATACGGGAAACGAGCATAATTAATATTTTAATGAAGTTCCATGTCAATTTTCCTGGATACAGAGGCTCCCACGAAAACCTCTCCATTCCGCTGGAACTTCCCTGGGGTTCGAGGACAATTCTGCTGTGCAGCGGACCGGGTGGTAAAGGGTCTTTAATCAATTTTTCTCCGGATTGAACGCGTTCGCTCGTTAAATCGCTGATAATTGTGCTGAAGTTGACGAGTCGATCATCCGGTTTTAAATATACGTATATACCGGCCGACGGAACTTATTGTTAATTCCAGACCGGAAAGAGAGAGGGAGAGAGAGAGAGAGCGTGCTCGGTTCCGTCGTTTAATCAGGTGATTCTTCGCTGCGCAATTCCATTCCCATTCCGCCGTTGCCGAGCCACCGGAAATCCAACGGAATCGATATAATCATCGAAGTAGATTGTGGCTCGAACGGGGAAAATCCGCACGAAGGCTATCAATCACCGGGAACGGGACAAACGCAAGATTTTCGACAGCGGACGCTCGATTAATCGACAATCGACAACGGATCAGCCGACGACGAGTCTGCTCGACGACACGTGTTCGCGGGAAACTTTTGTCTTTTTGTCCAGGGACGCCCACGCGATCCGGTCAACGTCAAACGGAACGCTTGCGACCAGAAACTGTGAAACTATGTACAGAGTTCCCGCGATTGTTGTGAGAACCTCGGGGGTGTCGAGTCACAGGAAACGAAATGGTACTACGTTTTTCTACGTGTGCCGAACATAGAATTCTTGGATAACTTTTCCAAGTGTAAACGACGATGCTAAGCGGGAAATTGTTGTATTGTTCTAATGCTATTCCATACCTGAGAATGATACATCAAGTATCATAAAACCCCAATTTAGACACCCTAATACCTCAATTTCTTTCTAGCGCGGTGGACCGCCCAAGGGGGAACCCCCTAGTAGTGGGGATAAAAATGTCACATCATCCGCATACCCGAAAGTCATATCAATCGCGGGAGAACACTGTATTGTATTTCATAAAGAATATTAGAGAACAGAGATTCAGTATAACAATAATGCATATTACGAGTTTACTAGGTGAATTGTGCAATTTTGGTAGTTCACGATGACCTTTCCGAAAATTGTTGTCCAATAGTTTACAAGTACAACGAACAATTGAAGCTTTTCTATTTTTATCGTGTCGCTGATCATTTAAAGCGTGCACGCCGCGCCGGACAGATGAGTCTGCAATTACTTTTACCCGCGTCACAGGGACGATCCGTCAACTTTTTTCGTGCTTCTCGTTTTTTTTTTTTCAGATCCGATCAACCCCGATCGTCCATCCCCGATATGTAAATTTCTGATGAATTAATGGTCCGCCGGCATTTCTTCCACTAACTGGAGATAATGATGCGCACGCGCGACTGCTTTTTTCAGGGTGGCTGCCTTCCCCGTGGAACAGTATTCGAATTGAACTGGTCAGCTAAATGGATCGAACATGTACAGGGTGTATAGAAAGTAATGGTCATCCGTCCTAGGGGTGAACCTTTGTAAAAGAAACTTGCCGCAAAATTGTTTATACCAAAGAAACACGATCTGTACGGGAAGGACAATGGAAGCAGAGCAATTTCTGGTTACCAAAGGTACAGTACAGCCGTAAATTATTGTATGACGACTGGTTTAATAATTATTTTTACTTAATTACGTCTGTTAGCAGCAATTGTTTGAAAATTGAAACATCCATTTGCATCTCTGTAGCTGTTGGACTGCTACATCATTGTGCACTGTCCATGTAGTTTAATATTTCGTAAATTATATTTGACCGAAGTCGGCATATAAAATCTGCCTGAACAAAATTGGTCGACACATTTGTCCATAAAAACACGATGAAAGTGAAATGTTCGATACGAATGAAATTGAAGGGAACAGTCTGTAAAGAGGTTGATTATTTCACTTCAAGTTTTGTACGATTTTCTTAATAATACTAGAATATTTCCGTCAACGTGATCGAGCTTGCTTTTATTTCATAAATTACAGAGATGCATTTATTGACATATTTATTATTTTATTTTTAAACGCCACACGCAGAGAGAGAGAGAGAGAGAGAGAGACATAATATAAATTTTGTCGCAATCAACATAAACAATATATATAGTTGATGGCAACGTGAATTCAATAGAAAAGTAAAATGAAGGTAAATAAAAAGAACGAAACCTGAAATGGGTCATTTCGTAATGTCGGATTGTCACTCTCATAAACGGTTATACCAAAATCAAGTCAACTTTGGCTCCGGAAAGTTGAAAGTTCCGAAACAAGCGGCGCAGCGTTTCGACCAAGCGCTGTTCGATCGGTCGTGCCTCGATTCTCTCGACACTTTTCCAACCGAGGCAACAATACAGAGAGGTTCGGGTCGTCACGTGGCGATCGTTGTTGTTGTTGAATCGCGACGAAATTTCCGTGCATCATAGGAACAAGAACCGAACGAGAAAGCCCGCGATCGGCGTTAAATTCCGAACACGTCCCGCCGCGCTGCCTCGCTCGGTTAATAAAATTGTCGCGCTGCTCCAGCTGCGTTGATGCCGCTGTTGTTCTATTATTGCCGGCGGAACGTGTCGTCGCGGAACGATCGTAATGAAAATAGTAACATTCATTTGTCCCTGTTTATTGCAACGACGCCCGGAGCTTTTGTAAAACGCAAACCCCGCGGGACAACGGAGCGGAAAGTGTTCGGCATTGATATTCACCGTGTCTCATTATCGTTAAAGAATTTCTGCGCCGGGTACGTGGAGCGAATCGAGACATATAAATGGTCCTCGTTACGACCTCGTCATCCGTGAACGAAATAATCCGCGATCGCCGGAAGGAGTCCTGAAACTGCGAGCCATTTCATAAAAAATTGCCAATACCGCGTCACATATTGCCATTTAAGACGGTGTTCTTAATAAGCAGACAGCGGATTTTATGCATTTATGATAAAAATGAGTAGCTGTAATTTAAGACAGTAAAAACATTACACGAATTTTTAAAAAATTTTGTACTATTTTCTATCAATTTTATATACAATATTGAGGAAGAAAATAAATCGCTATTTCGTTCCAGTATATATGTTGCCATACAGTTAGAAAATTTTTATTTTGCATAAAGATCCGCTGTATATTTAATAAGTCGAAAATACGAAATAAACTTTTTTCTAAATTTTTTTTTTATTTTGCTATGCAGAATCGTCCTAGTTGTTCCATCAATACCGGGACACCCTGTATGCATCCATGATCGAATATAATATTGACTTTTAGCCTCGGTCTCCACTGCTACCGAAGTAATTCACATTTGGCAAATTTTTCGTGCGAGGTAAGAAAGTCTTGTATTGAAAAATCGGATGAAACTGCGAGGTGTCGGTGGCGCTTAAGGCGATTAGGGCTCGCGATGAAATTTCGATAATGTCTTATCGCGTTGCCGCGCTCGTTACACGCGTTAAACGCGCGTCAATTACGCGACGGGCTTGTTAAACGGCGTCGCTTTCGACGCGTTTCGCATCCCGCCACCGTCA
Organism: Lasioglossum malachurum; assembly: GCA_028455605.1. Lineage (NCBI taxonomy): Eukaryota > Metazoa > Arthropoda > Insecta > Hymenoptera > Halictidae > Lasioglossum > Lasioglossum malachurum. The sequence goes on along the minus strand of CM052319.1, from coordinate 7,393,524 downwards.
ATTAACGGCGACACGGTTCCGCAAAATTGGCAAAACAGCCGCCGCGCCGGTTTTTACTTTGATGCCGGGGGCCTCTCGCTCGTTGTCACGCCCGTCGAACGAGATAATGGCGTCGATCGCGGGCCGCGCTACTTCAACATCGTTCCGCGCTACGATGTCGATCAATTTTATTACAATTTTATTACCGCCTTGTTTGGCGACCGATTTACAGCTCGCCATGCTCGAGAGGAATTCCAGTCACATTCGCCCACTCGTCAATCATCCCGAAAACTGTCTTGACTCCCTGTTTTTTACCGAGCCGCGTGGAGCTCGATTTATATTTCCAATCCTTTTCACAGGAAATTAACGTCGTACCGAGCACTCATCGTTGTCACCGGAAAATACAACATTATGAATTTTAATCGAGTTTGATGCGACCTTTGCTGCAACGTTGTAAAGCTTTAATTCATTTTCTCTTTTGTAAATCGTTCTGTGGAGTTGTCAATTTTATTGTACATCTGGTTTTATATAATTAATGAATATTTTTAATAGCATTTAATAGATCGGAAGCGCTGTTTATTCACTTTTTATTATAATATCGGGGCAGGCTCGTGACGCGGCTTTTGAACAGAGTCCACTCATTTCGAAGCTATTGATATCGTTTTTAATGAGATTCTGTTTCATCGTTATCTTCCTCATCTTGCAAGATTTCATTAACGATAAAGAAGTTTTAATACACATAGTTGTGAACGAACTCGTAGGGCCAGAGGTTAAGAATTCCATTATTTTTAATCCTCCACCCACTCGGCTTTTTTCGAAGAACGACCGATCTGTTTCTAGCTGCCTTTCTGCTAAATTTAATCACGTTTTCGCAAGCACTGAAATTTTTTCACAGGCCGTCAAATTTTATTGCGGCTCTTAGATACTGTCTCTAGAGTACCTGTCAAATGAGATAATCCCGGTTGATAGCGTAGCCGGGAAAAGATCGTAAAGCTTAGAACTATCTTGGCAATCGTCTTCCTGAGTTTAATCCTGCTTTGCTAGACCTTACACGACTCTGCAGCCACGAAACTATATGTTCGTGATATTAAACCCTATCTTCGCATACTCGAACATTTGTTAGAACCCTGGATACAGCGCGTAAGGTCTATATTACCTGAAGCGACAGTGGACAAGAGTCATAACCACCGAGGATGATTGCACTCGCGCAAATGTCGCCTGAAATGATCATAGACCTGCCATATTGCGCGTTAAGGCAGTATCAGGTAATAAGTGTAATAATTTAACGCGCGACAACAGGGTCGGCGGATGTCTACTGCTGCACTGAGAAGCTGATGAAAATCTGCAACTAATTTAGCTCGACGTTATCGCACCATCGTACAGCTCACTATTACATCGCAACGACGCAACGTATTTTCTCTATTTTCCAATGACGAAACGAGACCGCTCTTCTAGTATTAATTTCAATTTTTCCTACTTTACAGGATCCGAACCTCAAGTAGCACGTTCTAAACCTTGATCTTTGTCGTACATGTTTCTCTTATACGTTTCCGAATCCACCACTATGCCGACAGGCTCACCTGGCATCGATTATGCAACGCCATCCAGCGACGCACGCTGCCGAACACACTTGTCACTGGGAAGTTACGTCCTGGGATCTCGAACTTCGCACTTAAGCCATCCTTCCACTCGGCAGATCCGCCCTGAACTTTCGCAAACAAGTGTCGGCCACGCCTAGGTACAAGATACTTAACACAACAAGTGAACTTCGCCGGCTACAGCGACCGTGGAGTCGACCAACGCTCAAGGTCGTTCGAGGGACCAGCTATCCGCATTATACTAGCTCCGCCATTCGTCTATTTTCGCGAGGAACAAGTGGGTAATCCACATTGGTCGTTAACCCTTTCGTTACCGTGGACGAGATATCTCGTTCCAACGATGTCGAAGAAACGATGCTATGGACGAGATATCCGATCTGAAGTGTTTTCTTTGTAAGTTTGACACAATTAATCGATTTTTAAGACATGTCATCGTTGGTGGAAAGTACTTAAAGATGATAAATATTAAATACTGCATATTTTTTTTTTAAGTTTTTATTGTTTATTTTGTATGGAATTGTGTAAAATATGCAGTATTTTATATTCATCATCTTTAAGCACCTTCCCTCCAAATTTTCAAATAAAATACTTCCATAGCATTGTGCACACGACGAAATCATGGTGACGAGATGAGGTAGCGTAAGGGTTAATAGAACAATGGGCTGCCCTCAACTAGAAAATTTAAAACAGCTTTTTGGAGATCTACAGTTTACTATAAACTTTACTATAAATTAGAGAACAATGGAAAGAATTAATTCGTCGCGTGTCATTGGAGGTGGAAGTTGGTTAGGTCGCGAGGCTGGTATCGACAGACGATGCGCAAATTATTTCGTGAGCCACCCACAACTTCGACACAGTTTTTTAAAGTTTACTTGTTTACTGCAAACTCCTTCCCTGAAAGTTTAAAATGAAATCGAGCCTTCAACATCTTCAATCTAGAAAAATGGTATCCTTCGCAGACAACATTGAGCCTATAGTTATTTATTAAGGTGTCAAGGCTAAAGGGCCTCCGGAGAGAGGACTTTCCTCTTCTGGGAGCAAAGAAATTTTCTCTTGCACATTTCGTGGCTAAATGAATTATGAGAACCCATCAGCAGGACTTGCTGGTACTTTAGAAGGACATTTAGTGTGGTTTAGAGTCGGTTGCCCCCATGAAGTACTTAGACGATTAAAAAAATACGTATACCTTAAATAGAAAATATAGTTAGTGATAATACTAATGTATTAGGTTGGCAACTAAATTCGCCAAGAAATTGGTTGTGTGTGTGGGCGAAATATGAAACAGTACAAGATTTAAAAATTTTGAGAATATAATAATGTTGTTTTTACAGTAAAAAAATCATTAAGGTATGAAATCAATTTTTATTTTATTCCTACTTCCCACAATTAATGTAGATCATTTTTATCTTACATAAAGATCCGCAGTCGAATAATAAGTAAACATAATGGGATGACGATGCTATTGAAAATGTGCTCATCACGAAGGGAACGTTTACAGTTCATAAGCATAAATCCAACATAAGCCTGAACTGATGAGATAAGAGCAAAAAGAAATCTTGTTTCTCCAGGGAAGTTTCCCCGACTTTTCTGACCCTATATCTCGGCTAAATGGATTACGAGGCCCATCAGCAGATCTCGTTCGAACTCCTGAGCTGTTGAACGACTCGAAAGAATACGTGCTTTGTTAACTACTGAAATCTTCTGTTATTCTTTGTTATTAACGCGAATCAGCCAATCCAGTAACCATAGAAATTCCAGAAAATCGAAGTAACTTGGCAGAAGTATTGTAAAGCTAAGAGAAGTGTCTTAATCATCACGAACAGTGTACTCATTAAACGGGACAATAATTTAAACGCTAAACCTGCACAAATTGTTTGACATGCTGCTAATTGATAATTTAAGAGGATTAAATTTTGCGAAGGACGACCATGATGGTAAACGATTTCGCAGGGCGTGCAAACTGGTGGGGCGTGATAAAAATACGGGGGAGGATAGATCGCGAGTCGAATGACCGTTGAGCACCTCCGAAGATAAATCGTGCTACCAAAAATGATAAGTAAGGGTAGCAGACGGAGCCGGTGAGAGGGCGAGGGTGGCGAAACAGGGCGCGGAATAAATATCCCCGAGCTTACCATGGACAAATACAAGGTAGCCGACAGACGTCGTTAGGTCGCCCGTAATTTAACCTCGCATGTGTTGCTGTTTGCGAAAATACGGCGCCTCCGCGATGCTCGCAACCCCTGACGCATTTCACGTCCCTTCTCTCGCCCCGGTGCTTTAAGCTCTCTCACGTGACGAGAATCGCGGAAACGCGAGAAACGTAACTGCTGCTGGTTACATTTGTTTCCAGAATGCAAATGACAAGCGAGCATGTCCCGTATAGTCGGGCCGACCCTTATTCCCCCTCTCGCATCCCGGAAAGGGTTTTTGCCAATTACCTCGCCTTGCTTTTCACCGATGCTTTTCTGCAGATATTTCGTTATTATTACTTTGCTGGAAGAAGATACTCTCGCGTTTACTAAATTAACTGGTACATTTGGATGAGCACATATACCGGGTGATTCACGGGAAACAGAGCACCTAAATAGCTCCGCCAGGCTTAAAGATAGAAGAAAATGTTACAGAGAAAAGTTGTACTCGGGACAAATATGGTGATATAAAATAATGTTCCGATAGTTGTTGCTTTTAAGGTCTTGTGATAGTCATCGATGACTTTTAAATGGGACTATATATTTTTAACTTCATACTGTTGTAGATAATAGTTTGAGTACTCCGTTTGAACAGCGGAAATTTAATTTCTTAAGCCATTAGGTCTCATAAGACGTATACAGGATTATCAACAAACTTATGTTTTTAGAAGAAACATTGCCCATATTTTGGGAAGATATTCCTTTGGATGTTCGGTATAATAAACTTCCAAATCGCTGGATAGGACGTAGCAGACATATGCTAACTCCTCTTAATTCTTTTATTTGTGGGGAGCACTCAAAGATTTCTCGTGGGTCACCCGGTACAGGACAATTACCCTACGTGGAAATTTCTATAAAGCCTGAAGACTAGCAAGAATCGTTGGGACGACTCTGGACGAACATGGTATGTTCCCTAGCGAGTAGAGGGAGGGTTTTGAATCGGATGGTTCGTGGCACAGTACGGTGGAGGAGCGATATACACAGCGGTAAATTAGAAATGCCTCGGTTTCTCTAGGGGAAACAGAAATAGTGCGTGGTGACAGTCGCAAGATAAGGTTGGCCTTTGGCACGGGGGTCGAGAGACAGAGAAGGAGAGAGTGGGTAGCCTGGCATATTGACATCAACAGGTCCTTTCTGGGTGTGGCCAATCGAAACACACGCCGAAGGCCAAAGTCGTGGGCAGAATTAGCCGGACAGCTAGCGGAGCCGGGCGTGTTCGCACTTTGAAGCGGCGTTGACCGACTTTACGCCACGTTTCACCGTGGCCAGACGCGGCGGACGGAGGCAGGACGGGTTCGTCTATTAGTTTCATTACCGCGTTTCGCTCAAATTTCCCTGGCGCCGCTTGCGGAGGGAAGGATTTGGCCCCGGGAAACACACACACACACAGCCCCTCAGCCTGTCCCTCAACGACCCTTTGTCCTTTCGCGTCGCGTCGCGCCGCGTCCCGTCGCGCGCGAACCCGTGCCGAGCCGCGCGCTTTGTTCGCACACTCTTGTTTATACCTAATAAACGGCGCCCGGGGAATATTCAATTATTCCGCGCGACACTTTGACTTGACGAGCCTGACGGGCCCCGGACAAAGGACCGACGAAGAAGAATATACTTTCCGCTCCGCCCCGCCGCACTCGATTATTCTCACTCGCGTTTTCATTCCCGCCGGACGCGATTAATTAATCCTCGACCCGCCGTCTGACCCGTCTGCCTCAACCCTCAGCTTCGGGAAATTCATACAAATTATTATTTATTGTGTGTTTATTTATTATATATATTTGTTCATTTTGTGTAATAGTATGTCTAGAATATTTCAACTAAATGGTGATGCAGTCTAGTCTCTGTCCCGTGTTCATCCCTGCTGTTCGTTTCTTCCAATCAAATACTGAGAACCATTGTTTCCCTAGCAACATCGTAAAAGCTGGGAACGCCTACGAAGCTCAAATCGATGACATCCTGTCACTCGACGAGCTCCTCGAGCGCGATTACGCAGCTAGTTTTAATTAGTTATCTTCGTTTCCGCGAACCGACTGTTGCGCAACGAAACAGCGCGACCCGTATACATACATTCCAGTCAGCAATCCTGCGGCCGCAACTTCGAAATTACCATGGAATTCGAGCCGAGCCGAGCCGAGTCGCGGGTGAGGCTGGAAAATCGATAGTTTTCGCGGGAGAACGCTTCTAGATGCGCGGGTTGTTCTTTGCCGAATCTTGTTCGGAACGAAGATGAAACGCAAAATGATTGAATAGGTATCTATATAGTAGAACACATAGAGTGACTGTTTTCCGATTACTGCGGTATCATGCTTCGACCGTACTTTATTCGAATATTATTCCTAATTTATCATGAAATAATAATATGTGTAAGCATTTTAGGACGTTAATAGGACATTTACAGTATATAAGGTTCAATTGTGTGTGTGAATCAAAACTTCGTTAGTGTTTGTTACAAACTCATGGATTAGGTACATAGTACAATCCAATCGCATATACGTATAGTTTGAAGCTTGAATTAAGAACATCGTGAAGTTTACAACAGTTCCAAAAAATCTAAATAAATTCAACCTTGTCATTTTTATAAGCCAAAATATACAATGTTACTCTTTAAATAGTTTCGCTTCTTTTCATTGCTCGCTGGAAAATTGAAGGGGAAAGGCGATATCGTCCCAATCAGAACTCTTCATTCATTTACTGCAAGATTTATAAAGAGATCCATCCCAGTTAAATTTGCAATCAGTCATTGTCGAAATCCCTTGATTTGTTCATTTCCCCTCATCGATCCATTCCTGTTTTAGAGAAATTCTTCGGCAATAGGAGGATCCGATCTCCCCTGGCCTAACAGCTTCCACGAGAGCACTTGCTCGCTCTCATTTTTCCCACCACATTTGTCTCTCGCATGACATAAAAGACCATAGAACGAATCGCGGGGGCTGGCAGGAAAGCTGGGCTGACCGGAGTAAAACCAAATATAGATCGCAAACAATGCTGAAACGTTGCGACGAGAGGGGCGTATTTCGGCGTATGACTTCATCCTGGGAATGCAACTTCGTGTCTGCGGTGCCGTTTACCCTTTACGATGGATGATACTTAATCTGGTCGCTGACAGTGATCGAGCAATCGCTATGAAGCAAGAGAAGAAGTTCAAGAAGAACTAGAAACTTTCACGAAAGTAGTCTTTATTGTAGTCTGATCATCGATGTACCCCGTGTCCCTTTACGAAATGGACCATAAATTATGGTAGTAAACGAAGCTATCGGAAAACTTTTTAAAATTTTCGTTGCCACTAGTTACTTTAAACCTTAAGCCCACCTTTAGATAAATTCGCGAAAAAGGGGCTGCGGAATAATTTATACTTTGTACATGTCTAATAACTCCGAAAGTTACATTGCGATAAGTTACATGTACCACACTGAAATTTTTAGCGCATACAAACAAATTTAGTGGCGTGCGGAATAATCTAAATTTGACTAGAAAACAAGAAGGCTCCGGCTATATGAAATTCGGAGTTCTGCTGTGTAAGCCAACGGCTCCGTGGACACGAATAACTTCCGCGAGGAGGTACGTATGTGCGTCCGTTGATCGCGGAGGGTCAGCGTGTCGCACGTTTCCAGCACCAAGGACGTTATTTTCGTACACGAGCGAGCAAAGCACTTTCTTACAATGCTAGACGGGTACGTGACGCCGACGACAACGACCTCTTGGAAACTCTCTTATCTGAAAGTGCCGGTGTACCGCGCGCGCCGACAATAAACCCACGGTGCACATTTCCTGCCAGCTCATAACGGCTGTGACTCCCGGGCTGCGACGAAGAAAGGGATCGTGTCGCAAGATAATCGGCAACAATCCCGATGCAAACCCGGCAAATTGCTGTACATTATCATTTTTCACCGCGACGTTAACGTTCCGTTCGAATTTTCGAAATCGCGAGAAATTTTAGATCCCGAAAAATACTTCTCTTCCCACGGTTTAATGGTAGACTTTGTATCACGAATACAAAGCAGCCGTTTCGTTAGAATACCTCGCGGCGTTTTCTAAAGAAAGATACATGGGAGTGTATACATCCGCGCTGAAGAAACGCTCGGAAAATTGCTGGACAAGGGATGGGTCGGTTATAAGGGTTGGCCGGCTGGTCCCTCAAGAAAGGAAGCCTGAAACACAAAGAGAACAAGCCTAAGTGCCCTTTCTCCGCGGATCCGGCAAATTCTGTGGCTCGTCGAGACGGCAGTTCTACTGCTGGAACACGAGGAAGGAGGACGACTTGGGGATGTGACGACATTCACTGTTTCGAAGAAGACAACGTGAACGTGTAACACACGAAAAACTGAAATTAACCCCATTACGTCAATGTTCCTCACATTTGTCGGAATTCAAGACAAATTATCGAAACGTGGACTGTTCTACAAACCATAAAATCTGAGAACAATGAGCAGAGAAGAAAGGTCCAAGATACCATTGACCACCGATCATAATGGAAAGAAACAATGAAAGCTGCGAGGGAAACCAGATGAAGAGAATCAAATTAGCTATTGTCCGAGGCAGATTATTCCACAGACAATAAAAATTGAGATTAATGGGCACGATAGCATGGCTCGCTGAACAAGATAAATAAGATCAAGAAATCGGGGATAAAGTCCGCGCAAATTTAGTAATCGATCGATGGGCACTGCGAGTGTGTAATAAAATTATCGAACACCCGATAAAAGTGTCGGCGGAAGTTCCTCATGCGTTCGACGATGAGACAATTTTTACTCCATATGCTCACGTGCCAGCAGGACTCATGCGACGCTCGGCGTGGCGTCCCGACGCTCCCTGTAGAGATATAGAGGATGTCGTCGTTTCGATACCCCTCCACAACTTTTTCCTGTCGACTTCCTGCCGATTCTCTTACAGTCTAGCCACACGAGACTTCGCCCATAATGTCTGGAACGGTTCGTCGTTTCTTGCGATTTTATTTCGGAGGTTCCCGACGTTTCACACACTTTTCTGATATTGCAGAGGATCCTCTTCAGCCGCGCAGCTCTCCATTTGAGAGTCAAGATGGAAAGGCTCCCCCCTCAGTCACACTACTCTCGAGGACTCTACCAATATTTCCACAATTCTGTTCTTTTAGCGAGCGGTCTTTGAGGATTACATCCCAGCGCGGCGGCTTAACGACCGGGCCATACTTCGTGAACTTGGAGTCTCGCACAATGGAGGATGGATTGAAGTTGCTTCTCCTCGAAACTTTGGCTACAGCTTCTCCTTCAGCAATTGATCGCTCAAAAATTTGTCGAGCACTGATTGAAAAAGCTTGTTTGTTTGAGGGCGCACTTAGAAAGTTTCGAATGATTTTGAATGAGCATTCTTTTGCCGCTCCTCTTAATGCGCATCTGTTGCACAGGAATTGTGAATTACTATGCATTAACTTATTTAGTGCACCCATCAGTTCTCGAAACTATTTGCTGTAGTAACAAGTAAAACTAGTTTCTGACGTCGTTTACGTATTATAGGAAGTTTATGAGAATTTCCCTCACCTGGACCAAGTGTAGCAATTAATTCGTATTCGTAGAAAGTAATACATTATAAAAGATGCAGCCTGGCCACATCTACGCCGTTATCCCGGGCTGCTCAAACTTTACACAGATTTCTTTTTAATTATTTGGAACAATCCTGAGGGTGCCGTAATAGAAATACAGAAGTCGAAAATAAGAGCCTCACCCATTGTAAAATGTATGTTAGACTCGCAAAGACCTGCTTCCGTGAAAAGACACGTGTCTTCTCTGGAATCCTCTTTTCCCCTTCGTTGTAATAAAACGTTTCCCCTGGACGAACTAAAAAATGTTAACGAAGTTGAGCGCGGAGGTTCTTTATGCACGACAATATATCTCTATTCAACTCCCATTTTCCCAGGCTAATCCTTACAAATGCGACTTTGCATAAAACATCCCCCGCGCCGAGCTACAGCTCCGTTGTGCTGCTCGACGGAAACAACAACAACGAGAGGCGAGCGAGCTCTAAAGATAGCCGGTAAAAGAGCTCCGTGGAGGTTCTGCTTGATAGGGAAAGGGGCCGTTGCGGGTGTATTCGAAAGCGGACGGCGTCATCGATCAAGGTGTATCCTGAAGAAGGGGATGGTAAGGTCCGAGCAGCTCATCCCCGCCGTCTTGTAATATCTCCTCCTTTATTTTCCTCTGTTCAATCGCATCAGTTTGGCCCCCGATACCTCCGCAGGAATAATGGCGTTATTGCGTTCCTGGGACCGGGAGGGACCGAGGGAGGGAGGTTTTTTAATATCCTCGCAGTGGAAGCCATGATTCTCACTCACCTGAGGGGATATTCGAGAGAGTGACATTTTTTATACCAGTTCCGGATTTTTTCTTTAAAAAATCAAGATTGTTTTTTGCACACATAGAACGTCACGTTTTTACCATTTTTAAGGATTTTCCTCGAAGAAATCAAGAATTGCTAGAGGTCGAGAGTAGAATTTTTTTTAGTCAGAAGATTGTTTCTTGCACTTGTTTTTTTCGGTTTAGAGGTCTTAATAAGTATTCCTTCACATACTTAAAATTATGTGGGCTGCACTTTCTTGAACATGGACCTTTCAAAGAGGAATTGTGCTACTAGCTGCCCCTGCCTACCAGTGCAGTTCCTCTCGAGGCGAAGACGGTTCAAAAGGGCCAACTTAAGCATTACTTTATTATTCATCGTGTATTTTTCCAAGGCCGGGCTCTCCAGCAGCGGGCTCATATTTATTCGGAAAATATCGTTTTCAGCAAGCCGGATGCCTGCATCGAACCTCCACCCTGCCGAGTCTCCTCGCCCGCATTAATAAATCTCTCCGAGGAGCTGGGGAGCCGTCGCTTCTCCTCTAGTAGCTGTCTTCTAGGTTGCTCTCGCAGCTTCTTGCGGATATCGTTGCGGAGAACTTTGCTTCTCTTCGTGCTGCCTATCGTGCTTGCTAAATAATGAAAGACATGCTACGAACGTGGGGAAAGGAACTTTTGTTCTCGCCATGTTCGCGAAAGCAATCGATATCGCTTCTTTTTGAAAAGTTGCGTTCATTGATGCGTCCTTTTCAGCATCTTCCTCTGCTTCCGAGTCTTTTGAACATTTTCAGTGCTGATTTGATACGTCGGAGTCCCTTTGACATTTTATAATGTAATGAGGTCAAAAGAAATGTCAGCACGTGGCGGAAAGTGGACACTGGCATGTGCATGTACATTTAAAACAATAGATGTGACTTGTTACCATTTTATCTGCAAGGGGTGAAATATAATACTTCAAACTCAACCATTTATGAATATATTTAAAGATAATACCGCCAATGTTAGTTCAATGGGCTATGTCTCAAAACATTCATCCTTGTGGAAGCATACTAGGAAGCAAAACATACCACACACACAGACACGAGACGAGGAAGACGTGAATCGCGCGCCGTCTCCCGTCACGAGTTGCCCGTCACCCGTCACCAACCAACACCACCTTTAGAACAAAGCCAAACAGCTTCGTTGTGACGTCACCGCTAGACGGCGCGGTGTTCACGATTTTCTCGAAATAGTAAGATTCAATATACAAAATATGCGAAATACATAGTATGTACATATTTATAGGCACTAACTTTATTTAGTTACGTACAGAATATTATCGTATTTATTTTTTAATATTTTCTTATGTTGTATTAGGGGTTTTGAGGGCTACTTTTTCTTGTAATCAGAACACATCGTTCCTCCATAAAATGCTTACACATATTATTATTTCATGACAAGTTATGAATAATATTAAAATGAAACACGATCGAAGCGTAATACCGCAGTAATCGGTGCAATTATCCTAGACACATCACTATAAATTTTGTGTTTTCGTTGAAATATTCCAACGCGAAAAACCCCGGGAAGCATAAAAATATCAATTCCCTTGAAAATCGTTATGAATTTTGGCCAGGTTGTTGAGGAATGGCAGCACTATGGCTCCTCCCATTGTCAGCGAAAGAGGATCGCGCGAGGAGACGTTGGCTATAACGCGGGTTAATGTTAACTACCCGGCCGGTAATCGGCCGTAGCTCTCAGCTACGAGGGCTTTCGGACGTCGTGACGCAGGACGTTTAGGGCGCAACAATAACCACAAGGACGGCTCGTAAATTTCGCTTCGAGAATTAAACCGTGCCATCTTAATTCCTCCGCTCTCGCCCGCTGTCTTACTCTTCTGCACCCTCTATATTCGATCCTGTGTTTATACGACCCGCCGAAGCGTCTACGTGACGGAGAACAACTTAAGAGAGATCTCCGTTGATCGTGGCCGAGCTAAACTCCTCTCCTGCGACCTCGATCCCCGCCGGATTTCATTGATCGATCAGCGGGAATGAGAAATTTCTAAGGGTGTGCAGGTACCCCTAGTTGTAGTCGGATCGTGTCGGCATCCCGAATGTTTGCATTGTTCGAAAAGTTAAAACATAAATATTGGAAGCTGATATTTTTGAAGGATCCCCACTCGGTCCAAAGCAAACTTCCCGATCAGAACCGAACCCGAAATGTCAGGTACCCGCACACACTTGGAAATTACAATCCGTCGAAAGTTGACGAGGGTGGTGATTGGTAGGGTTTTTATTTGGTTCCTGCGCCTTGCCATTGATGCAAATAATTTTTCTTCAGCACAAAGATCCGCCTAACTCTCTATAAAGCAATATCTACATGCGTTTAATCCTTGGTAATCCTAATGTTATTATGGTTTTCAATCTGAAACACCGTGTATATCGATCCATAACAGTTGTTACCCACAAATCAACGTTGGAGATCGCAGCAGCCATTCGATCATTCCACCGCGAAAACAATTTCTCATGTCATTTTTTCGCAGATGCGGGGGAAAGTTTTACACAAGTTCGACCACGGCGAAAATAAATGCTGGGGGTGGGAGCTATCACTTACCCTCACCGGGGATGATAAAGCCGGGAACAGTATCTCTCTGGCCTAATATTTTCGTCTCGAGCTCTCGATTCGCTCTCCGGCAAGTTTCGCGACCCTTCGTCATTTTGCCCCGTTAACTTTTCGCGATGTCTCTCTCATTCCCTATTCGGTCGTTCCTCCATTTCGCGGAGACAGAAAAATAGGAACACGCGGTGTTGGGTCTCTGACGCGGTGAAATTCCCAAAACGCCGACGCCGTTAAAAATAATTACTCGACGTCGGCTACCGGTTTTTATGTAACGTCGTTGGCGCTCCTCTAGAGAGAGGGACAGAGAAGGGTAAAAAACGTAGAGGCCAACCAGCCCCCTTTATCGCGAGGAATCGTTGAACGCTGCCGAGAGCTCAGGGGCGGATTTATGACGGGAATAAAGAGCAGGAGAATATAAGGGCAGAGAACACGCGTCGATGTCCTTTCCCAGAGCAACGATGCCCGTAGTTGTTCGACCGGCGTCCAGAAACTATTCCCTCGTTTCAACGATTATGGACGTTTGTACCGGGTGTCCGGATGGACGGTTGTTGACATCGTTGCTGAAACTGCCCCAGACATTTGTCTCCCAGTTATTAATCCTTTCAGGCTCTCATGTCTTGTCCCTAAAGCTGCGAAAGTAGTATTCTAGTATTTTAGATTTAGATCTATAATCTGGTTCTTTGAGGAACATATTTGTAACGTCATACAAAATTCTTGCCTATAGAGTCAAAGCGAAGCAGTTTTCTATTTATTCTGAAGCTCGACTAGAGTAATGATATGTAATATTAATACTTCATTTAAATTTATCACGAGGGGTCGAAAATTCCAATCTGTTTCGTAGCTACTGTAAAACGTTCAATTTCCTTTTATGTGTATTATAAAATCTGACATTCTAAATGAGATATATAATTTGTTGAAAATTAAAAACTCCATTTCGTTGGGAATGTGATATTATAAAATGCACATCATTCGCTGATTGCAAGTGTAAAGACAATAATGGGTGAACTATTATCATGGGATCTTTTTTAGAATGTTTTTGGAGCAACGTGTACGAGCGTTCATACTTCACATCCGCAGTTCGATTACAGCAATCATTCAAAAAAGACCATTAACCAGGAATTCCAGATATCTCGCCAACCAGGTAGCCCGGATTGTCGCGTCGGTAAAACGTCATTGGAGCGTAACAGGTTGCTACCAAAGAGCACTGTCCCGGGTCTACTCGTCGTCTCACTCGAAAGTTAAATCGAGCTATCGGAAGGGAGCGATCGAATCGCGTGTACGAAATTATGTTTGCGAGAGAATGGCGCGCCCGTAGTAAGTATAATAGGAGCAAAAGGGAAATGGAGTTCCACTTGTGTTTCGGTGACCGAAAAGAAAAGGCGGGGTGGTCTAAATAGAACGCGTAATGAATTCGACGATTATTTTCTCTCTCTTTCTCTCCTCGGCGCTGGCTTTCACGGAGTTCATTTTCGAGTTCCAACTACATTGGTCCGTGAAATCCTAACCGAGTTTCTCCGCATTTATGTCGGGATAATAATGGTGGGTGTAGAACGGTTCTTCGGTGATGAGTCTTTAAATTCCCTTCGAGAGATCATGCTCGCCCTCGAGCATGTTCGGGAATTATAGTTCAATGCTCGAATATTTACGGCCTCGATGGAACTCCAGGCGAAACGTCGCGGTACGTCAATTTATGCATTTATAAAAAATGCAAAAACAGTGTCGCGAGACTTCGAAGCGTTCTGTCCCATCGATCTTCATGCGTCCGGAGTGCAGCGTAATTTGCAAATAGCACCGCGTCATTGCATGTGCTTGTCATATCCGTTTCGTACATGTTCCTTGAATATCAGAAGTTTACTTTGCATTCCAACAGTGTGGCAGTCGTGGTTACGCCGCTGCTTCACGGGTGAAATGCTCGAGCAATCGAAAACTCCTGTATTATTCATGTTCTTGTATTGCACAAAGACCATCTTCCTGTTTCTTCTTCTTCCTCGCAAACTTTAGTATTACATTAGTGGATAGAAGCATTAAGCGTCGTTAAATTTGAATACCTTTTTGAGTTTCATATATATTTTACACGTTGGAAACTTTCAAGTATTTTATTAACCCCTGCACGGTGCTGCTTTCGTCCATTTTGACCCAGTTTTTCGAAAGCTTCGTGTAACTTTCAGTGTCCGACTCAACTTGGCTGATGCTTATATTTAGTAGGCGTAATAGGAAGATCGCTTCTTGAGAGGTACTTTTGAAAATGCATGTAAACTTTTGTAAATTCTAATTTCCATAAATTAATGTACCGAGGCTGACGTCACAGAAAGTTTGATCGAAACTAGACGGTGCGGAAATTTTGAACGTCTGCAAAAATGTTGTGTTTTCTTGGAAGATTTTATTTAAATAAAAATTAAAACCCACTCTCTGGGAAAAAAAGTTGGGCAAAAATTTTTATTCAAATAAGATTTTTTCCGAACTCTGGTACAAACGAATGACAATTTTTCCTAGACAAATTTTAGACATACGAATACGGCGCAGCTGATGAGCGTCGAGAATAATGAAAGCAGCGTCCACGGGATCACGGGCGTGGGCGCGGGCGGCCGCGACACGGGATGACATTTATTCGACCAATTTCCCAGTCCCGCGTCCAACACTGGGCTCTAAAAATGACATAAAACCAACCCGGCTTCAATATTCGCGTCGCTATTCTTTATGCGTTTCCTTTCGCGAACGATCGACACCGGCGTATACTACATCCAGGAAATTGCGCGAGCTCGAAGATCCGTCGATGGAAGGGGGATTCGAACGTTTTCCTTGTGAAAAATTTTCGGCGAGAATCAAACCGGAAAAGAAGAAGGAGAAGCATGATCGAAGGGAGGATCGCCAGTCTCGATAACGATTCGCGGCGGTAAAATGCAATCGCTCGTGAAGCGAATTCTTTCGGCTAACGTTTCCGTGTGTCGGCAGATCCTTTCTCGACCAGCTGCTCTGAGGACGAATGGATTCTCGTTTATATGGTCAGGCGATGCTCTTCGCGAGGGACGTTGCACAATTGTCTCTCTTCTGGATCTTCAAAACTTTTCAAGGATTTCGAGAAATCTCGCCAACGAGAATACATTCGCATTGAATTGTACAAATTTATTCGGGACAAAATATTTATTTTTACGTATTTTAATCTCATTAAGAAAAAAACACCCGTTAAACGTAAACCCGCAGTAAAGGGGTACATTTACCCCAGTTCCTGAACAGATTCTTTGGCTACGTTCTTTCATTCCTTTCGTTTGGGAATTGTATTACTGCGTGATTTTTAACATCGATGATTGTGTTTTGACGTGACCATCGAGAAAATCGAGTTTGAGAGTGAACAAAAGAAAAAGAGAACGAATACACGTGCTATTGCGTAAGAATCGTCTGACGCGTCTGACCATGATCAACCAATTCTACTTTGTGCATATACTAAAGCACGCGAACCTGGCGGATCTTTAAACTCGAGTTTCTCGAAAACGAAGCGTCAAACAAGAAAATGTTATTTCTTTTGTTCGACTTATTTTTACATGTAGTGTCAGCCCCCGCTCGGTTGTACCACCCGTCCGGCCACACCCTGTATTACTGCGTGATTTTCAACATCGATGATTGTGTTTTGACGTGACCAGGACTGTTGGAGGTTGCCGCGCAGTCAAAGTACTAAAGGACCGAACGGAAAAAAGTGCTCTCAGAAAATTCCGCGATCGTTTACGGTCCGTCCAGGACGCTTCTGAATGGTCAGTCAGCAGGATACATGAAAGCGTCTCATCTCCTCGCGGATCGTAACCAGCCGTATGAGTTACGGTGGGAACGCGTGCCCGTATGGGACAATAAAAGTTGCATAAAATGATAAACGGACGCGTACAAAGGCGATGGGCTCGTCGCTTTACGGCGTCCACGAAAGGTAATGACGTAGAATTATACATGCGTAAGGAGAAACGACTGTAGATCATGCTAGAGGCGCGAGGATCTCTCGGATTCAGACATTCTTCAAACAATCGAATCATGGTTCCGCCACGTCGGCGCGGCGTGTATACTTTACGATGACTCTAACCCCGTGTGCTCCATGAATGACTCTGGTTGATTACATTCTCGAGTCGGCGTTGCGCAGCGTTGCAACGTAAGAGCCAGCCGGGCAAACAATATGGGAGACGCCACGCGGCCGGGGCTATTTCCGGAGGGCGGAGATTTGCCAGCGCTACGTAACCCAACCTTTCGATTTTTATGAACCTCGGCGCCACCGTGGAACGACCAAAAATAAAGGGTTTCTACTTTTTATTCATTGCATTTGACTGAATACTAACGATTTTATTCGAACTATATTCCTTTATTTTATAGACTATGATATAAATAAATTGTACGTGTAATCAGTATATTGCTCGCCAACGACAAATAACTTCAACTCGCACTTAGAACAAATATATCTTCCAGTCCGATTAGAACAGTGTGTTTTTAAATATTTTTTCTTTTTATTCAATGAAACTGAGAGTACAGTTGGCTCGAAATGAAAAGCTAATGACAACGCTATACGAAATTGTGGATAGAACTTTTCTCGCGCCTGACTAGTTATCGGGATGAACCACTTCGTATTTGATCCGGCGTATTATAATGTAAATCCGCTAGCGCTCCGCAACTACTTCGAATCGAATTCGAATCGACCTCGATTGTCCAGTCAGCAACGCGGATCACTTGTATAATCGAATTCGACATCGTTTTAGGCTCTGTCTCGTCCGGACCTCACACGCGGCTGACCGCAATGCGACCGAATCCACTTTACACTCGTCGGAACCTGATATCCGATTACTTAATTCTGTATTTGTTCGGATCTGACCACGCGTTCACCGAATTTACTTAGATACTGGTTTCTCGAAACAAAACACTCCTCATTGTACTGATTCTATCAATGATTTGGTATGTAATAGTTAATAATATTTCTTACATAATAACATGATCGAAATATAAAGAATAGTTTGCTCATCCAAAAGGACTTATTTAAGCGGGTAGTCTCGTTTCCAGGATTGCAATGGTGCGGGATGCGCCTTCTCATTTCTCGATAATGCAAAGATGCGGTTTTTCACTAGTCAGAAGCGCTAGATGAAAGATCAATCTAGGCCGCAGTCGTCCTCAAAAGTCCTATTTTTAACCGACTTCGAAAGAGGAGGAGGTTACTCAATTCGATCTGTATTTTTGCCTTTTTTTCTATATGTGTTCACCGATTACGCCGAGATGGATGGACCAATCGGAACGAAACCTTTTGCATCTTGTAAAGTATGTCCCCGGGGTGGTCCCGTGAAAAACCATCCTACGGTGTTCTACAAATTCAGCTCGTTCCACTGAAAAATTAAACCGACTTCGGAAAAACGCACTAAAAGTAAATCATAATTTCCATTTCATTTGTGTGACTACACACGAACTTAAATACAATACAATCTTTTACGAGGCAGCGCAAAATCTGAAAATTTTTCCAAATGACAGATGTTGCTGATTATGATTTCATTGAAATATGATGAACTTGGAAATCAGTAGGTGGGAAGAAAAGATACATTAGTATGCGAAGGCACGTAGCAGAATTTAATGATTTTCGTAATATCCAGTGTCGAAAATATTCAAATTTGCGCCGCCTCCGAAAAGGTTGTATTGTATTTAAGTTCGTGTGTATTCACACAAATTAAATGGAAATTATTTAATACTTTTTAGTGCGTTTTTTTGAAGTCCGTTTAATTTTTTTTATTTCGTTCAAGTGAAATAATGTATAAAATTCTGACTTCGCATAAAATTCATACATAGGTCTTAATATCTGTGTGTGTAATTAGCGCAGGAAATAAAATTTCTCGTAATTTTTCCATCCAATAAAAAACTGCACGAAGTTTTCAACGTGCTAACAAATTTACAGTGAATTCATTTCATTTAAATATCTACATGAAACCGAATTTATCGAATTGGATTTGCAAATGCCCGTTTCACGATTCCCTTATCGTGAGCTATACCATGATCGCCGATACTGTTGTACAATTCCGAGGCACGATTATTCATTCATTCCTATTCTATCCTATATTGCATTTAAAATGAAAGTTCAGTCCGCTTCCACAAATAGAAACTCGAGCATAATATTCAAAATTCTTTAAAAGTAAAATTTCATGTCGGATATAGCTAACGCAGAGTAATGTATATACAGAGCACTGTCACAGAGATTTCATTTCGTTATCATGTAAATTAGTATAGTTATTAATATTTGAACATAATCAATCATTCTGTAAGTTTTTTACTTCTATTTTGTTATACTATTCAGTAATATCCAGTGCTCTTTCTGGCATCATTACATTCGATAAAGGTTAGCGATCGTGGTGCAACAAGAATTATTCCCAGATTTGCACAGATTGAAGATTTACAACTAATTTAATTAGCAACGAGCATTAACAGTAAGAATTTACAAGTTTCTTAGAATATATATTTACTTATTAAGAGAAGTTTCGTGATCTACATATTTAGTATTAAAATAATAATTTAAATAATTTACATGAAAACATAATTTTGTCCTGCTTTTCAGTGGAAGCACTCTATTATCACGATGTTTGAATGGTTTCCGATAATCTGAGGATAAAATGTTTCGAACAAAATTTGAACAGTATTTAAACATCTACAAACATCTATTTATAAAATTTCTAAAAAAAATATTTTTCAACACAAAATAAGAATCATTTTGATTTGTCAAATGTTAAAATGCATTTTTGATTTCATAATGTTATAGCTGACGTTAAGACAAATTCAACGACCTACTATATTATGACGTTGAGCCCATAAATAACGCTAAAATAATTTTTTCCAACTTTTCGGGCCAAATACCCCACTGTGCGACAGACAGTTGAGAAATCGATGCCAACATCGTCAACAGTTTCGTGTCGAATTCGCGCGAGATCGCTCGCGGCCGCGGCCGCAGATGTTTCCAGTTTAATAGAATCGCGTCTGTACACGCCACGACCGCAACTACTTCGCATTAGCGCTGCGCGCCGCTATTTGCAAATCGGCCATAATTAATTTCCGCGTTGAAATTTGGGCGTCGCTGTTCGCTGGAGAAGCGATTTCGGAAACTCCAATTTGCCTGTGGAGTCGTGCGGCTAAGTATGCGCAGCAAGGGTAGAACTCGTTGAGACTCGGAGATTGTTATTTCTCTTGTGTCTTGTCAGTTTTACGTCTACGGAGACAGTCAATCTCGTAAAGTTACTAGTATTTCCATGCTTACTAACAAAGCTGGATGTATTAAGTGTATGCAAACGTTGCAGTTTTCGTCAATTCCGCCTTTATGTGCAATTGTTCGTTTTCTGTCCATGCGTTTAAATACCCAACTGTCGCGTATAAATTGTTCCATATACAGTGGGTATATTCTGAGTGATGAGAAATTTTTAGCATGTGTATAACATAGATCTACAAAACATACATTTTAAATTTTCGTTAAGGGCCCAAATAAAAACGTTTTAAAAAATGCCTTTTTTATTTTTACATGTAACCTTGTAAATTATAATTTTTGGAAAATCTTTTTTGCATTTCAAGACCTATATTTCTAATTGATTATAAAAAAATCAGGTCGTTTGATACAATTATAAAAAAGTTATGCTGTTTTAAAGGGCGTTCTCGAATACTTTCGTTACCCATTGTACATATTACCTATTCAATTTTGTCAGAAATGCATGCTATTGATTCTATCAAGTATTGACAATACAGGAAACATGTTTGCGATAAGGAATTTAGAACCCTGTGTACCTCACAAGAGATGAGAGTGGCACAGTTGTAGATATTCAATATCATGTTTACAGAAAGAATTCCATTTCAAAAGGCACATACACACGGATTGCGAAAAATGTAGATATAAAAATTGAAAACTGAAAGATGGAAGAACGTACGTATACAAAAATCACTGTCTAAAAAATTATTAATCGTAAGAATATATCATAAAATTAAATGTTAATTATCTTTATAAATAATGAGTATTGTCAAAAACGCTCGGACATAGGTCTGCTTATTTTTGCACTATATTCACCAGAAAAAAACAGTGACCTCTTTTTGTCAGTACTTCGTCAAATGTTACGATGACGGTCTAAAACAGTAGACGGGAGCGTCTTCATTTCAGTTGCTCGACACACGCGGCATTTGTTCCTTTTACCCGGTCCGAATGCCAAGTGAACGACGCTGTTTCCGGTATTTACATAAGTCTAGCTGCCAGCTGGAGGAACGATCGTGGGTGGTGCACTTCAGTCGGCATTTCTGTGCCGTAGGATCGCGGGAAATCCGAGGCGGAATGTGTGCACGCATCAGAGCGGAATCCGATCTCGAGGATTCTTCAAGATAGACATTTGCGAGATCCTATCAGAGATTTTATATGCGCCAGTGAATAAGAATGGGCGGGTAGGGGTTGTATGAGGAACGAGGAGGATGCCTCGGCAGGCTTGTATCTTCGGATCCCGTGTGGTCGTTATACGAACGACCGCCTTGAGCATAGCTGGAGGATCCGCGAGCTGAGTACAAGGCGGAATTTCTCGGTGAAGAGAGGAGGCTCCAGAGTGTTGACACTGGATCCGAGTGAATTCGAACGAGAAAAAATTGCTTGGTGGGCTGGGAACGGCGCGGCGCCGTCGACCGTATCGACCGTGCTATATGCCCGGAGGTTTTGCTGATCGTTTATCCGATTGCGCGGCTTTTATTAATTGACGCTTTTCCGACCGGGACCGTTCGCCGTTCCGTCTCCGCCGCAGAGGCCAACACGAAAAAAGAACCCGTCAACGAATTACATCGCGCAGCCTGCTCCCATCTAACCGTTCCTGTTTTCTTTCTACGTCCGGCCTCCCTGCGACCGTGATCGACGGTTTGCTCTTTGCGCTTCGTGGAATTCTGTCTTTTTTTACCGCCACATAAACAGAGACACAATTAAAGATATTGTTGCTGCTTGTTTTAATAGCGCGGCGTGCTTCTTCAGAGATGTAGGTTATACAGGATGAATCGGGAGGAACGGACCAATCTCCAGGAGTGGATTGTACACAGGAAAATAATGTAAAAAATCTCGTATGTTCTTATTCGATTTTCATTGAATTTCTTTTACGCATTGATAAAAATGAAAAATACCAATTCATCGTTTGTTATGTACAGAATTAAATTGTTCGTTTCTAAATTCAGGAATCGATGCATGATTTGAAATGGTAAAATAAATTGAAAATGCTTTGTGCTCGATTGGTAATAGAGTACCAAAGATGGGTGAAAATTTAAAAGGCACATCTTAATGAATACATTTTCCACGTAGCTACCGGAATAATTATTACGAAGAGCGCTCATGTTCGGATCAAACACCCTTTGTCGCCTGCGTTGCGTTTGTCTCTGGGGCTTTTGAAGAGGTATTTTTGCTGGATCGAAGAGACGGACATCGTCGTTTGGAAAAGCGACGGTCCCCGATCAAAGCCCACGCTGTAATAGAAAAAAAAGAGAATAACAAAGAAAGAAGTAGAATAGAACGATCGTTCCACGTTGGAAAAAGGAGACGGTGCGACTCGACGGGACGACGACGACGCGATGGTGTGCTCCCGACCACACCGCGAGTCTTTATTTTCATTTTGCCTTGCGGCCATTTATTTCCCACCCTTTGAATTTCCTCGTAAAGTCTCGCGCCGACCGTAATTTTTCCACATTTTCCTTCGTTAAAGCCCCCTGCGCAGATTGACCCGGCCGAAGTAATTCGTTTTCCGCGTCATGCGGCGATGAGAATGGATAGCAACGATTCCGCGCCCATGAGAAAATTCAAAATTGCCATTATACGGCCGACGGAAGGGGGCCGGCGGGTAATCCACTTATTGCATGAAGACCTCTGCGGTGTGGTGCGGTGGCGCGATCCTCGCCAATTACCGGCATGAATCGCGAAAATGAATAGGGGGATAAATGAAAGAATCGTCGCGACGCCGAGTAAATAAGCGTTCCGCCTGAGAACCGGCGGGTCGCCCCGGGGAGTGGGTAGTTTCGGTAATCTGGAAACCGATAGAAAAGAAGAAGAATGCGACCGAAAGGGAATTGAACTGCTTTCGCGATCTTCCAATGCTGTGATTCGCTAACGAATACTTTCGGAACCACCGATATATTATAAATATTTTTATCACCGGGTTGCAAATCTTCATGCAAAGTCATTCGGAGTGGAGACGTCTCGCATTTAGCAGTTCATTAAGATTGTGGAAATGATTCTTGCGGCATCATACAAGGGGAAGTATGCTGAAAATATTCCAATTTCACAACAAATCGATTGCGTCATTAATGTCGCAAGATCCGCGTTTTTCTGAAGCTTCCAGCGATTTCCGTGATTTATAAGCAACATTGATCTTCACGAACGAGTTCCTGGGCGGCTAATAAATAATCCTCGGTGACACAATTTGTCAGGGGGCACGGTCGAGAGTCAACGATCATGGGCTTCGCGCGTCTTTTGAGAAATCGGCGAACAAGGGGGAAGAAAGTTCGCTAACTTCCAACAGGCGGGAGCGTTTTCTTAACGGAAGGTCGTTGCGAGGGGAATAATTAATCGTTCGGTCTTATCGCAGCTGGCTAGCGTTCTCCATAGCGCGATACAAGAAAGACCTCGTACCAGTCCGGCTATAGTTGCTTCGAAGATGAATTTCTTTCGAAGCGGTTCGTAGCAGAGAGAGAAAGAGGGAGAGAGAGTACTTTCGGCCGAGTGTTCCCAAGTAGTCGCCGGGAATAATTTAATGCCCCAATTTGCACGAGCTTAATGGCTGCCGTCGTCCGACGACAAATGAATCCACCGAGCAACATTTTTGCGGAAGAACACCATCCGTCCCGACGTGGCGACTGGATTACTCGGGAAGACGGTGACGGCCCTTAGAACTCCCGGCTGTGAAATTGTTCCTTTCTCAAGGACCATTTTATGCCAAATCGATCATCGGGTCATTCTACAGAGATTCATCAAAACGATTGCTTCGTTATGTCCAAATTTTTTACTGGTAACACATACATATATCAATAACGAAGAAGAGTAAATATTTGCTTGATATTTTTAGAATGCAGTTCTCAAAAAATTAGTAAATGTTCTAGTAATAAAATGTCAGTGACTATAGTTATGCACTTATGACAAGAATGGGCGAGTGTAATTTAAGAGTGTCGACACATTACTTCCAGCCTAATGAAACCACTAAAGAGACAAATAAATTTCGATTTGGTTCCGATGCTTTGTAACTGATTCCAAGAATCTTTACTTCGCATGAAGATCCGAAGTTTACTAATTATTCTGCATTTAGCCCGAATGAAATTTCAACGAAGCTACTCGTTTCAATACAAGTTATAAATCGACCTGAATGCTCAGGAAAAGAGTACGGCACTGTGCCCGTACGGAAGAAAAAGTACACGAGAATCCACTCCGGAAGTTGCGGATTAATTTGAGCGGAAATTTTAGCATGGCGTGGAGTGCCAAAATGATTGATTCGACGTGACAATCCCATAATTAACGTCTCTGCTCGCTAGCAGCACGGCAGATTGCGGTGAGACGTGCACGGAAATTGCGAGTCAGAGAAGTTTGGTGTCTTCAGCCTGGAATTAACGTACATCCGAGGCGTTGAGGTGTTATTGAAACCAATCTACGCCGAAGTTCAGGTCGTGTTCAAGATAAAACGTTTCGCAAAATTACGGTCGAAATAACATTCACAACTTTGCGAGCGGGATAACGTCAGCAATGAAAGCGTGAAGCACGTTCAGAGTGTGCGAAACGTGAACGAAACGGAAATTCGTTCGATCGTGGGTTCCATTGAAAAGCTTTGCCGCGAATTCGTGCGGGCTTGCTCGTGCGGAAAAATATTCGTGCGAACGAGATAGCCACGCGGATATATTCCGTTGATCTTGCTCCCACTCCCTTAAGGTCGTGGCACACTAGACCGCACCACCGTCTGACCAGCGCCGACTTTTGAATTTCTTCTATGTAGTTTTGCTTAGTCACAACAAGTTAGTTACAACAATTAATGTGTTCTGTTTTTCTCAACCCTGCACATGAATATTCACATACGCAAAACAAGATTCGATATCCGAAAAATTTCCGACCGCCTGACTTGTCGTTGAGTTGCACTACTGAATTTTATGCCACCTCCTTGGATATCATATTCTCCTAATACAAAACTGGATTTTCGAGGTTTCTCCCCGTTCTGCTGTACCTGAGCAACGGCGGACAGTGTACACGAAAATAGAGCAAAACCCAGTGTTCAAGCTATTAAACTCGCGCTGTGGTTGACCCAGACAGCGTCGTTTTTTGAGGAAGCTCCTTTATTGCATTGTATCCGCTCGAACAAAAATGTTGTTCTTCCTTTTTTCGCGACAGCGTTTGTGTTGCGACGCACCAATAAATTTTATACATAAATATCAATTCGAAAAAAACACGGCATAAAGTTGTCCGACAGAACGAACGGCGAGTGGATTAATCGAGGATGACATAAACGAAGTTTGTGTTTTTAGACATTCTTCGTACGTGCACGAATACAAATGAATGGGACCTTTTTGCTTTTTTTTTGTATTCTACAGTGAATTTATATTTTCGAGTTCGAAGTTATATTGGAACACTGTGTCGGGAACTTACAGCATTTTTCAATTTCGAATTTGTGTTCAGCTTTTATTTCCTGTTTTACTATTGCACTAAACATAAACGCTTTATAAATGTTTCCAAACTCGTATTGTACTTGCAGTTTATCCGTGAATGGACTTACTAAGTTTTTGATAAAGACGATTTCATTTTCAACTTATATTTCTTTTTAAGCATTATTGAAGTTCAACCTATTTTTTATTATTTTGTAAGGCAATATTTACAAATTTATGCGAGAACTATGCAATATTTATGAAACTTGTGTTGTTGCAAAATTTTATTTCTAGAAATAATGCTCTCCAGGATTATTCAAAGAAGTTATTGAAGAATTATTTGAAAGAATTTCGACGTGTATTGGAACGTTGGGAAATTGGAACATGTGTTAAATTAATCTCTTCAAGGATCCGTTAAAAAATCGTTAGCCATAGATTAAAGAATTGCAAAATAATCACTGGTGGATCTGGTGCTAAGATCGAATTCGCGGTTGATGTCCTTTGAGAGCCACTGGCTCCCTTCAGCTTCTGCTCGGCCGACTTTTGAATACATCAGCCGGTTATGCGGGTGGCATCGAGAGATCTCCCTATCGCACTTTCCCCTGGTGTCCTCGTAATGTCGTTGATTTACATAGAAATTCGCGAGCCGCGGCTTCGGATGTCGGTGTTTTAAATACGAGCTCGCGATCGGAATACTTGCCACGCACTTCGCTGCCACGAAGGCTTGGCTGAGAGGAAACGGTACGTTGGAATAATTTTACGGTAACGGCGGTGCAACAGCCGACACAATGGCGATGTTGCTGGGATATTATCGACGTGTTTCTCTCGCGACAGAGCAGGCGTATTCTTGCGGAATAACTTCCTTACACCGCTACAGGACGAGTTTACTTCAACTGATTCTCTCAGGGAACTACAACTGGTTCAAGTTCGTTCTTTCTTCGAGGTTCTACCGTGTAATCTCCGTTCATCTGTTTGTTAACACGTGTAGTGACGTGTGTATTACGGTGGACCTTAGCTCCAGAAAGTCTTTTTGCGAGATTTTTTTCACGCCGCCCCCTAAAATTGTGTCATGCTGCGGATCTTCATGCAATTATGGCTCTTGAACATTGTCGAAAAATTCTAATTGAAGATTCTAATTGATTTCAGAACTAAAAAGGCTACTATCTTCTCTACTAGCTTCTTAAAATCGTCTACAAACATTGCAAATTGCATAAACATCCGCAGACTAGTAACTGGGTAGTAAGAGGAAGATGTGATGATTTTGATTGTAACTAAACGTTAATTTTTCAATATAACAATTAACTGATACCCACATTTTTGTAAATACATGTGTTACATTATACGTATTTTGTTGAAAGTACCAACTCTTTTAGTTGCGTTCTTATACTAATTTAAAAAGTACGAAATTAACTTTCAAAATTAAAGCATAATATTTTTAAGTAGATGTTAATAGAGATGTTTAGATATCGTATCAGGCTCGTCTTGAATATTTCAGGCTTCAACAAATACCGTTCGAGTCTTCTTCTTATTAATCGAAATGGAATATTGTTTCTCAGTTATCGATTTTTAATCTCCGGATTAAACGTGGATTTACGTCAAACGTAGGATTCCTATTTCTCATGGTATATTATGTACAATGAAGTAGCATCGACGAGCGCGGTTGCGAAAGAAATCATAAGGTCAGAGGTTAGCCAGCTGGAAATACACCGTAAATATGCTTCCGTCACTCTGTTAACATCTGTTCAAAGTTAATCGACCACGGTCCTGGTTTATAAACCAAATATCCTTACTACTCTGACACCATAGTCGAACTCTGCATTTTAAATTAACAATTAATACCGTTCAAACAGCCGGCATATGCTGAACAGAAATATTCTTCATAATCATTCGAGCATATATGCATACTATCATAGTGATACTTGAAATTAAATTGAAAAGATAGCTTGCAGCAACATTTTAATTAAAGTTTCCCGAGGCACAGGTATTTTGCCATTCAGTATTTTTCATTAAGCGGTGTTTTTTTAAATAAATCTCCATATATATTCAAACGTGGGCATCACTTGTGCAGTGGTATTTTAATTAACCTTTCGCGAGAAATTATTTCGGAGGTGAAAAGAGTCATTCCTCCGTGGAACATTGTTCATCAAGGCTTCGCTAAACTACTTAATATCTATGTTAAGACACGTTTCTAAAATGTTACAGTTCAAGTATGATAGCTTAAAGTTAATGTAACACAAAATTGCATCTTTCACCCCCCACGCAATAATTCATCTCTTCGAGGGAGAACACTAAAAATAGCAAAATTTCTATTCGCAAAATCCAGCCGTTTTCTTTGGTTCGCGAAAGTTTTCGGTGCGGTTTATCCCAGGGCACGTACGATATAACAATGGATAGAATTTACTGTCCAGACGAAACATGGCGCCGCGGTCGGGGTCAGCGTTGCGGCTGCGACAACGAATTGGAGATACTGCGGCCGTTAAATTCTTCCACGATCGTAAATCGATTAGCGGTCACGACCGCCTATAATTTCTGCGGACGGGGACCGAGGGAGACCAAGAAAATGTTCTCCGGGTCCCGCGTGGCATGAATTTGTCGCGTTGAAACGGTTTGCCGTCGCACAACCGCCCCCCGGGGTGAATTTCGAGAGGCGCGGCGCGGCGGTTAGGCCGGCCTGCGAATCGCACGTGGAACGCATTAACCCGCGAAACGCGAACCCCGCTGGCACGGCACGAAACTAGCGAATTTCATCGACGGAACTTAATCGACTAACAAATCGTCCGGCGCTAAGGGTTTGCGGCCGAGCCGGTGGCCAACTAGGTGGCCGAGGGGAGAAACTAACTACGTTCATTTTCCTACAATTCCCACGTAGGAAGCTGGACGCGGTTTACGTTTCGCGAACAACCCCCCCGACGCCGTCTCCTGCAACTCGCGTGATTCGCGTCTCTGAAACTTCCCAGATATTAGCGAAAATGGACAATGACGGTTTTCTGGACCAAAGGTAACACGCTCGCTGCTGGCGTCGCGAGCTCATGGCTGTTCGTATGTTTCGCGGGAATGATAATCAGTGCGGGTCTCTGTACAAAATAGAAATGTCCTATCCCAATTTTACAGGTAACAGGAGCCACATACCATCTTTCACCACATTAATGAAACGACACTAAGTCTTTCCATTGTTTCACTATTTTAAAGACAGAGAAGCAGATATGTTTTTCGCAGGAAAGACACTGACAGAGAATATGGATCAGCTTGATTTTTCGAAAGAAGCAATATTTTTTGATGCTCCTTGTGTTGAAATATTCTCTGCATTATTGCGGGGTCCCGTACAGAGCCCTTCTTTTGCAATTTGGCTCTTGGAACTTTATGAACAACAAAAGTGTACGTTTTTATAGAACAAATTTCTTTCTGTACACTTTTTCCAAATGCTCTTTGTGTTGAAATACTCTCAGTATTATTGCGGGTATGTTTCCGGTGGGTTAATGTGGAAAAAAAGGACGGTTCTTTACCAAATCACTATACTCTCTGTACTTTCATGAAATTTTGTGAGTGAGAGATTAAACTAAACGTAGACGTAGAATGAATACATGAATTCTCCTCTCCTTACCGGAGTGTACCATCAAATTCCATCCGTTATCTGGCATTATCAAAAAACCGTTTAATCATCGTGAACGCCGGAAGTTCCGCAGTTCAATTATAACTTGCCGATGGTGCCGGCGCACTATGCACCAAGGATTAAAGTGCCTTCGGTAAAGGATTAAACAGCGGAAGTGACGGGGTAGGAGTTCGTCCAGTTAGCTACCTTGGGTTGGTGGTGTGCGGGCTTATTTTCGCATCAGGGGTGCAATCGAAAAGCCTGAAGGCGGTCGGCAACAATGCTAAATGCGGAAAGTTAATTTTGTCGGCGCGGCGTGGAGCAGGAGGCGGGCGCAACAAGTTCGCGGGCGCAGCGCAAATTACGCGTGCTAAACAAACCGTTTCATAACGCGGTCTACCGCAAATTTCCGAGTTGAATCGTTTCTTCTTTTGTTCCGGTCAGCGTGTACCGTTGCACGCCGGTTAACGAGCTGCTTACCCCTACCGCCACCTGGCCAATTTACCTCGTTCGGCCGGCAATAAACTCGATTCCCTTGCTCGCGAACAGCAGTGTCGCTTTCACGGTTTTCGGAACGTTTCCCAACGAAAATGCCACCGGAATACCTCTTTGAATAAGGCTTCCTTGCCGACTGTATTTGTTGTTTGTACGCTTCTATTACCTCCGCTGCTGCGCCGCCATTGTTTAAATTTTTCGGCTTGAATTCTACTTCGGGAACTCTCCGGAGAATAGAACTGTATACGATTTGCGTTGGACATAAAAGGTCTCGTGTGGCTGTGATAGCATGGAAACGTTGTTAGTGGTTGCTCAAACTGTTGTATCTTTTTTAATCCCAGTGGAACGGACTGGATTTTCATCCGGGAGAAAAGATTTTATAATAACATGGATGATGTAGAAATGATATAATTTCTTTTTATATTATTGCATATACAACACTATTTATTGTGTACAAATTAGTACCAATTGAGTTTAGTTGCGTTTAGTTAAAGTTGCTTTGACAGCAGAGGTCATCAGCAACGTGGTACATTTTTTACACTAAACTTACCGAGCCTTGAAAGTAACTGGTACATGTCCCCTTATCAAAATGATAAGACTGATTTTATTTAGACTGTGTTCCCTTACTGTCATATTCATATTTATTATGAAATCATCTTTATTATTTCAATAATTGTAAAATCAAAAATCTGAAACCAGTCATTTGATCGTTGGTGGTAGGTTTCGTGTTAAACTAATTGATAGTAGTATCTATCTGCATGCGAAATGATTAGAGTTCTTACAGTCTGCAAAAGAGATTTCCAGTTCGATGCTATTTCCGCGACCCAGAGTTAAAGCAGCTCCGAGTACAAAGGGTCAGCAATTTCCACAGCAGACGAACAAACTCGGTTCCGAAATGCGAGCTCCGAGACGCGCTTTCTAAGAGCCAGCTGAAAAAGTTTTTCGTCCGAAGTATGCGGGCAGAAGCTCCTTTATTGTGGTGGTTCCCTCGACAAATGGGAATCGTTCCTGGAGGATCCGCATTGTCGCGGGTCTATCCGGGAGTGACTGTGTACGCGCGATAGTGAGATCATTCCGACTGTCAGCAACCACCGCGAAACGAGTCGATCAGAGTTCGCCCATTCATCTTCACCTTTCCCATATTGTTCCGAAACGGCTCGTCTCGGCTCCGTGCCCCATCTCCATACCACTTTGTCCCGTGATCCTTTTTGTGCTCTCCTTGCGAGAGAGCCCTCTGTCATCTTTTTTCCCTGATTCACCGTGCATTCAGTCTCGGGCCCGCTTTATCCGTTCGCCCTTTGTTCCTTTGCGCTCTTACCCTCATTCAATCCTTCCCTAGACACTGACTCCGACGGAATCGTACACGAATGCCGACGGTTTGCCTCATTCGCCCGAGTGAATGGCGACGTCGACGACACTATCAAGGATATATTCCTCGATCTGTATCAACATATCGCGCACTTCTTTCCTGCCTACTAGAGGTGTGCGAAACGGGAACGACGCGAACGGGAACGATGCTCGGGATCGGCATCGGGAACCCATCTTAAACTGCAGGTCCCGTCGCTTAATAACCATAGCAGTTGAAAAGCGACGTAAAACAGTCAAACAAAGGGATCGGGATTCCTGAGAATGTTCTGACCCGAACACCCCCGGGAATCCCAAAAAAATTTACGGGAAACTGAAGACCCCCGGGAAACCCGAACATTCTCGGAATCCCGTCCCGACCCCAGCATCGGGTTTCGGGAATTCCCGGATCTCGCACACCTCTACTGCCTACGCATCTCGAACCCCAATCGAACCGAACCTAACCGAGCCGTGCCGAAAAATCGATCCGCGGGATTTACATCACAAAAGCACGGGCGCGCCCTTCGGCAGTCTCGATATAACGGAGCGTGCGTGTCGCGCGTCTCGTAATCCCTTCGTCGCGAAATTTAGCGGAGAAAGTATGCGGGCTCGACCCCCATAAATTTCCCGAGCGCCCGTCCGGGAACCGCCTGAAATCGAAATGTGTTCAACTCGCATTAAAAAAGTACGGGTACAAGATTCCATCCCTTGGAAATCCGGCGTGTAAACGGGGTAGTTTTTCTGAAGAATCGACTGGAGGGGACGTGGCGATAAAAACTAAATATTTTGCGTTCGTATAATCCGGTTTGAGGATTTAACGAGCGCGTGTCACGAAGCGATCGGCGCCGATATGTTTGCCTTTTGATATGCAATTACGGGTGCAGCGTTTACATGGAAAAATATTCAATACGACGTAATTGACACGCGCGATATAAAGTTCGGAATGACAGTGATCACCGTCGACGGCCGGAGGTGTCCTTTTAGTTTAAATCAGATTCTATTTAGTTTAATTCCGGAGGTGGAACTTCTCGTAGTGACCCGGAAATCCACGGGGGTATTCATTTTTAACTATTATAAATTAGAGAGTACTCCTTACGTTTTTGGCTATGTTTTGGCGATTTGGGTCGTTACCATCAACGTATTGCCTATTTATTGTTGTCACTTTTACGCGAGCAAGTGTATGCAACCATGTTAAGGAGGCTCCAGCAAATACTTCTATTGTCATGAAAGAAAAAGAAGACAGGAAAATAGGTGTTTCGGAAGAGACAATTTTCAAAGTGTTATAATATATTGTATATACTCTTAATTTTTATACATACACACAGGTGAAGGAACGCTCTTTAACGCTATATAGTTAGTTTTGCTGAAATGACAACTCATAAAAAAGTGTGATGAGACAAACAACATTAATTTCAGGAAGAACTGCGATCATTCTAAGACTTGCATTTTTGCTTGTTTACTTATAGCAATTTATATTTATACCAAAAATTAGTCTGTACATTTAAGAAGCTACATATTGAAGTTGAAAAATTGACTATTGACCATGTTTTGGCGATTCTGATCCAGTGAGTCTTAGGTTGCGAAATTTAATATACCTGTCGCGTTCACTAGTGCGGAGCTATGTTTCATCAGCGAATTCCGACTGGACATATCGTGGCTCAGCAGACGAGTGTGTGTCGGCGACGCACAATGGATTGGCCCTCTCCGTTCATTGTGTCAGCTTCATGGCTAATAAGAGGGGGTGAAGCATTCCCTCATATCTTCCCATGCGTGAGCCCACGTCCACGCGTGTTCGTTCGCCACGCTGTCGACTGAGGCAGAGAGAGAGAGAGAGAGAGTGAGTGAGGCGGTGGAGGGTGAGACGCTGGAAACCCACCTATGGATACCTATATGCGGGTCATGGCGCATGTCAGGCCCGAGAGGGTGCGGCACCGGTAACTTGAGGACTAAACCGCGTCAGGGCGGATCCATCCTTTTCTATGCTCGATCGTGTTTTCCCGTGTACTCGGCCCGAGGCGAGTCCACCGGACACTCTCGCTCTCTTCTGACTCGTCCTCCTTCATTTTTCACTCTTGAACCCTAAGCCTCGGCCTTCAGGACACCGTACATGGGGGTGGTTTCTTCATTCTTCTAGAAAAGAACTGTTCTTTTGTCCAGTTTTTTTTAACCTTTATGTATATAATCAAAACTTTCTACGGTATTCACTGACGTTTCATTTTATAACTTCGAGGACCAACGCTTTGGTTAGCAATGTAGCAACTTGAACAATTTCATGACAGATTAGAGTGAGTAATATTGATTATTCTTTCAATCGAATTCGCACTTCCACTGTACACAATTCGCCACGAATTTTTACATTTCGCATTTCTCACGATTAGCTAAAGGGATTATCCGAGTCTGTTCGACCCGTCTCTATCGATATTGAAACAATCGATCAGTTTCTCCATCGATCGGTCCTCCTCTCCCCATCTTCCGGTCACCTTTTTTGTTTCGCGACGCAGCTTTCAACATTCGATTCGTCGACGCTTTCAGCGAGGTCTCGGGAATTCTTTCTCCAGTTGACCATTGCAGTACGAGATCCCTGTGCTCTTTGTACTCTCTGCCAAAGCCAGTTCTCCTTTTCCCATCGCCTCTGTCTCTTTCCGCGTTGACTCTACACCAGATAAGCATGGCCGTTCTAGATGGCACACGATCTGGATCATCGAGTTCCTTCAATTTTCGTGATTCTGCTCCAGGTGAAAATCGAGCTGCAGGAAATCCGACGCCAACAGCTCTGTTTCTTCTTGCTTCGTGTCACCGGTCCCCGTTTCCTTATCCACGTTCGTCCGGTCGTAGAATCGATCGTCCGGATAGCGAAGTGTCATAGAAACGATTCTTGAGCGATTTTAGCAATCAACGAACTTCTTTGTGCGTACGCTTTCGAAGAAGTTTTAAAATGATCGGAGGGCTGCGCGTTTCGTATAATCGGTCTCTGGTCACTCTCCACTGACTGCAAGCAGGTTCAATCCTTTATTGCGTGCTCAGTGATCCCGCGTTTACATTCATTAACAAAACAAAGCCCTGGGATCCTGATTTATCCGTGCTTCGTTCTCGGAATCACGCGAGAAGCTGATTCAACGGGATCGCGGACCGGTTGACCCTAACCTTCGGAAGAGAAACGAGATTTTCCCGTGGCCTTCCCACTGATTGTGAGCTCGCCAACTTTTCTCGTTCCGCAACGACTGGTGTACGCTCCATTGCTACGTCCACATCAGGAGAAACGAGTTTCGTGGAGACAGCTGACGAGCCGTGACCGAGTCGCAATTCGAGAGCATCGCCCGGATAGCTGGAACCAAATGTGCGAAAGGGGTATAGAGATTTTTTGAAATTGTTGTCGCATATGTTGTCCACATGTGCTGTCACCGATGCTCTTACAAAATTTATTGGGACCATTATTGTTCCGTGCTGATCTTTGATTTATGGAATAATTGATAATGAATAATAATCATGAATAAACTAACAACTAATCAGACAGGAAAATCTCATCGTCGATTAGATTTTCAATGTTCACGTGCATTTGATACACTAGACCAGGCCTGGCCAACCCAAATGGTCTCACTGGCCATTTTGATGACGCAGTTTAGGTAAACATGTTTTTAAAAAATGTAGTAGAAATACAATATATATATAGAACTGGATATATATAGAACTGGAGTTCGTAGTCGCACCTGGGCATTATAAAAATGAAACTTCATTTATTTAATATTTTTTGTATACACTATACATGCAACGAGAAATAAAAGTTCCAATAGAAATATAAAATCGCCCGGCGCGGCGCGTGTTGGCCAGGCCTGCACCAGACGTCACTTGACCAGTACCTGTGAGGATCCCCTATTTTCTCGCAACGAGTTTGCCCAAACTCCAAGCCGTCGCCTGTCTGCGCGTCCCCGTCTCATCAACTTAACCAAATTCCTTCAGACAAACGCGGTGCTCGATTATTCGATTAAAAACTATCACACCCCCGCCCCTCGTGCATCCCCTGTCGAACGGCAATACTCGACGCCGTTTGGATCCCGGATTAATGCAAATCCCCGCACATGTTTATTCAACGGATATAACTCCGCGCTCGATGGAACTCACCCGCTAATAAGACCTTCCGCGTCACCATCGAATTAATGCGGAATCGTCACTGCTCCGAATCCCCTCGAATCGACGTGGACGCTCGGACGAGTTTACCGAGGTCTCGCGACAAGATAAGGCTACAAGCCCGAGGCAATCGACCTCGGAAGTTAGTCGACTCCATGCAGCTAATGCGAACTTCGACCCGAATTTCGCCACTGTGGCTATTCAACCCGAAGCATCCGTGGACCAAACAACGATTCTAATAAAAAATCATATTCAGTAGATACCGCTTCCTAATGTAATTTTTACGATTCCTTAGAAACAGAGGATTTCTACCTTCCAATTTATAGTGATCATTTCCTATATTTCTTTCTCTTATCAGCATAATACAAATTTTTTACCTACTACTTTTTTCTTACTTATTTGAATATTATTTATGTACTTTATTTGAATATTGTTCCTAATTTATCATGAAATAATAATACGTATAAGCATTTTGTGGAAAAATGCTGTGTCCTGCATACAAAAAAGGAAATAATAAAAAATAAAATCGATAACATTTTGCACGTATTACTGCGAACGAAAAAGAGTCATGTAGCAATTACACTGCGTATCATTAATTTAAATGTAGTAGACAAATAATTTTTTTATTTGTTACGTTTTAAATGAATAAACCTTTTATGAAATTTAACACCGTAGTATGATATCACATAAATAACTAAATACGTTCTTTTAACAAATATTTGAGTAATATTTATTATCTTTACACCCGCAGTATATTCACCCGTAGTACATTTACCCTACTTGGCTCGAATTCAAACTGGAGCAAGAAACACCATCGACTAATTGAGATGAGGCTGGAAATTCACCATTCCGAGGACATTGAATTTATAATTTTCGATCAGCTGGAAACGGGATAATCGTGATTATATTTCGCCGTAGAGATATTTCGAGCCTTTGTATCACCACAAAATCCTGTTTTCGTTAAATGGATTTCAATTATGCACGAGGCGTTAGAAAAATGTTTACGGTCACCTGGAATTCTGGGCTCGCCGAGGTAGCGCGAGGGAATCTTCACTTAGAAGTTGAACGGCTACTGTTTCTCAGACTGATTCGATCCTGAACGTCGAACTTTTATTTTAACTTGAAAGAAATAGGTCGCGGAACAACGCAGTGGATTTTGCCAGCAGGTTCGCACGAGCGTAGAATTTCAATTCAGAACGTAGGTACCTATGCAGAAAGGAAACGCGATGTCGAATTTTGTGCTTTGTTATGGATTTCTTCAGGCGATTCAGGGAAACAGGAGGTGAAATTTATTTCTTACGAGTTTTGACAAATTGAAAGGAGGATATAACATCGTTACCTTCAAGTATGCTGATGCTTATACCGGTTGGCGAGCACGGTTCTCTATAGACCACGGCCCTCATAAATCATTCTAGCGTATGTATTCCGAGAGGGATAGTCAAATTAGTAGTTCGAAGGCTACTTTATTCGAAAATGATTATATCCTAAATATAGCTGACGTAACTGGGTCGCGAAAAGAATAAAATTGCTTCTTTTCAGGGAAAAATTGTAACACTAGACATTTCTCCAAGGAATTCCACATTAACCCAAATTATATTAAACATAAGGATAAAAAAATTAATGTGACAAAAGGATGGACACAATTAATTTCATAAATAGAGAAATGAGACCAGTCACCAAAATCCATTGAAAGTGTGTCAATTTTGTACAAGAAGCAGATCGGATGTTAATAAACAGTTTGCGATTTGAATAACCTGACAATAAAATAAAACCATTCTTCACATTGGTTTCTTTGATCAGTATTCCAAGCGGCTTTCGCCGGAAGAAAAATGTCAGGCTTTGAGTACTCGAAGGGGCAGCATTGGAAAAATCGTGAAAATCAGCGGAACATGTTTTGCTCACAATCAGTGAAACAGCTTTTAAACTATTGCAGGTGTTACACTGAAAAAGCGGAGCGGTTCCCCAATTAATTCGCCGGGCTCGGAATCGAATTGACCGAGTCCATTGCTGGTGCAGCCGCGCGCGGAAATCATTTTTCCACAATTCTTCCGTTCGCGAAAATTAAACGCGTGTTACAGAAGCTCGTTTGTGCGAAGAGGAAGCTGCAGCGAACTCTGTCTCGTGAACAAGTTTGAGCATGCGTGCTGAAAAAGAACATACTTTATTGTAAATAAGACAAAACCAGCACTCCTGAAAAGTAACAAAACAGTTTTCTAATTCGATGTAATGGGAAGAAAAGTCGACAGACATATTTTCGGAAATCGCGAGACACATATGATATTTAATTGAACGAAGTCCTTTTGCAGAGCACCCTCAATCATCCTAGCTTGAATTTGCTCGTGACGGTGAGACTTTCGGTAAATAATCAAGGCAACGAGATCGTGGATTTCGCAGTGGATCGTAGCTAGAATAAGGGAGTGTCTTGGAAGGATAATGGAGTCCTCGCTGCAGGAATTCAATGGTCTCCCTCTGATTCGTTTGCATGTTTGTCCTCTACACGTTTAGATTACGCTTTAACACAATACCGAGCACGGAGGTACCACAGAATCTCGGGGGAAATTTCTTTAAAATAAATTCCTCGAAAAGAGTGAATATTTTCGTCGATTTTCTAGACAATACGGGTTCGTTCAATTCTTTCTCATTTTTCTCTGAAGAATTATAAAGTTGAGATAATACTTCAGAAATTAAAAAATTCGATGAAGCCTGGAACAGCTGATGGCGTTAATGGAACAAAACCTAAAATGTTAAAATTGACAGCGAGACAACCATTCAGTTCAAAAAAGTTCACCTGATGGGGTAACACACAAGTCGACGTTACTATTTCAACTATTTTCATGGCCACACGGTGGTTAACTTAAAAACCGCGAGGATTATGGCAGCAAATGTGGAGGCGACATTAACAATGCAACTATCGCTAAGTGGAGGTGACGGTAGCTGACGAGTTAATACAAAAAAATGTGAAGTTTAACGCTGCTTTCATGGAAGCGTAATCTACAGCAGCAGGGCCTTCAATAAATGAATGAGTGCAGCTTGAATTTTCCCGTGGCTATTTAGCGACTGCGAATGGAACTCCAGTATGAGTATTGATGCTGCTTTCAACGACAATAATCCGAGCCATCGCTCACTTTTGATCGGCGGTAGTGTATGAACGCGCTCCGGTGCCAGAACTCGAATTGTGTTATTCCAACGGTTGAAACTCAGTGACGAATGAGCTGCAGTATCGGTGTATCCTCGGCGTAAAAACAATACGCCGAACGGCAGCTCGCATGGTTTTAGCGTCTTTTAAACCCGCCCCGCCCGCGGGTCGTGACATTTCGAGCTTAATCCGCGCGGACATTTATTAAGAGGATGCATGCATTCATCAGCGCCAAAACACGGTCTTCAAATTCGAGGAAAAACTACCCGCTGAAATGATTCGATGTTTTTCACAAAGCACTAAAACATTAATATCGCTTCCATCGCGTCCCATAATTCTTCCGTGTTCGACAATCCAGTCAGAAAGGTCTTAACAATTCATTAAATTCATTCATATTGGGTATGGTTCAAAGTTAGAAAATGAAAAACTGATTTGATATAGGTATATGTACGTATAGGAGTCAGAGACATCTTGTGTACTTACAAAGAAATATCTAATAGTGTCCGGTTCTTCTTCTACGGATAAAATCCTTGATCATTTACATGTCTATTGTTCGTAAATGTAAATTTGAACTTACAAGAAAATAATGAGATTTTAAGGTCCAGAGAAACGGTGCAGTTGGACAAGAAAGTTTTTAGCTTTACGAGCGTAGCTGCAGGAGGTTGCTACAGGAGGACATTTTTCAGGCTCGGAAATTTCTGTACTTCCATCGTGTTTTAAGCGCGCCAGCGCAGCGTTCGATCGGCCATTGTAAATTTCCGAAGATTCTCGGGAGCATCTCCTCGAGGGACCGTTTGCGTCCTTCGTGCTCCGTTGACCACGATTAAGTGAGCCCCATTCTACGTCGGCCGCGGAACGATTTTTCCATTCGCAACAAAAGAAAAACGAGATCGCGCCGCGATTTGCAAGGCGCACGCGAAACTACGTTCCCCCGAGCGTGAATAGCACAGGGAACACCCGTTGGAAAAAAAGATCTCCTACGAGAGCGAGAAATATGAAGCGAGCCCGTAGCAATTTGCTCGTTGAAACC
This sequence comes from Lasioglossum malachurum, assembly GCA_028455605.1. NCBI lineage: Eukaryota > Metazoa > Arthropoda > Insecta > Hymenoptera > Halictidae > Lasioglossum > Lasioglossum malachurum. Next base: position 7,354,533 of record CM052319.1, on the reverse strand, counting down.
GAGCTAACTCATCGCCTACGGAGCTAACTATTGTTCGACCAGCGAAATTAACACTCTCCGGGCGCGTAGTCGAGCTAATTTCGGCTCTTCCGTTAATCAGCCAGCGCCCAGAAGTTATCGAATCGAATTCCTGGCCAGAATAGTCGGCGTATTCATTAGAAAGTTGTTAATTGAGTACGCGCCTTAAGACGGCCGATAGCTGCGAAGAAAATAGAGTCTCATCCTCGGATATTAGCTCCTTAACTCAGGAAACTGGCGTCGTGGTTAACGAACACTCATTCGTCTTGCCAAACCGAAGCATACGGTCTCGTATCGTTCAGAGCCTGGCCCGTTTCCGAATATTAGGCTCCGGTGTCCATTAGGGTGAACCTTAGCTATATCTGCTGAAATTTTTTGTGTGAGTAGTCTAAAATTAGATTAGAGTATATCAATATTACAATAAAAGACTATAAAATTTTAGGGGCGGTGCGATCAAAATTTCATTGTTGAAAAGTAAGATTCATCATAGCAGCCATCGATCGCGAAACAGAAGAAAGGTTAAAGAATCACGTTGCAGAGATCCGATCTAACGATTCGTTTTATTTTTATTTCTACTAATATTAGAACGACCTACACAAGTTGGACCTTTCAATGTCTTCTGGAAACTGTGAGGTAAAGAAAGTTTCTTTCTTTAACTTGATTCGTCTGCAGGTTGAATACTTTCAGATCGCGTTCCTTCGCATTTTAAATGAACTATATTAATGTCTGTACGCACTTTTTAATATCCTCGTTCAGAGTGTACGCAGCGCAGCACGTTGTGAAGCACGATTGCAGTTTTCCATTCTACAAACTTTGTTAATTACAGCGTTTAGCAAAGTAGCTTACTTTGGTAGCAGCGAAATATGTAAAAATATTTTTACAATATTAAATTTCTAACGAGAACCTGGTAAAAATGTAATATAGCGACTATTTCTCAAGGACCTTCTCGCGCACGCTCTTCATACCTGAATATCATCCACTTGTTGAGGGTGCATATCTCTACGTCCTTCATTTTGCTCCCTGAAGTGTACTTGAAAATATTGATGTTTCGAGTAAAAAAAGCTTCCTTCGATTGGCTGATTCTAAGCTTTTAGTATTTTTTAATCGCGTTACGCGATGATGAAGATGTAATTTGCTTTGAACTATTACATCGAAATCAGATTATGTTAGCAGATGTTCTATAGCTAATCGCTTGATCACTATATGCAGCTAAAACATTAGATTTAAAAGCATCGCTGTTAAAACGTGTTGCATCTCGTCCATTAACACCATAATTATCCTCGTCAGCTTGTGCATTAGTTTACACGCGCAAATATTTCCTTTTATTTCTGTTTTACCTGTCGAGTGGATAATTGTCGGTAGAATAACAATGGTTAGATTGAAACTCGACAAGTTGATCCTTTGCAGTTCGAGCTATTTTACCTCGAAAATTAAACATTTCTTCCGACCTATAATAATTCCATTGTATATAATTTTTTTCACTTTATGGATATGAAATTGTTTTACCTTTCGAGTGGATAATTGTCGGTAGAATAACAATGGTTAGATTGAAACTCGACAAGTTGATCCTTTGCAGTTGGAGCTATTTTACCTCGAAAATTAAACATTTCTTCCGACCTATAATAATTTCATTGTATATCATTTTTTTCACTTCATGGATATGAAATTGTTATAATACCTCCTACAATACTTAAATGTTTAGTAATTGATTAGATCCCAACATATTTAATAATGTGAACAGTGGTGACTCTGAGTTTCCACTCGAGTACTAAGGATTACGAATAGCCTTGTAAACGTAAAAATAGGACTTTTGAGGGCGATCGCGGCCTGGATTGATCTTTTATCTAGCGGTTTCGACTACTGAAACACCCCATCGTTGCATTCTCCAGAAATGAGAAGGCGTAGCCCGCACCCTCGCAATCCTCGAAACGAGTCTACCCCCTTAAGTCACGTGCCATCTGCTAGACTGTTTCATTCGTAAGCTTGGTAGCAATTTCTATAAAGAATGACGAACGTTTATTCTTCTTGTAACATTACCATCTTGTTTTTATATTTGCCTCCAAAGAAAAAGGGCTAGAAGGCAGTGGTCCCATTATGGATTAGCGACGAATAGACATTCGTATCTTGCACTGATGATTCCTATAAAAAATCGGCGACGTTCGCGGGGACGATTCAATTAATTAGCACGAGTCAATACGTCATTGGAATCCGTGAATCTCGTCTGGCGAGCAGCGAACCCGAGCGTCGAGTTCCACGATCCTCTCGGTCCGGAGATCGTGCATAAGGTTCGCTAATTATAGAGCAGGAACCTTAAACCCCACGATTCTGGGCACCGCTAAATTTATGGGCGTAATTACGATGTTCGGGTCTGACGCGCGACAACAGGCGATCGATCATGAATGGGGGACCGAGCGCGAGCGTCACGAGACTCGATGCATATTTACCCAAGCTCGTTCCGGTCCGAGTCATGGTTGTCACTCGGATAATACGGGTACTCTTTCCGTGGAAAATGCAAATCATCCTCACAGAGAGTAAGAGCGATAGAGAGAAGAGGGAGAGGTAGTTGTGTTGGCAGAACGTCCTCGCTTTCCTGTTCGCAAACTGTTTCCCCGAGCGATTCTTTTGCAGCGAATTTAGAGGACAGTTACCGAATACATAATGATTCCCCACATCGTACCCAGTTCGTCAATATTGAATGTAGAAACGAGTGCTTTCCAATTAACGTCACGCACATGCACCATGCTTGCTCACGAATGCGTCACTTTATGCATTTGAACGACGAAGTAGAATAAGACGTCACTGAATTATCTATACCCTTTCCTAGAAAACCGTGTCCGAAATGTTTTTTGGACCGAAGCTATTTAGGTGGCACAATTGGCAATTTCCACTGAGCCATTTCTCACAATCCAGCGTGGACTCTTTCTACGACTTTAGGCGCCCATTCCGTCTGTAACGTCGTAGATTACACTCGAGAGTCCATTACGCGGTTCGTAAATTCGTTCCAGGCCGGATGCGAGTCACGAGCTCGACACGAACGCGATTTACCGTCGATTAATTGAGGAGAAATATGTGCTTGCTCGGTGACGAGTGTTTGCTTAATCCTAATGGAGAATCGAAGATGGTTCTCTCTCTCTCTCTCTCTCTCTCTCTCTCTCCTTCTCGCAGCCCTTCGTGGCCCTCAGGATATTGGAAGTTGGTCGGATTTTCTTGGAGACCACTTGCCGACGCGAGAAACGTCCTCCGGTTTCGATAAATTATTGATTCAGCCCCGGAGTGGAGGAGCCTGTTCTGTAGTCCGACTACCGGTTCAGGCGCTTCGATTTCCATTCTCGCGGATTCTTATTTCTTTCGTTCCGTGCCGCGGGATCAGGCTGTTTCCCGTGAAACGCACCCCTTGTCGACTCTGCGAGATCAACGTTGTCTTGGACCCTCCAGAACTGGAAGACCCAACTTCTGAAATATCATTCCAACCCCAGTAACCATCTTGCTTGAGTACTTCCATTTTACTGATGAAACCATTGTGTCTTTTCTATGGGGCCTGCAACCCCTTTGCCATGGTTATATTTTTTATGGGACCTTGGGGACGTTTAGGGAAATTGGGATGCAATTCTTTAAGGGCAAATGAATTTTTAAAGCCTAATTTTAACTCCGGGGTTAGATAGATGGTGTTGCTAAATAGGTTTACTAGAATTCAGAATTCAGGCAGCAGTCTGCGGCCCGACCCAACCGGTAACCTATATGATTTTTTAACCTTTGATCTTTGATCTATCTATTTACAGTCCGATTTTCGAAAGTTGAAACCTAATATGCGTAGTGCTTTACAGTGGGTGTAAAAAGTATTCGTACACCCTTTAAAATAGAATAACTTCGTTATAATTGTACCAAACGACCTCTGATTTTGTATAATCAATTAGAAGCATTGGTTTACGAAATGATATGCAGAAAAGATTTTACAAAAATCTATAATTCGTGTAATAATTAATACATATGTAGTTTTATAATATTATTATGTTTTGTACGTATAACTACAATGTTAATAAAGAAATGTGTTTCTTCTTTATCCCGCGTCTTTGATGATGACCCTTGGTGGTAAACGAGATTGACATACCTGCTATAGATGCAGGAAGGAGAATTGGTTGGTCATGAGCAGACGCGTCAGACGATTCCCGTCTTGCATCACGCGTACTCGCTCCACGTTCAAACTCTCGACTTTTTCAAAAACCAAACTATTGAGACGCGACGTAATGTGCTGTATCCTCAGACCGATCTGTTGGACCCTGGTTACCCTGCCAGACCCTTTGGAAATTTATAAAATCGTCTATTTCCCTTTCTCTCGGAAGACGATCATCTGCTGCACAGTCGTTGGCGCCGAATTTGGCCGACGTGGCACGGCACACGCGTTTTCCAGGCGTTGATCTAACTCACGGTGCTGTCAGTCTCACGCGCACGGTGTTCTGCATCTAACGACATGGCAAAGCGGCGCCGCTGCTGCGGGGAAACCGCGACCGTGTGTCGGCCAATAGGGCGTACACGTGGAAACGAGGGAAATTGTGAAAATGGCGAAGGCGTGAAAAAATCAGGCGACAAGGGACGGTGTATACAAAGCGTGGCGGCGGGTAACGAACGACCCAGAAAACGGCAAGAGAAGAAAAGCAGAGAGGCGGGATGGCCGAGCGTGCATGTTTTCGTGCGACTCGCTCCGCAATGGAAACATCTATCGAGCGGAGGAACAAGGTCGACCGTTTTTTTCCATATACCTGTCGCGCATTTGCATCTTGAACAGGAAATCCCGTGTTCCCGGCATTGCTAAATCAATGACTCGCGTTCGTGGAAACCGTCGGCGAGCAGAGGCGACCCTGCTCGACATGAAAAATCATTCCGCGGCCGTTTCGCGTCGACGAACGTTAATTAAATTAAACGAGAGACGAACGATGATCATAACGGCTGAAGACACGCGAGCTTTACGGCGACGTTGATTCGTTTATGTCAGAAGATTAATTGTATTTGGAGTTCGCCTTCGTCTACGTCTTCGATCTACACGGCCGTGTAAATTTTAACAAATTAATGTTTCGTCATGAACGTCAGGGTTAATTGAACCTGCTAATATTATTTTTCGTTCCGGCGACGTTGATTAGCTTATATTGGTAGATTGATTAATTGTATCCGGAGTTTGCCTTCATCTACGTCTACGTGTACGTCTTCGATCTACACGGTCGTGTAAATTTTGACAAATTAATGTTTCGTCATGAACGTCAGGGTTAATTGAACCTCCTAATATTATTTTTCATCGGTGAATAAGCGTCGCGGCGTGGAGCAATAACAAGTTGAGAGACGCGTCCTCGAAAGAGGAATTGTTTTTCCCGATAAAAAGCACCGACGGCGCGGCGCACAGTTGTCCGGATTGGAAAATCGAGTGACATTTTGTCGAAAAATGAACTTTCTCATATTGACATGTATGTATAAGGTTTGTGTTGATTTCTAAACAAAAACCGATGTCTTCGAGTGTAAATTTCCTTGTATCTCTTGAAATATTCATAATGTGAAGACCGAATGTCAAGAAATACAAAGAAATTATCTGGGAAGGTACTAAGTAAGTAACGAGTAAACAATTTTAAATATTACCCGAGGACAATAAAATTTAAACAATGAATTACAAAAAATTATTACAAAAAATATATATTTATTACGATAAGTATCAGCAGATAGGAATAATGTTTTAATTTTCATCCGGATATCTCTTATGGTTCAAGAGTTATAGTAAAATGTCGAAATTTTGCCATTAAGCAATTTGGCCAATAGAGCGATCAAATTTTTTTAAAAATTAATGCTGAAACTTTGCAGAATATTTTTTAACCTTGAAAAAATTCGTTGAACTTGCACAATTTCAAGAAAATTTTGGTTTTTCGTGGAAAACGTTTTTTAGAACATGCTTTACATCATTTCCAGTGGATCGCTCCATCTCATTTCTATCGAAAGTTCTCTGATTTTGTCCCAGATTTCGATCAAATTGCCCACTGTGCGGCGCGGCGTTCTACGGTTTCGACGTGCGCACCTCTCGAAAATAGCGTTTTCAACAAGTGCCCGCGGGCTCGGGATCCAGCGAGGCTTTTCGCAGTTTAATGGGGGAAGGGATCGACTACGGTGTGGTGTCTCTCCGTTTTCCTCGGAAAATCGTGCGCCCGTGCCGCGCACGTGGAGCACACAGTCGATAGACGCCGATGGATTCGCCGCGCCGCGCCGGCAGGGTTTTCAAAGAGGCGGGCGTCGCGACGCCGTTATCTATCCGCAGTGTTCCGAAGATTTCGATCGCGAGGAATTTCTCGGTGCCCGCGGACAAATTTCTTCCCTCTCAGGTATTGATTAGGCAGCAGCATGGTCTCGCTTGTAAATATAAATTCCGCGCGGAGCCCGTGACGATGACAGGAAACTTCAACCATTGGACGCGCCCTACGCAATATTTATGGCGCGAACGGCGTAAAACGATCGGCCATAAACCGTATGAATTATTCACGCGCGCCTCTCTTTTTCGCGAACATATAATTTCCGCGGTATCGCGCGCGCTGCATGAATAAACGCTATACGCTGCGTCCTTTCTGCCCTACGGGATTTCGAATTCGACGCGTGCTACCCGCGTCTTATGTAATGAAATGAGCAGAGATGAACACTGGACGTCATGGGAAATAAGCATACAGGATTAAAAATACTTTTATTGCTTTGTCTAGCGTAGCGCCTGGTTCTGGCTCCCAGGATGCGAAACAGACTTAAAATTGTCTGGGTGGTTCTACATTTTAATTGATGGGCTTTTTTAGATATTTAACAAGGCACGTGGCATCCGAAAGATTGTTTCATTTGCAAGCTTTCTAGCCATTTACTATTATTTTAAGCGTTTGCAATCTAGAGGGATGAAACCCTCTCCGTTATTTCAGAGCTTTCTACAACGTCGTACAATTATATTTCCATATGTACTTCGCTAAGCTATTTAGGTCAGTCGAGAAATGCTACAATTGTTTTAACATACCATGTAATTATGTAAAATACGCAACCATTAGTGAGCAAGTCAGTTTCGAGTCTGGCTCGACATAGAGCCACAGAGGATGGAAGTTAGGATATCATCGAGAGAAAAATGAACGTTAAAAGTTCATGTTGTAACAAATTCGAAGGAGATTTATACATTTTTGATTTTTCCACTTGTTTCGAAAAAGAAAGTTGGAAAACCGATGTCTGGTTCAAAGTTGGAATAAAATTCAGTTCAGTGTACACTTCACTGTTTTCACTCGATTAGAGTCGCATTCTGATGTATTCAGAGAGAGTTGAACATTGTAAAATGATCATATCGCCAAGAAGCTTTTGTGTATCCTGAGGGTTAGTAACCCTAGCCCAAGGATCGAAATCCTCAGAGATATTCGCTGGTACACCTTGTGTTCCAAAACGAGAAAATCAGCCCGGCAGATCTAACGGACAAGTGACATACATTTCTCTGAAAATACCCGCTAAATTCGAAAGCGTTAGGGGTAGTTTCGACCCACGCGCGTTGGCGTGGGACGCCGAAACGGCTGTTCACCCTTACCTTCGATAGTTCCTGCGTGTTTCGAGCGAGTGTCAACGTGTCCGTCGTATCACGCTGCCAGCAGCACGACGTTTCTCTCGGAGTGGGCTGACCAGATGGACCCGGCTCGGAGAGGATGCTTTATGTGCGCCGACAGCAACAGTGTCACGTGCACAAAGGGTGAACGTGTTTTGAGAGAGCGAGAGAAAGCGAGAGAGGGAGAGAGAGAGAGAGAGAGAGAGAGAGAAAGAGCGGATCGAAAGTCACCGGGAGCCACGAAAGGGAGCGACGACAGGAACCGTGTCGTCGCGACGTGTGGACGCGCACTGCTCGAGAAACGCGGCACGGTCACTGGGCGTCGCGACGACGGCAACGAAACACCACCGCGACGACAACCACGACGCCGACGTCGACGTGTGCTACTAGGCGGTCGGTGGTCCAGGGACGTACGACGGCTGCGCAAGCGCCCCCCACCTCCCGGCACCACTCGCCCGATTAAATTAAACCCAGACTACCCTCTCTCTCTCTCTCACTCTCTCTCCCTACCGGCCCTTTTTTCCTGCTTACTTCGACTGGCCACCCTCTCTCGCGGAACCGATGTCCCGTCCCAGGGAGGAGAAATTGGACGGGGAGCAGCTTTTCACCTTCGTGCAACCGGAAATTTCATTTTTCCGGCCGTGATCGATGGATCCTTCACGAAACGGTGGGCCGTTGCGATTTATGCAGGACGACCCTTTCAGACCGTGGATTTTTCGAGAAAATTACCTACTATTGGAAAATACGTCGAATTAACTTTTTAATGGCATGCTTTTTTCATTAGAAGGCAGTGCCTTCAAGGCAGCCAGGGTGACTGTACCGATTACTGCGGTATCATGCTTCGATCGTATTTTATTTTAAAGCATTTTATGGGGGAATGATGTGTTCTGAATATAAAAAAATTTGGCGGCCCTCGAAACCTAATACAACATAAATAGGACTTTTGAGGGCGATCGCGGCCTAGATTGATCTTTTATCTAGCGCTGTTGACTACTGAAAAACCGCATCTATGCATTATCGAGAAATGAGAAGGCGCATCCCGTACCCTTGAAATCCTGGAAACGAGACTACCCCCTTAAGTAGATATTTTTGCTAAAGAATAATAAATGTTACGACATTTTCATAAAGCAATTTCAATTTTATAATATAGAATGTAATTTTCTCTGGAAGTTCATATGAGCCTTGACTGCTTCTAGGCCTATGCCGAAGGTATTTCTAACCCACATCGAGATTTCACTAATGCATATTGACGGTCGCTCGACCTTATCCTTACCGCTACCGCGGCGGTTCACGAATAACTCCGACCATACGGAAAGTTAAAGAAGGGTCACCGTGCTACCGCAGGAAATAAAATTTTACCTCACTCTCGTTCAAGTGAAATACTGTATAAAATTCTGACTTCGCACAAATTTATTCATACATAGGTCTTAATATTTGTGATAACACCCTTAGCGCAGGAAATAACATTTCGCGTAATTTTTCCATCCAATAAAAAACTGTACAAAAAGTTCTCAAACCGCGAACAAATTTACTTGTATTATATATTTAATTATCGAATTGGATTTGCATATGATCGCCGATACTGTTGTACAATTCTGTTGTACAGTAATAGGTACATTTACCCCGTTCACCTTTGTGCAATAAGACATTTCATTTTCCGTCTGCGATCGATGGATCTCCCAACAACGGTGGCTAAAAGAGAAAGGCTCTAATGTTGGAAAATCTGTCGAGTTAACTTGCAGATGTTATTTGATTATTTTCATTGAAGATCACCCATCAGAGAGCTATTGTATATTGTATCGATTCCTCGGATTATCTCGGAAACCAGAGCCGAGCGAGACCGTGCACAGATAAGATTCGTTTAGTTTTCAATCTCTTTGCGAATAATTAGCAAGGCTCTCAGCATTTCTCGCTGGAAAAAGCCACAAAGCCAGAATCGTCTTCGCGAGGAGCAGATAATCCGTTTTGGTGTATCGGAAGCCCGACGGTTGCTAACCTATTGTCGGAAGTTCTTGCGAACTGGCGAAGTACCGACCAAAGTGAATTAAAGCTTACATTGTGCTGGGAAGGATTCTGTGCTTTATCGCTCGGTCCCATGGCACCCAGGGGCTAGCGATTCACACACACATACACACGCATACTTAGCTTAGAACTTTCGAGTCTGCAAATCGATGGAAATAGAGATATGGTTTGTTAAGCCGGCCAGCATAGCCGACCGCAAATAATTGGGTTACTTGGGAAATAGCAAGAACCACGAGCAACCACACCAGTGAAAACGATAGCAGAATATCACGGAGGATCGACGACGAGCGAAACTTTTGGCGTGCGCTGTACTCGCGGCAGGGCGGCCTGATTAATTACATAATTAATTCTTGGATTCTCGTGAAGCAGGTTCTCGGTCGGCCGTTGAATGAGCACGCGTAAAAGGGAGCGTGCACGCGTTTAAATGATAATAATTCGACCGCCTACGTAGCCTGGCGAGCCTTGTTTAAAGCAACACTATTCCGGCACCCGTAAAGGGGGTGCTTATGTGTGTCAAATCGAGAGTAAGTGCTTCAATTCCTCTGGCATTACCGATTTCTTCGGATCTCGAAGGGCCAACTTGCTCCTCGCGGTATTTCTAGCCATAAACCGCAGCAGCTGGCTCTCAGAATGCTGAAAATGTCACGAAGAAAAAGTGTCGTTTCTTACGGTGCAGCTTTACGAGACTGTAACAAGCCTTAATCACCAGGTTAATGGCCATCTCCTGGCGCCATTTAGATTTTAGAACTATACGAATTGTAGCACGATGGATCAGCGCTAAGCTCTCCGTCTGTTAGATTTTAGATACGTGAAAATTGTAGCACGATCGATCTCGGAGATGACAGAGGTGTCTGTCAAAGTTATCTGCTCGCGCGACCCCACGATCTCGCGTTGTTCCTGATCGTGAGCACGAAGAATCGATAGGTCACGTTGCTGCCGTCGCAGGCGACGTCGGAGAAGAATGTACAAAGATAAAGACTCTTGTCGAAACGTCTACCACAGCCAGTTCACAGAAAATGTATCAAAATCTAATGACGAACTGATCCATACGTCGTCCTTATCCTAGCTTTGGAGGATCAAATCAGAGCTGTGGCTGGCAGAGGACTTTACCAGTGGAAATTCTAATGTGGGATGTACTATGTAGATGTCTCGGTGTCAAAGGGACCTCTTAGAGAAGACATCTTTGAGGGATTCTGAGCTTACTGAAGGGCTTCGGGTCTAGGAGAACATTGTGCTCTGTTCGGAGTCTGTTCTTGATCAGAAATCTCTTTTGTAGGTCCAGCTCATCAAGTATGATAAGGTACATTAACGTGACCAGAGATGATTTTGCATAGAATGTCGATAAACCGTGTTCTTGATAGCAGGAAATATAAGTTTAATTAACGTGGAAACCACCTGGATAGTGGTATATATAATTTAGAACGTGAACAGTTCATTGAATGACCGTGTTTTCAGTCCACCAGAAAATGTTCTTCGAAATCTGTGTTCTCGAAACCGGCGAGAATTAAACCTTTCTAAATAAGTAATTGGCCGAACGCTAATCGCTCGTGCTAATTCTAAACCGCGTCGAAACCGCCGTCGTACGTAATCACGCTGGAAGATTCAGGAGCATTTAGTCAGCACAGGTGTGCTTCTCGGGAAGCAGTTAATCGGCGAGCTTTCAATCCAGTTATGTCCCCGATTTCGGTGTCGGAGGATCGGCGGCGCGAGAATTCGAGTTCCTGTGGGTCACAATGACACCGATAAAATTAGCCGTCGACACGGTTTCGCAATAAACCCGATCGATTTAACGGCTCGCTGAATTAGGTTTACTGGCGACGGACCTGGATCCCCCAATCGCCGTTGGATAAAAGGCGTCGCGATCGCCTCGACGGACAAACTTTCGGGGAAAAAGTACGACATTACTAACGTAGAACGAGACTCAATCCACGTTACGATCTAATTTTGAGGATCAAACACCTATCCGGTTGTTTAGTATTTTACTGCTAACACGCACTTCGTTATTGCTTAACAAAGTAGGGGAGACCGGGGCTATAAGTTACCGGGGTAGATTGTTCCAATCATCATTCATGAAAACGAAGAAGTACGTGCGATTCGTTTTCAATTGTTTTTGTTATAAAAGTGCTTAGTTACGTACCAGGTAAGTATTTGATAACGATGTCACAGATTCTTTTATCCTTATCGATCAAATGACATTTAAGAACATGTTGTAGTAGGTTTTATTTGTTATTTCATACCTACAACTAAAATACTGTTGCAGATTTCCACATATCAAGTGAATTTGGTAATATGAGATAAAGAAATGAGTGTGCATGGCGGAGCATTCGTTTAAACACTTGTCAATCGCTGATTGAAGTGTTACAAGTAATATCTTTTGTTAAATATGTGGTTCTAAAAACCCCTATTACAATATTTTAATATTAAGTTTTTAGAATTTTTAAATATAATAAATTTAACAAAAAATTCCCCGTTAAAGGGTAATCTATACTGTTTCTACGTCATTTTATATGTTTCTTCAAAATCGGAACTTACAGCCCCAGTTTTCCCTACAGTTTAAATAAATGAAATGGTTTACTTTTACTTTTTTCTTTACGAATTTTTTTTCTGTGGACTTCTTGCCGGGGATCAACAACTCCGTGATCAGTCCGTAACGTATTTCAAGATAAGATTCACCTAGTGCTATACGACAAACGTCAGAGGAGCGATTCAAGTGACCAGGATGATCCAAGACGTTGATCCCCGAGGCTCTGTGATCCTAGAGATCCGAACGATGGGCGCTCGACGCGCATCACTTTGACTCTGCCTCGCTCCTCCGGCAATTATTCATTCGCGAATGGGTAGAGGGAGGGGGAATTTACTTCGTCGAGTAATTAAGGGAATTCTAAGTGTCCGTTTGATAGACCCTCCGTTGTTTCTTCTTCCTCCCGCTTCGTCAGCGTTTTTCAAAGCGCTTCAACTTCCGGAAATCTCGTTATGCTCGCCAGCAAGAAAATGGAACGTCCACGTCGAAACGTGCCGAGTTAAAGCTTTCATGGCTGGTACGTGTAAGGAAGCGCTTGAAAATAGTATTACGCTTGTTCAAACGCTCTGCTCTTGCCGCTCTAAACTCTCTACCGGCTGTTTCCGCGTCTTTTCTCTCTCTCTCCGAATTCGACACGTTTTTTCACGTATGCACCGCACGTAGCGACAAATGCGAGAAATCAATATGCTCTGCGCATCGTTCTATTATTTATAAACTAGACGAACAATCCAGAATGCGCTGGAGTTTCATTTTTCATATTCAGTAAACGATTCGAATTCCGCTATTTATCATTCCATTAATCTGCACTTTTTTTCATTCTCGTGTCAATCTAACAAATTTTACCTCACACGTGATATTTCCGTTGTGATAAATGCGAAAGACCGGCATGCCGCGCACATCGTTTTATTGTCAATAAATGGTACGGGCTATACCGAATGCACGAGGATTCATTTTTTATTTCTAACACGTGCATACTAGAATTTGCTGTTCATTGTTTGTCTTTGCGTTCACTTCAAATTTTCCGAAACAGTGGTTATTTTAGAACGGGGAAGCCACACCGAACATGTTTCGAATTTTTGATTGTTGATTCATATCAAGTATTTTGTGTACCGGGTGATTCACCAGAAACGGAATACCTGAGTAGCTCCGTTAGGCTTGAAAATAGAAGAGAATGTTGGAGAGAAAAGGCAAATATGATAATATAAAGAAATGTTCTGGTGCCATCAAAAGATCTTGAAGACGACAACAATCAGAAGATTTCTTTATATTATCATATTTTCCTCCTTTAACGGTACAACTTTTCTCTCCAACATTTTCTTCTATCGTCAAGCATAACGGAGCTGTGTAGGTGTCCTGTTTCTCCTGAATCACCCGGTGTTCACATTTGCACCATATATATATTTCAACGAAAAAATTAGTAAATATCCCTTGAATCTAAGGTAGATTATCCTAGGAGTATGAAGAAGATCCTCTATATAGTTTCTTTAACAAAATGGAAAAACGACGAATGAGATTATCTTGTCCCGAATGACAGAAACTATTATAGAATGAAACAACAATGTGTTTAGTTTATCCGAGGGTCAAGGCTCGAAATAAATTATTCGGGAACATCGAGAGCGGTTCCACGTGTGTAGAAAGTTCGACCAAAATCCCCCATGGCTCGTAACGCCTCCGACTCTGCGCGGACCGTAACTACTAGCGTGTTCGTTCAAAGCCTCGCCTCGCCTCGCCGCAATTCGAGCACAACACGTATGATCGTGTGGCCATTGGCCATCACCGCGGACTGGTTCGTCCGTGTTATTTATTTCATTCGCATGACAAATCTGTTTTCCACTGAACGAGGACCTTCCTTACGGTGAGCGGTCGCGCGCCCCGAATAAAGATTTATGGAAGCGTCTCTTTAATGGACGCGTTCGAACGACCCGGGCGTATAATCGCCTCGGTGTGCGAACACAGTCCGATGTATCGGTGGCTATAAAGAAGCAGCGGGACACTCGAACCAGGATATTTTCCCGTTTGTCAATTAATTTTTCCGAGGCGGTCTTGAAATATTCATCGGTACGACCTCGCGTATTCTCGTTCGCATATCGATCTGCCTGAGCAGCAGCGGAGTAGAGGTCGTTCTTAAATTGCCAAGCCCGGAAAACAATGTAAAGGAACGCGGCCCGAGACAAGACACCACCGGGGACGACGTGTTTCTGTCGGGAATGGCGACGCTGATGGAAAGGCATTGTCCAGGCCAATCGATAACGTTTTAGAGTAATAACCGCTTCAATTTACGACGCACTCAAGCGTTTTTACGCCGCGCCGGCTACCCTGGTGGAGTTCGCCGCTACCCCGGAGCAAACAGCGGCCGCTTCGAAATTCAAGCGGGTTTAGCCGGAGTTGTTGGCGTCGAAATCTTGGCGGTCGTCAACTAGAGCTTGCCTCGAGGAACTAACTTCCCCATGGTTGCGTTTACACTCGGCGCGGCGCGGCGGTCAATCTCCAAGCATTCCTCTCGTTTATTCAACAGTCATCCAACTGGCCTGGCCGCCTCCGCCCGGATAATCTCGTTTTTGTAACGGCGGATGAATTACTGTGACCAGCAGTAATAACCCCGGAGCACTGTTCTATTATGTATACGTTGAAATTCGCGGACAAGCACACGGACAGGCACGCTACACGGTAATGGGATGGAATTTCGCGGGGAAGGTCGCTCCTCGGATGACCTGGAAGTCACGAATTAGCTGACTTGGCGCGCGTTTTCGTTAGAATCTCGAGGATATGTGCGCAATCGTCGTTTGCATGCATGTCCATCGGCCAATTGTTTCGTAAAGCGAATTTGCATAGTGAAAGCGGCCGCTCTCTCGCTCCCTTGATAAGACGGTAAGAAGCAATTGGATTACTATGCCCGTTGATGAAACGTTCCGCTCGACGGAAACCGTCTTAACGACGGGCCCTAAGAAGCGGATAATCGTCTGCGCAATATCGGAATCCGCAATATCAACGGACTGGATCGTAGGGGGAGAACAAGTTAGCACACGGCCGACGCGCCGGCACATAGTTGCGCGTGTTATTAACAGGAGGGTGGGTCGTTAAATTTCCCGCCGAAACCGGCCCTGCTTTACGAGCCACCCAAGCCCCGTGATAGACCTACTTCCTCCACGAAGCGTTCCTTCGTTGGGAACTTAGCCCCTACTTTGCCTGCTCGTCCGGCTGCTCGTAATTTTCACCAGGAGTTCTACGGCGCGAGGAAACCGCGATGCAGGCGGAAAGTTTCCTCGTACAATAATTTGACGCGCCCGAAATCAATATGTTGTTCTACCACCAGTCCACGTGGCTCACGGTAGGACTAATATTTCCGAAATTGCGGTTCGAGTGGTTTTCGAAACTGGGTGCACGATTCTGCTACATTCGGTTTCGATTTGGTTATGGATGCCTAAAACGGGTCTGAAAATATCTATGGGTACAGATGCAGCTCCAATCTACTGGAATCTAACCACGACATTTTAATTAAAGGATTTAATTCAAGCGCTTTTTATCAGCTGTTGAAAAGCTGTCGCTAAACGCATCAATAGGGAACACACTAAAACTTTTTAGGGCACATTTCTAGCCTCTGCTTGGCACAGCTACACTGAACATGACTTGTTGCTTTTAATGCTCATGGAAAGTTTGTTCATAAACAGAAATAAAGTTAAAGACATCGGTGTTTCCAGTGCGTTAATTTAGAGGAAAGCACTGTCCCCACTTCTAGGGTGTCTCTAACTTTACGACAGTCCCTTACACGTAACACTTTACCTACCGAGAGCCTATTAATACGATTTTCAGTAATTGTGCTGTACCAAAAGAAAGCATAGAAATTTTCTTTTACATTACAATCTTAAATGAAACCATCAGATGACGTTATTGAAGGTGACTTGTTAGTGCACAATGAAAATTGCTGTTGCTATTGAAGGTTCCGTTAAAAAGTGTTTAGCCATGTACCATAGATTTTTCAAAATTATGCAATAATCACCGATCGGTACTGTGTCAACACATTTTTCGCGTTTGCACATTGTTACAAAAAACCCCAACGTATCAATACACAGTGAGGTATTTGACCCGAAAAATCAGCTACAACATTATGAAATCAATAATGCATTTTCGCCAAGAGCAAATGAGATCCGCCCTACTGTGCAATGGTGGGTCGGGCCTTGTGGAAGCCCAGGCTCGCGACGAATCAAGCTCCAATTGAGACGGTCGAATGGTTCTAATTACGGTGTCATTGGCGATTGATACCGGGTCATCTGCTGCGCGATGGCGCGCGAACGAATTATTTCGAGTCCGACTGATGTAACGCCGTCCGGTCCGCCGTATTGACCGATTGTGTTTCAATTTTCGGGAATCAGAGTAGCATATCGCGGGAAGCGAATTGATGGAATACTGCCTCGGCTATGCAACCGGTTAAAAATGCACCCGTTGCACGCTGGAACGAGGAAGTTCGAAGTCTAGACCGCGACACACTTTTCCGCTCGCGATTTAACCATGAATAATTCACGGAAAAGTGAATTGATTTGCCTTACACGGATGGACCCGGATACGGACACGGATTTTCTCTCTGTCTCTCTTCCTCTCGCGCTTTATCTCGTGAATTATTCACGGACGGATCGCCGAAACGCCTTTTGCCGGCCTGCGCAAACATTTGTAAAGGTGATGTCCCTGGAGATGGGGTCGGTCCTTAAGGAAGGTAGGAAGGTACGGAAGGACACGAAGAAAAAGAGCAAACGCGAGAACGTCACGACGTTGATGGAACTCGAACGGAAGCTAATCGGCAGTCCTTGGGTTAGGTTGATGGCAACGAATCGTCGGCCACCTAGAAATACGAGAACGTCGATAGCCTAGAACGTTGTACATCTGTCATTCGTGGCTTGTATATTACTGCTAGTCCGAGAAATATCGCTTATCTGCGGAATTATCGACAGCCGACAGCGAGCGACATCCACATCGCCCCATATGGCAGGCAAACGAGAATATTAGAAATCGAACGAGACAAGTGATGCAATAAAACTGGAGTGCCTGTCGGAATTTAATAGCCGTGTACCTCGAACAGTTACGGCGAGAAAGAATCATGTGCACACGCTTGGTCCAGCCCGCGAAACGTTACGGCCGAACGTAAAACGTGGAGGATCGCAGCGAACGGATCCTGAATCGAGTTAATCTTCATCATTTTATTTGGCTCCTGGCTAATGAAGCATTCACGCCAGATGGGGAACGTTGAAAGACAGTATGACGGACGGAGAGAATAGCAGAGAAGAAGAGAGAGAGAGAGAGGGAGAAAGGTATATCGCTGAGGTATAGTCCGATGAAATAGTTCGGCAATCAGAGAAGCCCGAGGAAACGGCAGAGGAAGCCGGAGACGGATTGAAACAGGGAGAAGTTCCAGCAGGCTAATTATAGGAGTTCATTTCACGTCGGCCTTTAATCGCTCGATTACGAAGGACAAAGAGCATCCGTTATAATGGCCGGAGGTGAAGGTGTATTGAGTCTAGAATTTCGAACGATACCCGCAATACGACCCGACTAAGCGAATATTAATCTCGCGACCGGAACCGCGCCTTGAATAGATGTACACTCGCGGAAACAAACCGTACGTTGTATTCCGTTATAATTTATAGGGATACGTTTATTTTCGTCCAACGTAAGCCAAATTTATAATTGGTACGTTTATACAGATCCGCCGTCTTCTTTTAGTGTTCTCGGACTTCTCGCGTGTAGTCGGCAAGCGGATTCCATATATTAAGGGTCGAATCGAAAATCGTAGCCTCCCTCCCGTGTTTGCCATTACATTGATCGGCGAGAATAATCAATGCGATCAATGCGAAACTGTCGGACGAATTAAACCACCGCCGATCGGGGCAGTTTCCTTTGTCCCGCGGAATGCAATCGGTGCGCGCCAAATGCTTTTGTTCCTTTTTTTTTTAAATGGTTTGTTGG
Organism: Lasioglossum malachurum; assembly: GCA_028455605.1. Classification (NCBI taxonomy): domain Eukaryota; kingdom Metazoa; phylum Arthropoda; class Insecta; order Hymenoptera; family Halictidae; genus Lasioglossum; species Lasioglossum malachurum. The sequence goes on along the minus strand of CM052319.1, from coordinate 7,336,435 downwards.
CTGCGTCCACAGCGTAAAAAAAAAAATAGAAATCCGTTCATCGACAGAACTTGTAACGAAGTCCGTAACAACGCTGCGAGTTACGCCACTGTTCCGGGTTCTCGCATCCGACGTTCCATTGAAAGAAGTAATTGAACAGTGAAACATTTTATAACGAACCGCGGCTGTCCGACACGGCGGGTTTTATCATTAACGTTACGCCGGTTTTTCTCTTCTCGCGCGCGGGAAGGAATGTGTGTGTATTAAAAATGTACACGTACCCGGGGAAAACCTGAGAAAAACTGACACAAAGGGGTAGAGTTAAGACAAGGGAGAAAAATACTGTTTTGCCTACGAGCGCGTTAAAAGGGTGGAGCTCGGCCAGTTTCATTTTCAGAAGTCTCTGGAGCTCGGGCTTGCCAGACAAAGCCACCTTTTCCCTTTTACAACCTTTCTCCTGACTCCTTCCGTTCTCATCAATGTATGCGAGCTACATGCGCGATAGTCTTTTCTATTCAACTGAGTAGGAAAGATCGTTAATGTTATTAATCTCAATTATAGTAAAATATAGAGCTTGCCACGTGGCGAGACACCATAGCTATACAATTCCACTCTATTTTAGGAGGAAGATCAGTCATTCAATTATCCTACCTCTCGACGTTCATGCAAATAACCAAAATGTTCATTTTAGCGAATAAAATTATTGTGTTTCAATATTTTTGTTCGAGAGAGCTGTTTAAGTCTAACAGATATATTTGTACGTTCGTAATTGGCGCCGAATCTTTCGCGGGTAGCGTGCGTGAACGGATTAAAATATTCGTATCACATTGGTCGAATCGACTCCGTCTCAGCCAATGAGAATGTCGCCATCAAACTGTGCGCATTGAGCTTTTGTTCATTGCGCAGCTTCCACCCACTTTTCGAATGGAGCTAAATGGAGCAGAACTATTCATAAAAATGCAGAAAAGTGGTAATGTACTTGTAATTTATTGCTTTTTAATGCATATATGTATTTTGGGTTCCGAGAAAACACTATTACTGTTCTATCATTTGACATAATTGATAATTTTCGGTTTATGGTACATCAGTAGTCTCTTGCATCCAGTTCTAACCGTTATACAATAACGATGCGTTTTATTTGCTGATCAGATCATACACACATGATAAATACTTGCTTATTAACACAAAATGTAAAAAAATATCAAAGAATTTAAAATACGTCGCTTATTAATGCAATTTATTGAACTGGTTCATGTAGTGGTGGGGGTTGATACTCTGTCTGGATATATTGCGGAGACAATTCGCGGTTCTATTAGTTGGGCAATATTTATTGTTATAGTATCATTGAGCGTGCGTTCTTCCTCGTCTTCGATCAGTGTAAATTTGCCAACTGGTACTTGAACCTCGGATACGCCTTCTGTAAAAAATCAATTCTTTGTTTGATTGTCCAAAATTTATTACTGCATACAATGACGTCAAATTTACTTACGTAATACTTTGAATGTGTACAGCAAACTTTTTGGACAATAAGATACCACTTCTGCCACAATGAACTCTGAAACTTGTGGTGTATAGTCTGAGCCAATTTTCAGCATCTGAAAATTCATTTGTATAAATATACAGTGCCAGTTATGTTGACTATTTAGAATGCTTACCTTGAAGGCCATAACACATTTCAGTTCAGGTTTCGTTAACAGAACTGGGCAAGCTTCGAGATCTTTGCTCGTTAATTGGTTCCTCTCTTGCAACTTTTTGAGTAAATTGTTACCCTTGCTTTTAGTCTCGAGGGAAGCATTAAGTCTAGTCTCTTCATCGGACATATTTTCAAGTTTGATCTCTTCCTTCACATGTGAGTTTGTGAAAGTAACCGGCGTAGGATTGTGACCCAGCGATAATAGATTAGCGAGCTCATGAGAAGGTGCTACTTCGTTAGCGTAAGATCCATTCATCTTTTTGTTTGGGGTATTTGGCTTTGCTACTGTTTCTGAAGAGTCTAGATTATCAAACCTTATATGCTTGCTGGTTGAAATCACATAAGTATTTATTATTTTAGGCTTCACGGTAACAATCTCATTTTTAACAGATGGTTTAACCTCCTGCGTCTTCTTCTTTCGAGTACGTTTTCGTTTTCTTTTTGAACGTAAATTGTTGTCTATGTTAAAATCTGTGAGTGTCATTCCATCTACTTTCGAGTCGCTTGTACTGTTCGTTTCATCTTCTGTCCTTTCGCACAATGTACTAGTTTCTAAAGCATCTGGAACAATATTTTTACATGTAGCATTACCTAGTTACGAGCAAATTGATAACTCAAAAGACTTTACCACTTTGGGACCTATCTAAGACTTCAATTAATTCATTCTTCTCAACAACTGTTGGCTCTGATTGAACTAGGTAAAACTGAGTCTGCGACTCTTTGTGTACAACCGAATCGTTAACTATCTCTGCCTTTGTACAGCTGCTCTGAACTTCTGGTACTGGTGATCTACTTCTGGTTACTCTTGTAGGTAGATCTGTTTCGCTTTGGAGCCCTGTTCCTGGGCAAACTCTGTAATAATTTAGTAGAATTTTTGGTCACTTATATTTATACCAAATTGTTGTTTACTTGCTACTGTCTCGGTAGTAGTTCTGACAGATAAAATATAAAATTTTATGTATTGTCTTCAATTTACTTAAAAATTACCATTTAAATACAATTTATAAATATAATAAGCAAGGATCCTTACAGTATTGTCTCATTCTCCTTGAGAACACGAATATCCTCGTTAGGTGGTAGGTATTCAGCCTCATTTAACAACAAATGAAACGGTTCTTTGATGCTAAACAACTTTGTAATGTGGTCCATTGCGTGAGCGATATGCAGCATCCTCGTGCTGTCGACGAAAATCCAGCAAAACCGACGAACATCATTGTAAAATTTACATAAATCTAGCTTAATACGAAAATTTGACCGGCACATCTTCGCTGTCGAGGTTAAGTTTCATTGATTTTTCGAAACGTGTACCATGACCATTCCCCTGTCGGTCGCTGGTAGAACCACAAACCACAATCTCGTCAGAGACTCCATTACCATACAGTGTCAATGTCAACACCCAACACCCAACGTCACCGACGAGACTGCCAGCCTTACGTGGCCTTACGGGAGTTGGTGTCACCCGAATATTTCGGTGTTCTCATACACCCACTTGAAACGAGATTTGATGAGTGTCAGTATGACAAGAATAAACGCACGACTACTTTGATATGTGCCAGTATGACCAGAATAATCGCAAGAGAGCGAGAGCGACAAGGTCTCTTTTACACCCGCGTGGGCCATCGGTTTTGGACGGATCACGAAGTGGAGACTTTGAAATTAAACAAGTAGGACCTAAGCAACGTTCGTTAGGGCAATGATCTAATAAACGGTGCTGCGGAGGAGACAAAGGAATAGGGTAACGGAATTGGAGTAAAGAAAACATGATGCGATGGCCCACGCGACGATTTGACGGGTTCGACCAACTGTCGATCCGGCAAGGTTTACATCGGAGGTCGATCACCTCGCCGGTTGTCGAATTCGCACAGCTGATATCACCGGTGTCCATTGTACGAAATATACAGAAATTAAACGGCTCTGAATCGCCTTGCAATTTATAAGTAAACCGAATTGCAGGTTTTCGAACAACATTAAACAGCCAGAAATAATATATTTATCTGTGAATTGTATTGAATAAATTAATGCGTGCGAATGTTCATAGT